>BLBF01000058.1:18888086-18963885 GCA_015471245.1 Laticauda colubrina
ACGTTTCGATGAAGTCTCATTCATCATCTTCAGGCTTGTTTCTTCAGCTCTGTGCTTCTCAGAGACTCAGAGACTGGTAATTAGTGTTTTGGCCACGTAATTTATCTGTGCTGGGTGGTGGTGGGATTGGGCGTTGAGGTAGCGGTTGGTGTGTGTTTTCTTCTGGTATACGGTGTGTCCCAGTGTGCCATCTGTTCTTTTGTAGATTAGTACATCTAGGAATGGTAGTTGTTTATTTATTTCCACCACCACCCAGCACAGATAAATTCCGTGGCCAAAACACTAATTACCAGAACCAAACGCCTGGCAGACAAGACACATATAAAGACTGAACTATGCACCCTGATTAAAGTACTGACAGCCAACAGCTTCCACAAAAACAAAATCACCAGCCTGATCCACAAAAACACACCAAGACATAACAGAGACATAGAAGATCAGCAGACCTATGGAACAGCTGTCCTGCCCTACATAAGAGGTACTACAGACAAAATCATTAAGATACTACACAGGCATCACATCAAGACTGCCTTCAAAACAGACAAAAAAATAGCAGCCATCCTTAAAAACCCCAAAGACAAAATTGACCTGGAAAACCAAGGCATATACGAAGTTCCCTGTGCATCATGCCCGGCCACATACATTGGACAGACCAATAGAAGAATAAGTACCCGCTTAGAGGAACACAAAAATGCAGTAAAAAAGCTGGAACACACCTCCTCACTAGTCCAACACATGAAAACCACAGGTCACAACATCAACTTCAATGGCACTAAAACCCTGGCCACTATAGAAAACCCCAGCCACAGAATCATCAGAGAAGCCATAGAGATTGAAAAAAGACCTGACAGCATGAATAGAAGGGATGATTCCACCAGACTGTCAATCATTTGGAAGCCTGCACTCTCAAATAGAAAGATCTCCACACCACAAGCCAGGCAAACACCTGGGCACAAACAGACTCCCTCTGATACCTCCAGCTCAAACACTCCCCCACCAGGCACCCAGGTGAAACCTGGCTTCCTAATAGATAATAGCCGTCCTTTCACGCGAAGTCAAGCTGCACTGAAAGCCTCCAACACAGGAACAGAGTGTTGCCAGCCAATCAAAGCCACAAAACAGACAGAAGAAACCAGAAACACCAATCAATCAAACTCCAAGTCCAGTGAACACAGACCAAGACTCCCAACCAATCAGGATGTAGAAAAAACCATCCTGCCACAATAATAGGCTAGCCTCAAATTTAAAACCAACGGCTGTGTGACCCTGACCCACATACAAACTCCATACAGAAGCCTGATGATGGCAGATGAGATTCTGCTGAAACGTTGCTACAATTTTAAAAGCACTACAATGACGTGGGATAATACCCGAAGGAAGTTGAACAGCAACTTCCTATATTTGTTTTTTTAAGTTTTCGCGGGTACTTACATGTGTGCTGTTCAGCTTCCTTCGGGTATTATCCCACGTCATTGTAGTTGTGCTACAACTACAACTTCTGTGTCAATACAGAAGCCTGATGATGGCAGATGAGATTCTGCCGAAACGTTGCTCCAACTTTAAAAGCATTTTCCTATTTCTGTTTGCTGAAACAAATTTAGGTTTATTCTCTATGCGTTCCCCCTAGGCATATACACAATCATTGCCTGTGAATGTATGTTTCTAAAGACTGATTTTATGGATGTGTTATTTTTCACATTTTCCATGCAATAAAAGGCTGAGATAATTATTAAGTTTGACACATTTATTTTGACTAAAAATGAGAAATCTCCCCCCTCTTGGTTTTTTACTGCTACTCCTGTCTCAGCTCCCCAGAAGAATAATTGCCTCAGCCATTTATAGATCTGTACTTTGTTCCAATATTGACAATTGCAACAAGAGTGAAGTAATGAGGGAGCCTTCCTAAGCCTGACTGGTCCTGAGGCCTGAAGCAAGCCTAAGACTTTTTTTCTTTTTTAATCCCAACCACGTATTTGACTAAGTAATTTTGGCTTCTGGAAATCCTTCATATCATTTGTATAAATACAAATCATTCATATAAATGCAATAAGATATATTTTTAAAATTTATAATTTTCCAGTGCACCATTGCTGTTACTTTGTGATGCCATTGTTTGTCGTCCGTCTGTGCAATCTTCTTGTAGCAACTAACCCAGTGGCCAATTTTTTTACTCTTTAAGCTTGTAGGCTGCCTGACTCTCAGCATTTGTGAGCAACTCACAACAATCAACCCATGTTTTTACCTTGTAAAACACGACTAAGTCAGATCCCCATTTAGGTAGGAGCACAAGGCCTTTCCTGGAGGCCTCCGGTGCCTTCATGGGATCCTGTTTGCCTCCTAGGGGAGTTGTGTGGCCTGGTCGCCATTGCTGACACGGTGAAGCCCGAAGCGGATCTTGCTGTACGGACCCTGAAGGGGATGGGCTTGGAGGTGGTTCTGATGACAGGGGACAATGGCAAGACAGCCAGGTCCATCGCTGCTCAGGTAAGCGGCTGGATTCCTGAGGCTTCCCTGGATGCCCCCAGTCGGCTTCCCATCACTAATTTTCATTTAACATCCCTTATATTCCCTCCCTACTGACGACTGGAGACCAGAGTCTCTTGAAATGCAAGGGGGCTCGGCTCACCCGGATGCCAGAGCCCAGCACTACCCCCGAGAGCGTCCTTCCGTTGGATTCTTCAGCCTTCCCTCTTTTGCTTATAGGTTGGCATCACCAAAGTATTTGCTGAAGTGCTCCCCTCCCACAAAGTGGCCAAAGTGAGGCAGCTGCAGGAAGAAGGGAAACGGGTGGCTATGGTGGGTGATGGCATCAATGATTCCCCAGCCCTGGCCATGGCTAATGTGGGCATTGCCATCGGCACAGGCACAGACGTGGCTATCGAAGCAGCGGACGTGGTTTTGATCAGGGTAAGCTGTGCGGTGGAAGGAGAGACGCTGCCAAAGCCTGAGAGGAAGGGAGAGGAAAAGCCACAAGGGGATCCAAGGGGCTTTAGCTCCAGCTCTACTTGGGGAAGGGGCCCCGTTGAAGGGCCCAGGAGGACTCATTCACGGAAGGCAGGTCACGGCCTCTAGGCCACTCGTTCCACCCTTAAACTGCTCTTACTTGGAAGGCTCTCCTAGCTGGCAGCTTTTCTTCCGTTGAATGAAGAGCACATAATGTTCTGGTGGTCAGGAGCCCTATTTGGATGAAAAGGGAAAAGGCCCAGTGGGTGGAGAGGTGATCCAGGATTTCTAAAGATTATTTTCTATTTCCTTTTCTTGGTAGGGTGCTTATTTAGTCTTTGTGGCCTATTCCACCTAGCCTTAGGGATCCCTTTGGTGTGTCTCTTCTCCAGGTGAGAGTCAGCAGCCCAGCAGTCGAGTGGAAAGTAGAGGAGGGGGAAAGGGATGCAAAGCAGCCCTTGGGGTTACGGGTTGTTCTGCCTGCCCCTTACAGTTTTCGATTATCTATGCACTTTGTAAAATGGTCCAGTGGGGTTGAGTTAGCGGAGACCCTCAAAGAGCTGCAGCTTTGTCAAGTCACCAGGAATCTAAAACGTTGATTGATAGGATTAATCCTGTTCAGTGATCTCTGAAACAACAACAACATATTTTGCAGAATGATTTGCTGGATGTGGTGGCAAGCATAGATTTATCACGGAAAACTGTTAAAAGGATACGGATCAACTTTATCTTTGCTCTCATATACAATCTTATTGGTATTCCGGTCGCTGCAGGTATGTAGCATTTCTTGGTGTTGAACTGCTGCATGGTGTCCTCCAGAAAAGGTCTCTAAATTTATGGGTATAGACCTAATAAGTAAAGCAAAAAGCTGCAGGAAACGATGGCCAAGGAAAGATGAGGGCATTAAATTAAGAGAGCATTAAATTCCAGACTCCCCCCCCCCTTTGTTTGAGTTAGTTTGGGTGGAGAAAGGAGGAATTCTCGAGTTTAGGCAGACAAAATAAATAGGGGTGAGGGAGAAACTTCCTCTGTGCAAGTGGTTTCCTAAATCCCCTCTTTTCAATTTGGGTTCTAGTTTCTCTCCTGTCTACCTCCCCCTCCCCCCCCTTCCAGTGACAGGAAGTAGTTGTGAAAATGCTTCACAGTCTCTGAGTGTTTGAGGTTCCTTGAACTCTGCGGTGCTTGTCCCTAGGCGTCTTCCTGCCGATTGGCTTGGTCCTGCAGCCTTGGATGGGCTCTGCAGCGATGGCGGCCTCCTCTGTGTCCGTGGTGTTGTCTTCTCTGCTGTTAAAACTGTGAGTAGCTCTGCAGATGCGGGGGGGGAGGTGGGGGGGGGCTCCACTGGGTGACTTGTGCAGGAGAGGGGAGGGTTTCCCTTTGGGGGGGATCTTCCTAAGCAAAAGCCCCCCCCCCCCCCCCCCCCCAAGGGCCTGGTCTTTTGCTAAATGAGGAGGAGAAGCCAGGATGCTTTGCAGGTGCCTGCCTTCCTCATGGCTGCATCCTGTAGGGAAAGGGCTGGATGTTGAGGTTGGTGAAGTTGCTCTTGGGGTGAGCGCTGGTGGGTGGATGAAAGTGGAGCTTGAATGCAAAGCCCTGCAAAGCAGACTGGAATCAAAGGAGGCCTTGGAGGTGGGGGAAGGGAACCAGGCTCCCTTCGAAGTGCTCTGGGCCGGGAAGGCCAGTAATAATGTCGTGTCAAACAAAAGGTTTAGTGACTGACCTGCTTCAAGCAAGTAGGAAAATGTTTAGAGGCTACAAAAGCCGTAGCCAGAGAAGTCACAACATTTCTTGGTTGGGAGTAGTTTTGTGGAAGAGTTGTGCTCTTCAAACTCTGGCACAAAGTGTGCCCCTAGTGTGCCCCCCCTCCCTTCCCCAGTGTAAAAGGGGCCAGAAAGGCCAGCCTCCCCCATGGGGCTCCCGGGACTGTACAGTCTGGGCCATCCCTGGCTCGAGTTTCCATGGAGCCCTCTACCAATCTAGGCTGTGTTCCCCTTATAGTTATAAGAAGCCCACCTGTGAGAAGTACGAGCGCCATGCCCGCACCCAGGCGAGGTGCAAGAGCTCTTCAGAAATCAGTGTCCACATTGGGATTGACGAGGTTGGACCCGGGTCTCCGAAACTGAGCCTCATGGACCGAATTATCCACTACAGCCAGGCCTCTATCAGCTCCCTCTTCTCCGACAAGAGCTCCCTCAGCAACATTGCCCTGAGCGAGCCCGACAAGCATTCCCTCCTGGTTGTCCATTCCCGGGAGGAAGACGACACGACCGTCTGAAGAGGTGGAAGAGAGCCAAGAGGTCGGCTCTTTGGGCATCTCTTGCGCCGAAGGGGGGCACTCTGTGGGTCTTTCCACCCCAGGGAGATCAGGGTGTTCTACACTACTTTGCCCTTCTTAGCAGCCAGCATGGGACAGAAGGTTCCAAAATGGAGCAGAAACCAGAGCTACAACATTGAGTTGATTTTTTGGGAAGAAGCCAAAACAAGGGCATCTTCTGGTTGCTCCTAGCCCATCGTTTCTAGGTCTTGATGTTCTTTTCCTATTTGCCAAAGAAACGTGCCTTACTTCTACACCGAAGCGGAGGCATTCTCAGGAAACTTCTTGTCTGGAACTGGGCAAGAGAAGAAGCAGAGCAGTCCTCCTTCTGGATACCTTGCCTCTTGGCCCATTAGGGACTGGGCCCTCCTCCTCCTGAGGCTGTGGGAAGCCAGCCTGGCCCTGATACCTCCTGGGCCTCAGCAGGACTCCATCTGGTGTGTCCCTCCCTCCCTGCCTCCTTTGTGGCTTGCAAGGAATGCAGGGATCGACTCAGCTTGCCCTTCTCTTGCCTAATTTGGAGGAACCAAAGCTGTGCCACCCCTTCCCACTCTGTCAGGTTTTCCCCCTTCTTGTTTTGTGTGAGAGTCCAGCAAAATCAGCTCTTCCTTTTTCCTCTGATCATCGTCCAGAGCCCTAAACAACTGAAGTTGCCAGTTGCCTCCATGTTGTTCCCAGCCTTTCTCGTGGGTTTCCATCATGCTAAGACTAAGGTGTCAAGGTTGCATCGCTGGAGGGATTCAGAGGCAGGGGCCTCTTGCACCCTCCTCCCTACCAGATTGGTCCTTCTCCAGCACTAACTTCAAAAGACAAGATTTGGCTTGATTATGAACAGCTGTTTGGAGAACAAAATTGGCCTTGAACACACCTTGATGCTTTCATAATTTTGAATTGGCAAGAATTGCAAGAATTAGCCCTGTAAGCTCAACAGTGTTTTTTAACCTGATGATGGACTTGTCCTCATTTAACATGGGGAGACACACCTATCAGGATCAAAGTTCATGGGAAAAAATGTTTACTTAATTGGTTTAAGTCACAAAATTTAGGCATTTTAACACTCCTTGTAAAAGCATTTGGAATACCCAGCTAGAGAAATGTAGCCCAAGCCACAGCTTTTAAAAATCCTTTCTCCTCTTTTAGCCCTCCGGGAGTGGCCTCCGGAAGAGAGAGGAGTCAGGAAATTGCAGGGATTGTGCTGACAATACACAAACAAAGAACTGCAAAATTCTTTTTAGATTAGTGAAAAGCCACTTCCAGGAGTGGCTTGCACATTTTATTTATCTTTCCTGGAAGTTGCACACAAAAAACATCCTGTATCCACTAAGGACTCCAAGAGAGAGTGGGGAAGTAAGGTTGTGTCCAGGGAGAATTAAACCCTTCCTCCTGAAGCCCTTCCTCTCCCCTCCCCAAGCCTGTTGGAAGCAGAGTTTTCGCTCTCCAGGCCCTGATTCTGCTCTTAGCTGGAGGTGGATCAGATTGTTAGGAAACAGGGCTCAAGATGGCCCCTTCCAGGTGGCTGTGGATTGTGGTTCCCGATATCCACAGCTTTTCTCCTTCTGCTTGCTGGTCCAAACTCCGCAGCAGCAGCAGCCCTGAGCTTCAAGGAAGGCCGCTGGCTGGCCCAGGTTCTGGGGGAAGAGTGGGCATTGCTGCTTTTGGGACGGAACAAAGTACGTTTGGGTTTTTTTAATGTATATAAAAAATTATGTTCATGCAGCGGGGCTTGTCTTATATATTTATGTAAGTAGTAATATGCCTCAACTTAGTCAGGTGAATAGTATTCCATAGTTTGAAGACTGCAAGTTCACATGGCGAATTGAATCCCGTGGTTTCAGGAGGAAATCGTCCCTTTTTCTTTCCTCCTAAATCTCTCTTCTCATCCAGTTCTCTGCCATCTTGGCATGCCTTGGTAAGATTTTTAGAGTCTACCTTGATATATTTGTGAATAAGGTTTTATACTTGACTTTGTTTCAAAGAACCCAAAGTTGCTTCTTTGCTTTGAACGTGCAATGCTCATCGAAAGTGTAAAATTACTGTTTCTGTAAAAAAAAAAAAAAAGTTTCTTTCCTGCCTCATGCACATTTATCAGGAGTCTTAGTTTATCCGTATAAGCCAAACAGCTTCAAGAGCAGATTTTAGAACAAGCTATGTATTTCATTTAAATGTATTTATTTTTGTTATTTGCTTCCGGTAGTTCCATGTATCTGAAACATGTTTCTCTGATTTATCTAAATTATGAGACAAAGCGTATATTCAGGCATATATGCAAGTCAGGATTTCCCCCCTGTTCTTCCTTCCCATTTTCTATCTGGGTTTTAAATTCAGAGGTCCTTTCTCTTTCCCTTCCCAGCTTCCCTTCCCACTTCTCTTAAAATACTGTGCATCCATATCTCCCTCCAACTGGATGCATTTCAGGAAGAATCCAATTTTTTTTAAAAAAAGAAATGCTAAAAAAAGGCTTCAAGGAAGCCATGGTTCGTGGTGGCGCTTTTCATGTCCATTAGCCTCTTAGATCTTCCCAGCCAGCCTTAGTCGTCTTCACAGGCACCGGATTGGCTTCCGGTCGTTCCTGGTTCATGGCATCATCACCTGGCATCCAGCAACCTGGCTGGCTATGATGCAAGTTGCAGCCAGAGCATTTTTTGCAAGCTGGGGGGGGGGGGGGGGGGGGAGGGAGGAGGCGGTGGCTACCAGAGCAGACTCCTCACTCCAGCCACGTGCCAAGAGCTCTCAGCTGAGCAGCCCTCATTCAGACCAGAATTGTGGCCATAAGTAATTACAGTTGTAAACTGAGACACCCATATGACCTAACCAACTTTTTTCAACTTTTTACAGCAGTGATTGAGGGGAATCACACGATCATTGAATGAATCCATTCTCCTGAATGGGCATTTTCTCAAAAACCATTGCAAATCGCAGTCACGTGACCATGGGACACTTCAACCTGTTGGCTGCCAAAATGAAGTAGCCAAAATGAAGTCATTTGATTGTGTGTGCGTGGGTGAGGGCTGTTCGTGACAAGACAGCTGGAAGTGCTTTACAGTTGTTAAGTCTTCCTGATCACAAGCCAAGGATTACCTGTAGATCTTACGCAAACATCCTTCATCCGAAATTAAAATGATGCGGGCTTTGTTTTATGGCACCTGTGATGATGGGGATTTCTGCAGGTTTTTGTGTCTGTCCTGCACATTCCATGGCAGCAGATATTCTGCCTGCTCATCCCAGTCTGGTTAAGAGGCCTAAGACCAGTTGACCAAACATTTGGGGTAAATTGAGACAACAGCAAAGAGTCCGTCTCCAGATCCCTTGTGGGGATCAGAATTGTCTTTCCCAAATGAAGGCAAACACCTTTCCCTTTTTTCTCCAGTTTGAAAAAATGAATTGCATGGTTAATATTGGGTTGTTGTTTTTTTAAAGAGCTCAATCTGTTTTTGCCTCCTTGAGCCTCTTTGCTTCCTGCAATCAAAAAGCTGAAGTTCCAGATCTTCTGATTCCATTTTCAGGAAACAGTCCAAGGTTGTGGAAAGAAAGCTAAAAAGGACTTTAAGCAGCTGTGTGCAATATTAGTTTATGTGGAGCATATATTGTGACCTTCTCAAGAATGTGCCTTCACTTCTATAAATGTTTATTATGCTGAATTATTGAACGATGTGCTAAATTTTTCTTTATAATTATACTTTCTCTTTAGAAAAATATATTGTAGCTAAATATTCTCGTCCCTTGGAATTATTCATTGCATTCTTGAACATTCTTGAGCATTTCTCCTCTTCTTCATTTCAGCCCTTCAGCTCCTTGAAGGAGATTATCATGTCTCCCAAAGTCTTAAGAGAAGGTGGAGCATACCCAAAGCCTGCCAACTTTTGGAGGGCCACAAATTCTCCACCAGAAACCCCCCCCCCCAATGTTCTAATATCCTTTCCCCTGACTTTACTAAAGATACCCAACAATGCAGAAATATTGCTCAAGGGAAGAAACATCAATATTTCAGGTTTCTGGCCATCTTTACCAAAATCATCCCATACCTATATAGCAATTGGTACAGGAACTCCATTGTTAGGTGATGCAATCAAAGTTCAGTGTCACACAACTGCACCAACTTACATCCCTTTCCTAAAGGATGAAAGAGTGAGACTACTCTGGTTGGAAGGGGGCACATTCATAGTGAGCAGAGGGTGCTATTCATCCCTCCTTGGTTTGCACAAATATAATGGAATATTCAGAGTGGAAGTAGCTAATGTGATTAATAATTTGACTTAGCAGCTGGGGGGAACTTTGTGATGTGAAAATACTAAGACCCTTATTATATACAGGCTGGTTTTGCAAAACGGACTTCATCTGAATGATAGAAATGATTTGTTTGGTATAGTGATTGTGTTTTGGTGAAATGTTGTGTACTGTGTTAACCCAGCCAATCTGAAGATTGTTCCATCTTACCTATTTTTTTTCTCAAATTAATACCAATATTGGAGAAAGTAAATGCTGAACAAAACTTCAGCAAATGCTAATACTTTTTCCATTCAAAGGTATATATAAAGGTGTAACCTGCAATTTCCTTGCAAGTAAAAATTGGTTGTTCTGGGAACTAAAATCTCAGAGCACCAGAAAGCTTACTGGTTTGTATCACTCACACATGACAATTTGTCCAATATTATTAACACTATTCACATACCTGGATTTCTTAAAAATAGCAAAACATGGAAGAGATTTGACAGAGGCCAGGTAAATGCATCAAGAAATTATAGCATGGTTTAGTTTCCACAGTGTCTTGTGTACCCAACTTATTATGCTTTTTAAACAATTGCACTGAGCCATTAAAAGTACAAGTCCAGCCAATTGTGACTTAAGACAATATTATTTACAATGATTTGGAAAACTCTTAGTTTTCCCTTCTAAACCGATATATTTCAAGTTGATATACCGTAAATTATGCCATTCTCCACAGCCTTGGCCCAAATCGGGGTGAGAGGACATATGCAGCTGATACTAAGATTGGAAGGACCTGAATCAGTTTCTCCACCTTTGCTGCAAACCAGCGGCCTGGCACTTAACAAGAGGGAGCCTCCTGATACAGGCATGCACCACTGGCTAAGAGTAAAATGCTAGCATGTCCTTTGCGCTTTGCCTAAAGGCAGACTCACAAGAGAGGGTGACACACATGGAGCAGGGGTGGGGGCTTAGCCTGGATCATACAGACTGGCACAGTCCCTATCTTGATGTCACCCTGGTATGGTTTGGATGGCAGCATCCAACTCTTGCTCCCAATGCACCTGAAGAGCTGGAAATAGGTGGAACTATACACACACACACACACACACACACACACACGGTGCTTTTGTTTGGCAACTTTAACTGCGAAGAAGGAAAAAAACAAGTATTTTCTTCATACTGTAAATACAGTACAATTACAATTATCATGAGAACTATGTTCTAGACATTGACACACATTCCTACACAGGTACAGAGGAAATATATAGTTGAAAAAAATAAATAAAAACAAAACACATGCAACAGGTTTAGACCTCAGCCGCATCTCCAGGTTCAACATGCTCATGAGCAAAGAAATTGGCATTTCCCAAACAACTCAGCATTCTGGCACCTCCAGGCTCACAGGTGTGTTTCTCCTTGGGATTAAAAACTGCAGGGGGAAAAACTACATCACTTTCCATGACACAACTTTGTATATCCTTGTTTCTATTACCCGAGTTTGTATTAAACTCTTAGTCTAAAGCTTGGTTGCAGCACAAACCCAAGGGGGACAGCATCCTGCCTTGACTCATTCCCATCACAAATTGGCTCTGCAGGAGGGAAGAAAGGGGTGCACCCCAACTCCTTCAAGGATTCTGTAATCATTCGCCATCTGGATTCTCCTACTAGGTAAAGCAACCTTCCCGAAAAGCCCCCAGAAGAAAAGGTACAGCTATATGATCCCTAGGCTCCCTGATAGCCAAGAACGATTGTAAGGAAAAGATTACGGCTTCTTACAAGCAAAGCAAAAACTCAGCTTTCTTAAAACACACCGAATGTTGGATGCTTAAGGCACTTCTCAGGAGGAAGAGGATGTATTTCAAATGCTGAGCTGCAAGCTGTCATGCGCTTTGGCCTTCTCCAAATTAATATTCTGAGTGGTGCATCCTTCACCCATCCCACTCTTATGTAAATCCAGAAACAGTGGGGTATTTAGCAGCACGTGATCCCCCTCCCCCCTTTCTGACTCCTGAGGGGATGCCAAGAAAAGCGCCCAATGCAACAGGCCAGCCATTAAAAGGCTCCTCTTCAGGGAGGAGAGAATAAAAGCCCAGTCAAAGGCTGAGAACAGATGTGCAAAGATTACAAAACTTGCTCTTTTCAGCAAAGTCCCCCAATTTAATATCCATCAATCTGGGATCTCTTTGGACAATCATTAACATTGATTAAATATACTTCTACTGGAAATTAAATGTAAACACTAAAATGTACTTCTGCAGTGTTGATTTCCCAAAGTATACTGGTGTGGCTGGAAGTATGGGCTGGGGAACAGAAAACTTTGAAGTTTAATATCTATTTTTATTGTGAGGAAAGGAGCATTTCAGAAAATTACAAGTGTTTTCATCCACCTTTTATTATTTCTGAAAATACTGACCCTGCTGTAAATATTGCCTCAAGTAAGGCACTAAATCAGGGGTCTTCAAACTTGGCAGCTTTAAGACTTGTGGACTTCAACTCCCAGAATTCCTCCTCCAGCATGTTAACTCTGGAATTCTGGGAGTTGAAGTCCATAAGTCTTAAAGCTGCCAAGTTTGAAGACCCTTGCACTAAATCATAGTATACAAGGATTTAGAGATACAGTCAAACCATTTGGGAATGAAAAAGTGGAAAATGGAACACAAAAAAAGAAAAAAAAAAGGCCTTTTAGCCTGATTTCATAAAGATTCTCCTCTTCGGTGTCCAGAGATAGCCTCGGAGCTTCCATCGAGCCCATCTGGTGGAACAATCCGGCTCCCTCAGGACTGGCTTCTTCTCAGGCTTTGTCCTCCAAAACTGGACAGTGGATATTATTCCTTATCATGATGCTCATATGAAAATGACACCCCTAAAACTTTGCAAGACCTCTCATCAGACAAGACATGAACATTAAAGGAACAAAATTCTAAGTGCAGGCACATTGTGAAAATCTTTTTATCTGGATATTTTTTTTCTCCAGTTCTGGAATGTTTTACAAAAGTGGGACATTCATCTTGGGAGGAAACATGGAGAGAAAGTTTCCCTTCACCTCTTGGAGGCTCAAAGATTTCGAGGAAACCGGAAACTTGCAAATTTAATACTCAAAACATGGCAGCACCATTGCCCGTCTCCTGCAAAAATGGCGGGCTTGGAAAGGCATTATGGATATCCAGAGAGCTAACAAGTTTCTCTTAAATACAAACTTTTTAAAAAATACTGTAATTTTAAAAATTTAGTGCATTTAAGACCTTGGTTTACTTTCATCCAGCTGCTACCAGATCCAGCAATTTTAAAAAAAGGTAAGGAAAAAAATTCTTAATCTAGTTTAATAATTTTGGAACAAATTATAAGTTAAGTTGTTCATCACTTTGAGAGAAAAGTATATACACAAATAACAAAAGAAGGTTCCTTTATGAGACAGTAGCTGTAATTTCTATCTTAAAAAAGTATCTGAAGAAATTATTCTTGCTATGTTTTCAGCATGTTCTGTTCAGATAAGATACTCCACCATTTCTGCATCTTTGAGGTCCTGCCCCAAATTCTGAGGTGGGTTTTTCCGTTCTAGGGTGCTGGAATGGAAAATGGAGCCATCTGCAGATAAGAGAAGAAGAAGGCAAAGTATCACCACGATTAAGCGTAAAAAGGATGGTGAAAAAACTCTTGAAATCAACGGGCAAAACATTTGTCATTTATGACCAGGTTTCACTGGCTGTCTATCTAGCCAACCCTTTGGACATGAACGCCAGTTGTTGGGAAGAGGGGGCCTAAATGGCTGTGGCTTTACTTGGATCCCCTTAGTATGAGCTTCAGTTAGAATAGAGTGCTGGAACAGACCTTGGAGGTCTTCTAGTCCAACCCCCTGCTCAAGCAGGAGACCCTATACTGTTTCAGATAGGTAGCTGTCCAGTCTTTTCTTTAAAAAAAAACCACCGATGAAGCACGCACAGCTTCTGGTGGCAAGCTGTTCCACTGGTTAATCGTCCTCACTGTTAAGAAGTTTCTCCATAATTCCAGGTTGCTTCTCTCCTTGATTAGTTTCCATCCATTGTCTTCTGTCATCCCTTCTGGTGCTTTGGAAAATAAGTTGACCCTTTTCTCTTTGTGGCAGCCCCTCAAATACTGGAATGCGACTATCAGGTCACCCCTCGTCCTTTATTTCTCTAGACTGGCCATGCCCAATTCCTGCAGCCGTTCTTCCTATGTTTTAGTTTCCAGGCCTTTGATCATTTTAATTGCTCTTTGCCCTTTTTCCAAAGTCTCAACATCTTTTTTGTAATGTGGTGACCAAAACTGGATGCAATACTCTAGGTGTGGTCTTATTAAGGTTTTATAAAGCAGTACTAATACTTCATATCTTTGCCTCTGTTGATACAACCAAGGATTGTATTAGCTTTTCTGGCTCCTGTATAAGAGATCATCCACTAGGATTCCAAGGTCCTTCTCACAGTTACTGAAGGCAGGCTTGCCTAATCTGTACCTGTACCTTTGGTTTTTCCTGCCTAAGTGCTTTTCTCCACATTAAATTTCATATTGTTGGATAGGGCTCATTGTTCAAGTCTATCAAGATCCTTTTGTATTCTGAGTTTTTCTTCTGGAGTGTTGGCTGTTCCTGCCAGTTTGGTGTCGTCTGCAAATTGGATGAGTTCCCCTTCTATTCCCTCATCTGAGTCACTTATGAAGATATTGAAGAGTCCTGGGCCTAAGACAGAACCTTGTGGTACCCCACTTGCTTACTTCCCTCCATATGGATGCAGTACCATTAAGGACTACTCACTGAGTATGGTTTCTCAGCTGGTTACAAATCCATCTGATGGCGATGCTATCTATCCCACTTTCTTCTAGCTTACCAAGAAGCAGGTTGTGGTCTACTTTGTCAAATGCCTTGCTGAAGTCCCGCCCAACAAAGAGGATGCGGGGGATCGTGCAATGAGGAAAGCAGTGACACAACTGTCCTGCTTGACCTCTTGGAAGGGCTTCGATACTAAAACAGCAGCATTGACTGTCTGAGGCCTGAGTGGCTCGGAGAGGGGAGGGTCTTGCATGCTCCGTGCTGCCATGCCCATTTTTTGTGGCTGTCAAAACCGGAAACCATGCCAGCTTCCAGCATCCTCCAGATGGAATGAAACTACAGGAACTCCTCATTATCAACTGAGGTTATGCCAGTGATTAGAAAGGAACTTTACAATCCATTCCCACATTTATGATCTGATGTCTATAAAGCAAAGGAAAGCTGAAGTTCGATCATAAGCACCGGTGTGCTCTCTCTTAGTGACCACTCTGCTTAATGACCGAGTTGCTTGTCCCAATTTTTCTCGCTAGGCGAAGATGACCTGCACAATTCCCAGACAGCCAGGAAGGCCTAGAATTCTGAGATCCAAATGCACCCTGGGGAGGAGCAGTGCACAGGTGACCAACTCCGTCATTCCTTCACTGCTCCACTCACACCGGCACTTCTCGACCGAAAGCGTGAAGCCCACATTCCCCGGAGGGAGAGGCTGCATTCCAGAAGATCAAGAGAACCTGAAGTGCGGGGAGTTTGGTCGGAAGAGGTTGGAGACGGCTCCTCCCTAGCAGTTCTCAGAGTCGATATTTAATGATGCAAGTAGCCTGCATCAGCTTGGCAAGGTTTCTGTCTGCAGGCGAGGAACAATCAAGGGAAGACACTCTGCGCACCTTCCCTGACTTCAGGCAGCAGCTTTGGGCTGCAGGACCCAGGAGGGGAGGCGGCGGCACTGGCCGGTTTGCTCGATCTCTTCCGTGTCCAGTGCTGCAGGCCCAACTCAGAGTAACACCCCTCCATACCTGATTTGTCTGCCCCATAGGCCAGGTTCACCCCTGGGAGTCTCCCTGGCGTGGGGGGCGCAGGGGAGGCGCCAGGGGCCTTGCTCTGCTCACTGCCCCGGTCCGTCTGCGTACTGCAGTCCCGGCTGCCCGTTTTGGAGTGCACCGAGAGCAACGGTGTGGAGGGAAGAACCGGTGACGGGGTGGAAGGGATGGACTCCGAGCGGCATTCTGTTCCCAGCAGAACACCTGGCAGGGAAGAGGGGCAGGTAGTTACTTGGGGTTTGGCTCTGCTGTGGGTCAGGGCCTGGCTGCTGACCTTTGCCCATTCAGCCCTCTAGGGAAGCCACTTTCCCAAGCAAGCAAGCATGTGCAGGACTGAGAAAGGAAGCAGGCTTGCACCGGCTGGTTGTGTCAATTGCAACCTGCAAGCAGAGCTGAATTCCACATCGGCATCCTATAAGCCCGTCAAACGGGCTTTAATCCTCCTTTCTATCCTCAGAGTCTGTCAACTTATCCTTAACTTTCCAGATGCCACTCCCAGAAGCCACTTTCAAAATCTTTGTTAAAATGTAAATCTTGCAAGTAGCGTCGTTAAAAACATCATGGGGAATAGGAAAAAGATCAGCAGCAATATAGGTGAGTTGTAGATTGCCTTGCTCTCTATGTAATTATGTACATAGATTCCTTCTCATTTTAGGCTTTCTTACTTGATTAATTAAAAAAGAAACATTTATTGGTAAAAATTAAGTATGTGTAAATTTGGAACACTTTACTCAATCTACATGGAACAAAATTTTGTAACTTGTGGCAAATAAATCATGTTGGCCTTTGCTTCAGCTGCCAGAGGCCCACATGCCCCAAATGGCAAGACTCTACTCCCCCCCCCACCCCCCCCCATCCCCCGTGGGGACATTGCAATATTTCATAGCAAATAATAATAATGGAAGTTAGAAACTAAAAATGTACTTCATGTTTTAAGTACATTTTTTTGTGTTTGGTGATTTTAATCAAATTTTATTTATGCTCCCAGATCAAACATATTAGGAGATTGATCTTTCAATACTAAAATAATACTAAGATACTGGCATTTAGCTCTGAGATTTAAAAAGCATGTAAAAATCATTTCTTTTTTTGTTTAAAATAACTTCTGCTTCTTTGGCTAACCTTTCCTCAATAAAATGCAGAGCACTCACTATATAATTCTTGCAATTTCTACTTATTGATAATCTTTTTCCTTTTGGCTTGTCTACGCAAAGAAAATGAAAGAATCACCTAAGCTGCCTTTCCAGCTCTTCTCCTCCCTCTTGTCTTCCAGGATGGGGGTGTTGCTGAGGGTGGAAGAGTGGGAGAGCAAGCCGGAGCCAGCGTTGGAGATGGAGATGAGGGACTTGGCTGGCCGCATGGAGGACAGCTGGTCAGTCTTGCTGGCCTCCTTCCGGGACCGCTGCTGGAGGACCTTGATCATGGCGTCCTTCTCAATGATCTGAGCGTGAAGAGTCTTGATTCTGAAAGGGGGATAAAAGAACAGCCTCCTCATTTCAGTCACCCCTGAGTTTCTCAGGTTACAGACGTTCTCCCAAAGATTCAGGAAATTGGGCCCGTTGGAGTCATCGGCTGGTTGGCGAGAGGCCTGAGGCCTGCGGGGCTGTCGACCTCGAGCCTCCTTTCTCTAGACCAGGAAAGCTGCAGGTTCTGAGGCCAACATCCAAGTCATGGAAAGAGGACGTGGAAGGCCCTGAATATGCTGCACTGGTGTGTAAGCAAAGGGACTTTCCAGAGAAGCCCTGCCAAGCCACATCAGCCTCACTCCCACATTTCCAGAAGAGGAATTGAACTCACTCTAGGAAAAAACCCCGAACAGGGAGAATACCAAAACTAAACACTAACTCCACCTACAAAAGCAAAAGACTGATCCAGCCCTTTCCTCAGGTGTGATTCTTCTCCCCCTCTTCCCAAGACTTCCCACTTGCAAATGGAAAGGCCTGGATCCCTGTCAGAAGGGGGAACCCACCCTGGTAATTTAAGTCAAGGAGCAGAAACGTCAACGATCTCCTTCCTCCTCCTGATTGGAAGAGAAGCTCCTTCGTTGCTTTGCTTTATCTTTGGGAGGGGGGGAATGCTAGAATGTGGGTTGCCAACGTCTTTTCCTGGCACAGGGCTTCTGCCTTTCACCATCCCGAGGATTAAACACAGGCAGGAGGACAAGATTTCTTGACCACTCGTTTACGGGATGAAGGCACTGCATGCCCACCATTCCCCAAGAAAGAGCAGAATGGAGGACAAGGCAGCACAAGGTTCTCTTTGGGGATGCACCTCCAAGAGGCCTCTTTACAGGACTTAACAACCAGGTAGGAGCACAGCAAGCATGGAGTTGCCGTAAACCAGGGGTGTCAAAGTGGATTTCTTCCAGGATCAGCACTGCAATTCTACTCCATCGGCCAGCCCCACAGGCCAGATTTAAGCACCCTGCAGTTCCGGGGCCCGGTCATTGAGTGACACTCCTGCCCTAAACCCATTAAGGGCTTTCTAGGTCAATGCAATCACCTTAACTATGCCTGATAAGCAACTGGCCCTTGATGTAGATCTTTCAGCTCTGGAATCCGATGCTCTTTCTTCCTCATGCTGGTTAGTCTCTCTACTGTGTGTCAACTCCAACTTGGCCACTTTTCATGCAGAACCTCCTGTGGTGGAATGTAGTCTGGATTCCCAAGAGGGAAGAGGGAGGGAGGGGCTGCATCTCAGAGGACCAAGAGGCAGTTTAGACAGCTTGGTTGGGAGGAAGAGAGTCAAGAGAGCCCCCCCCCCCCCCCCCGGAAGTTCACAGAGCACACCTTTACTACTTAAGGCAAGTAGTTACTTTAGTTTGGCAACATTTCTGTCTATAGGTGAGGACCAATAAAAGAAGTATCCCTCTCTGTAGAAATATCCCTCTGTAACTCCCTTGGTTTTTGGAGCCTGGCACTTCCTGAGCAGTCAAGAACTCCATGGATTTCTGGGTAATTCAAGAATTCTGGATTTCAGAGTCCCACACAATGCAGAGTGGAAGAATGAAGCTGCTGCCCTTACCTGCCCTCCATGTCCAGGCACCTCCGGTTGGCCAGAAGGATCTCCTCCTCTTCCTTCTGGATGCGAGCTTCCAGGGAAGTGTCATAGCTGGTGTTGGGCGAAGGGCTGATTACGGTGGTGTCCCTGCAAACAGTATTGGATGGAGAGTCAGGGGTCCCTGCTTGGCTTTTGGGCACAGAATATTCCCATTTACCAGACAAGAAGGAACCCAACTTGTTCCAGCATCAGCAGATCTGCAAAATACAGCTGGCTGAATTAGGCCCCTTCCCATTGGAGAGCAGGGCAAAATAAGATAATCCGAGTTCCCCTGCAAAAGAAATCCCCATATACAGAACAAAAATAGTTTGTTCTCAAAAATTCTGAGATGCAAAAAAATACGTGTGTCTTTAGTTTAAAGGTGATGTATGTGACAAGGTATTCGGGTTATTACTGACCGTAAGGCAGCTTCCCTAACAGGTGAGGATGACATGGATTTTCTAAACTAGCTAAAGATGGGGTTTTTTTTGGGGGGGGGCAGTTTGAGGCCGCAAACAATGTTCCAGGAAGAAAGGCTTCCTGATGAACAGGTGCTCAGGTTTGATACATGGCCATTCAGAAAGTCCTGTAGAAAGTCCTGTGGAAAGTCAACACTCGGAATAATATCCCTGGGCAGGTACTTAAGGAGCATGTGTGCCGACCAGCTGGCCCCTGTTCTCACAGGCATCTTCAATCTCTCGTTGCATCAGGCCGTGGTTCCATCCTGTTTTAAGACTGCTATCATTCTACCAGCGACCCCCAAAAATCTGTAATCACGTCCAGGTGCTCACTTCCATTATGATGAAGTGTTTTGAGAGAGATGGTTTCATGCCTTCTCCCTAACATTTGACTCGTTACAGTTGGCCTATCGGAAGAACCTCTCTGTAGATGATGCTTCTTTTTTGGGGGGGATGAATGAGGATATATGTTTTTATAGGGGATATAAATTGGAGTCAGCATAATAAGCTATAGACTAGAAGTGGGAAGGAAGAACTTGGGTAAATACTTCTGTTATTACATGCTCAAAATGTATCGTATTAATTGGAAACTGGATTTTTCCCAACTATCAATTCTCCTTAATTCTCTTTTGGTTTGATCTGCCAGGATGAAATTGGAAGTGTTGGTGGTTATGTGAGCATTCTGCAAGCTGCACATTTCTCATGTCAGATTTTATATGATTTTGTTGTGCAATGTTGTCTCAATGTGTGTGTGTGGTGTGTGTCCATCCATGTGCACACTCTTACCGGTGAGCCGCCACAGTGGCTGCTGCATCCAGCGCGAACTGACGCATGACGCTTTCCTCCAGATACTTCTGCTCCCACTTGGTCATGTCCGCCTCCAGAGCCAGAATCCGCTCCTCCTTCTCACGCAAGAGCTCCATCAGGGCGCCAGCGTTGTACTCGGAGGCGGCGTTGGCCGTCTGAGAGCTTCCCTGGCGCTGGCAGGAAAAGGCAACAGAACAAGCACACTGAGAAGCATGCAGAGCGGTAGCAAAAGGGGGATGCCCCTTAGGAAGTTGAGGTGGGGAGAAGGACACATGAATTATCCTGGACTGGGAGGCCTCCACAGTCCCCGGCAATTCCAGCCGTCTCCCTTGAGCAGCGAGTGAGCGGTTTGCTCTCTCCGCTTGGCCAGAAAGTTCCACCCCTCATGTTTTCCAAGGTGGCAACAACCACAGGGTGCCCCAGGTGGCGACTCTCTGGCAACAGTCAAAATCCAACCACCACCCCCAACCTGGTGACAAAGGGCATTAAAGGTCAAGGCAGGAACAAGGTTCCTATTTAAGGACTGGCCACACAACATCTGTCACACCCCAGATAAAGCAAAATGAAACAGTCACTATGAAATAAATGAATGAAAAAAGGACCCCAATGTTGCAAGAGATTTTGAAATTGTGGGAGCTTTTCTTTCTTGCATTTGGAGATGAGATCGCAGGAAGTTCAAAAAAGATCTGATTATCCTGCAAGTGGTAGAATTATTTTAAAAATATAAAACATTTCAATTTTTATTGTGCATGACACATGGATTTGGCAACTCCTCCAGTTAAAGTAAAGCTTCCAGACTGGCTCCTGGTGAAATCACAAAGAGGGTTGCCTCTGCCTTCTCTGGCAAGTCCTTTTTTTAGCTCTCTATTCCAGCCTAGAACCCAGAGCACTGCTGGTGCTCTTCCATCCATGTCCATCCCCATTTAGCTTCCTGGGGAATGGCCAAAATTATCTCAAGAGCTGACACTTCTCCGGTTTTTCCAGTCTGAAGGAAAAAAGGCTTTTGGTTTTCCACCTCTGTCTGAAAAAAGAGCCCTTGACCAATCAGCTCCAGCCCCTCAATGTCCCCAGACTGGACTAAGGTACCATGTCCTACAGGGGTTTGCCCTTTGAAGATGCTCCGGTTGGGGCAAAATGCATCAGGGAAGGCAAAATGCATCACCTCTGCTCCCCAAGCTGCAGGGTTGTTGCCAAGCCAGCTCCCGGATCCAGTCCGAAGTGCGGGTATTGACCCTGAAAGCCCTTCATGGCATGGGGCCCGTTCATTTGAGGGAGCGGCATCTCTCCCCAGTTCTATCAGGTCTGCCGGGTGGCATCCAAGGACCCAGGAGACCTGCCTTCCCTGGGGTGGCAATCCTCCTTGGGGAACATCCTTCCCCCTGAAGTCAGATTCCTCCCCTCCCTTTTGACCTTAGGGGAGGACGGACCTCAAGAGCTAGCGAGGTCATCAGGCCTGGGCTGCCCAGGGAACCAGAGACAGGTTCAGATGGCTCCGTTTGGTGGCCGTTTAGGGTCCTGTCTCTGACTGGGGGAGGTGGGGGGGGTGTTGCATATTTGTTTTTACCATTTATTTCTTACTGAGGATTATTGTATTTTAAAACATTAGTGATTTCATCCAACTGTGTGCCACTGAGAGTCGCTTTGGGTGACGTGGGTGGCTGCCCCAATTTGATTAACAAACGGAGACTTCTGCATGGGCTTTTCAGACGCTTCCCAATCGCTGCTGGAGGGGAGCAGGAGTTGCAAGCCTGCCTTTATTTACCTGCTGCATGCGGAGCGATTCGAGTTCCCTTTCCAGCCGAGTCCTGAGCCGGTGCTCCAGCTGCTCCCGCTTCTCACAAGCAGCCTGAAGCTGAACCAGCGCCTGCTGCATCTTCTCCACCTTCTCCACGTACACCTGCTTCTTCTTCAGCTGCAGCAAAAGAGGCAGACAGAGGAGAGTGAGAGTTCACACTTACAATTTTTATAATTTGAGATCTTGCGAGAGTTCAGAAGGCAGCTACTGAACCTCTCACCAGATTTCTAGCCCAAATGGCAGCATCTTGGGGGGAGGAATCCCCTTGTTAAGATGGGCGCGGCTGTGGCGCCTCTTGCCAGGCTCAAAAGACGTTGGGCTGCCTTGAGGCACTGCAGAAAGGGGGGCTGCCCGCCGAGTCCCACCGCAGGCCTTCCAGGTCAGCTGGGAGCCAGGGAGGCCCATGAAACGATAACGGAGTAGACGCCTCGGAGCCCAAGAGGGACGAGTCCTGCTCTGGAAGAACGACATCCAAAGTTAAACAAGACAAGAGCCCGATTTGCTTTCAAAAGGGGTCTGGAAAAAGATGAGGGAAGTTGAAGAGAGCCAGGAAAGAAAGGAAAACAGCCAAGTTACAGGATACAAGCCAACCAGGGGCCTCCGGCGGGCGTCTCTGTCAAAAAACAGCTTAGCTAAGCACACCCTCCTCACCAAACGTTCCTCAACAATTACCAGCTCAGAAACATATAAATAAAGAAACTTTCTATAATAGCTTAATCCCTGCTATCAGTTTAACCAGAGATCTTCCAAATTCACTTTTCATTTTCAATTTGTCTGGGATTACACGATTAATCTAACACAGGGATGATGGTTTTAATGTTTGGTGGGGCTCAGTCAGGTTGCTGGACCTTTTCTCTTCCTTTCTCCACCCCTTCTGGCACAGCACAATGGAGGTTGGTTCCCCTTCATAGAGGAGCTTTCACATAGGTTGCCAGGAAGAAGGGAGGCCTTCACCTCTGGCAGAGTTTCCACCCAAAACACGATTAGAAGTACAACAAAGCAGCCCTTCCACGCGGGACGGCATCTCATCTGCCTGAGATGGAAGCAGGACGGTTGTCTCCCTTCCAAGACTTCTCCTCCTTTTCTAAGCAGCTGTGAACAATCCCACCTTTCCCCCCAACCTAAAGTGAGCTGCTAAGGACGGGCTGCTCAGTGGGGGGAGGCAACAGTGGCTACAAGAGCCCAGCCCTGCAACATCTCATCCCCACAGAAAACCTGGCATATTTTGCCAACTACAATGAAAAGTGGTATGAATTTTGCCAAAATCGTCATGGATACAGCAGAGAGTGGTGGAAATAGCCACTCAAATCTGGACCCTTCTATGTCTCATGTAAGGGAAGACAAGGCATCCCATTCAGGAAGTCCCCAGAAGGACTACGAGTCCTGCTCTTGGTCTTGCAGAGGCAGGGCCTCCAGCCCGATGACTCCCCTCTTTAAGGGAAGGGAAGCGCAGCAACAGCACAGAATCTGCTGAGCCAGCAGAAAATTCCGGGAGGCTGTGGGCCCCAAAACAAGGAAGCTAAGCGCATTGCCTACTTTCCCTTTACAAATGCAAGCTAACAAATTCTGGGAGAGGCATAGAGAACTGATGCTCAGGTTGCGCAGAGCAAAGAACCGGCGACTGGGTCAGTTCCTAGGAACCTCTCTGAATAGAGAGAGGACGAGAGATGGCCCACACGGGCTCCGGATGGCTGCTTCTTATGAGGAAGGGTCAGTGGGTTTTCCACCAGTTTGACTGACAGGAAATGACGGCTTCAACCATCTTGTTCACAACCGTGGCAGAACTCTTTAAAGGCTCATCAACCTCATTTTTTCACACTTTCAAGAGTTGCCTTTTAACCATCTTAAAGCTATGAAAGAGCTGCTCAGAATGACAGGTCTTTATCAGGTGAACTTACCTTTTACTCTGAACAGAAAAAGGGCTAATTATATATTAAGGAACATAAAGAATTTGAAATAAACAGCAAAAAACTGAATGAGATTTTGATCTAAGAAATGGATTAAGAGGCCAGACAAATTAGGAACATTGACATCTACTATAAGATTTTGGATTTAACAATAAAAAAGAAAAGGTTTCCTATGGGAAACAGACATTTTGGCTCGCCTGACTATTGCAAGTCATAACAAAAATAAGTGATGATTTTAGAATAGGACAGTAGAAGAGACAAAATATTTTAAGCAGAAGAAAAAAAAGTGTGTGTGTGTGTGTGTGTGTGTATACATATATACATATACACATACACACACACACACATATATATATAAATAAAAACCTGGGCTATGGCCAGTCAATATCAGGACTTACAAATGACACAAAATGTCATAACATCAAAAATATTAAAGATGATCTTTGAATAAGGGGGCCACAAATTAGTAATTTATGATATCAACACTGTCATTAATGATACCTATCAACAAACTAAAATGCATTAATGAAGAAATGTCAGACGGAGAACAAATTTTATCTGACAAGGCAGAGAAAGTACCAAAAGAGGAACTATAAGTGAAGGGCCAAGAGATCCTTGACTTACGACCACAATGAAGCCCAACATTTCCATTGCGATGCAAGACAGTTATGTGATTTCCCCCCTATTTTGCGACCTTTCTCGTCACAGATGCTGAGTGAAGCACTGCAGCTGTTAAATTAATAACAGGGCTATTAAGTGATTCTGATGCCTCCACTGACTTTGCTTGCCAGGAAGTCGCAGAAGCTGATCATGTGACCCCCGGGGACATGGCAGCCATCATAAAAATATGCCAACTGACCAGTGCCCGGATTCTGATCCCATGACCACACAGAGGCTGCAACGTTCACAAGTAAGAAAAAAGGAAGTGACTTCATAAGTCACTTTTTTCAGTGCCCTTGTAAACTATAAGCAGTCATTGGACGAATGGTTGGAAATCAATTACCTTTTATTGGATATACAAAAGAAATTGACTGAAGTTTTAAAAATTAAACAGAAAATACAAGGGAATGACCTAGAAAATGTGTTCTATTTAGATGTACAAAAGAGACTTTGTTGAAGAAATCTGTGCAATGCGATAAAGAAGAATTGAGGAGAAATTAAATCCCACAACAATATCTGAATGAATTAAAGGTTAAGAATGTTTGAAGTGAAAGCAAGGAATATAAAGTTGGTTTATGTGATCAAGATAAAATAAGAAATGAATATGCTCACTCTAAAGTTGAAGGAGAAAGAAGACTCTGAATATTTTTTAATTTGGCACAAATGGTATGATTGGATAATGAATAGAAATAAGAAACAAGATGTGAAGATTAATTTGTAAGAGACTTCAAGAATATGACTTATAGATATGTAGAGAACATAAGAATATAATTATTGAGAAGGATATTAATTAGATATTGACAAATGTATATGTAATGTATTAAGATGTATAAGATAAAAACTTTTGTAGCTGTCAAAAATGCTGTTGAAAATATGACTTGAGTTGTAATGATGGAAATACAATAAAAATATATTTTTAAAAAATGTTATTTTTGGCTATTTTTTTGGGACTTTCTGCTGATACCAGGACTGCAAAGATTATGCTTTTTGAAAAGATAAATTTTTGTAACCTTAGAGGGGATGAAGCTAAACATTTTAAGCGTCTTATAAATAAATGAGGCAGGCAGAAAGGAATGAAGAGCATTTTTCACCATTTAAAAAAGTGGGAGCTTCTTTAAATAAGTTAATGGAAGGCTTTTGTGTTCCTTCTCTTCAGTTACTTAAAGCACAGTATTTCTTGCAAACCATGGGGAATGAAGAAGTACAGGACAATCTAAAGGTTAGGAACACTAGAAGGGAATGAAAACTGAATGAAAGGCAGAGAAACAGTACAGAAATAGCTTTTGGAAATTCCGAGTCTTTATAATGAGATTTCTTTCTAGTAGGAGTAAGTATCGTGTATTGGTAAAAGTCAACCTGTTACTGCCTTTAGCAACCACTAAGAGATTCACTGCTATCCACAGACCTCTCGAATTTCTGGAGGTGTGGTTTGTAGCCCTCATGACAGCAAAATATAAATATATAGGACTGTTTGTGAGGGAGCCAACCTTACACAGGATCTTACTAGAGCCAGATGCTTGCAATTCATTCCTCTCCAATCTGCTTCAAAATCAGTCTTGGGACTCCATCAGATATTAGATCACCAGGATATCTATACTAGTAATGGTACTTTAATGTCAAATTACAGACATCAATTTCTACACCAAGTGGGTCTCTCTTCATCAAAGAAAGCCCATGAGCATTCTCATGCAAGATTTCAGAGGAAGCCAATAATTTCAGCTAAACTTTTTCTCTAATGAAAATTCTTCTTTTGTGGGACTGCCAAGAAAGAGAAATCGCAGAGAACACCAAGAAACCAGACTTGCAACAGATCATTACGAGGAGACGACAATATATTCCCCTATCACCTGAAAATTGGATCTTTCTAGGTCCCATCAGCCCTGCACTTTCTCCAGCCAAAAATCTGGAAAATGTTCCCCTTCTTAAAATGGAAAAACACTACTTAATCACTTTATGGCTTTGAGGAAAGCAAAGCATGCAGCCCTTCCTATGACCTCACCAAAACATTCTGCAATTTTTTTTTTCTTCCTTACTGAACTGGATCTCAGGTATTCTCCACTATCATTGGCTTTTAGAATAGAGCTGGAAGGGACCTTAGAGGTGTTCTAGTCCAACCCATGCTCAAGCAGGAGAACCTATAGCATCTCAGATTAAAGGACTGTTCAGTTTCTTAAGAGCCTCCAGTGACGGATCACCCACAATTTCTGCAGGCAACTTCTGTTCCACTGGTTAATTGTCCTCCCTGTTAGGAAGTTTCTCCTTGATTCCAGATGTTTTTGTTTTAATCTTGAACCTGAAAAAGTCTCTGGATGCTTGCAATGCACTGATTCATCCTGCAATTTTAAGTAGGGCAGTGGTGTCCTTCTTAATATTAAAGACAGTGTTTTTCTCAAATTTGGCAACTCCCCAACTTCCCTGGTCTGCAAGGGGATTGAAGTTCACACATTTTCAGGTCACCAATGCTGAGAAACACCGTATTAAGGACTCAGTCAAAACTCCAAGGATGCCCGAGAGCAAAATGGGAAGACTTACTTCTTCCTCCAGCTTCACCACCTTGGCCTGCGCGTTGTTCAGGGCCTGGTCCCGGATCTCAATGTGCCTCCGTTGCTCCTCATTAGTTGAGCGAACCCCGGCCAGCTCCACCTCCAGCTTCTCCTTTTCTCGCTGGGTTTCTTTATCTGTGCAGGCAAAGTAGAAGGGGAGGGGGGGGAGAGAAATACAGCTTTGAGAGTAGAGTTCAGAGGGCGAGCGATGAGCTTTGCGATGAAGGCAAATGTGTTTCAAGCACATTTTTCAAACAATGATGATGACACTCTTATTGTCATAGGAGGGCATGAATTGCATTTCTTCAATTATGTTTCGGAAATTAAGCAGTAGTAAACAAAGGAACACTCTCTCTCTCTCTGCGTGTGGTTGTGTATGTTTGCACAGGGCACATAGGTATGTATGATTTGGGTGATCTCTTCTTTCAGGAAATCTTGTTTGCCGGAATCTGCAAGGAGGATAGAAAACAAGAATTCCTCCCTTCTGATGCTGTCCAGCAGCTGATGGTAGAGTGTCCCTGATGCTCTATTTTCCATGAAGCCCTCATAGCTGCCATTACTAAACCCGCCACCAAGAACCGAGAACCCCAAAGCTGCCGGGAAGAGCATGTGGTTGCCTCTTGGCAGAAATGAAAGGTTGCCTGATCTAGTTCTAGACAAGTTCATTCTGTTCTGCTTCCAACATCTGGCATCAATTAACAGCTTTCCCACATTATTTCTACATTATAAGGAAGAGCAAAGCAAAGGCTGATGGGAGACCTTTGCCCTCCCACATGGTCCATTGTGCACAATGACCCCTCCAGAGTTTTGCCCTTTGAGACCAGCGGGCAGAGATGGTGGGACAGCAGAACCACCAGGGAGCATGACGCATCCAGCCCACAGGCCAGGAGTCTGACAGCCCTGAGATGGAGCATCAGCAAAGGAAGTGTTTCATGACACTTGACGTCATTTTGAGGTTCAAAATGTTTTGCCCAGTTAAAGGTTATGGACAAATGGGTTTTGGCTGTATATTGACCATTCTAAATCAACGGTCTCAGCCCAACAGGTGAACCTCAGCATGAGGAAAGGGGAAAGCAAGTTGGTTCAGAACACCTTGTGTTTTTCCAATATGCCTGGCCTTCCCCTCCAGGCAGTCGAACATAGCAGAGCAGGAAGGGCAGCTGAAATGTCTAAGTGAACACGAGAAGGTGTTCTCTGACTAGCAAGAGACCAAGAATACTTGTTCCCAGCTCTCACCAACTTCTCCTGTTCTCCTGGGAATTTCTCAAGCCTACTTTCTTCTGCTTTTAGCGCTTTGCAAAACAATTAACCACAGGTCCTGGTACAGGAAATGTGATGGACTCACTTTGTGCAAAGAGCTGGGAGATGGTTTTCCTGTTATCCTCTGTGCCTTCAAATTCTTTCTCTGCAAGTTGCTTATTAGCAGTATCCATACGCTCTGCAAAGGAAGGAGAAATGCTGGGGTCATTGAACTGTTAGGGTGGATTAATTGTCTACCCCACATGTATCATTCCTCCTGCCACCTTGCACGAGTGCCTAGTGAGGGGGGCTGGACTGAGAGAAAGAAAGTTACTGTAGCCCAAGTCACCCAGTGAACTTCCTGGGTGAAGAGGAGTTGGAACATGGGTCTTCCTTGGTTGTCCTGGACTTGCTCATCCCTAACCCAGGGGCTCTATGGAAAGCTACCCAAGCAGTTCACCTTTCTTGCCATTCAACAAAGGAGATGGTATTTCTACATTAAGAGCTGCAAGGTCAGACAAAACTGTAAAAAATAAGCAATGGCACATTAATATACTGTATATATAGATATACAAGTCATTCAGAAAGTAATCAGTAATCACTCAGAATTTGTTCCTTACAGTCTGAGGGCCTTTCATGTGCTTTTTTTGCACATGAAGGTCCCTCAGAGTGTAAGGAACAAACTTTATGTGCTTTTTTTTTTTTTTGCAAACTCCAAGCAGGCTTTCATGTGTTTTGCACTGAGGAGAGGCCACTCTGCCCTAAGGCCCAGATTGGTGGATGGCTGCAGTGATGGTTGTCCTTCTGTCCCATCTCCACACAGGATCTCTGGAGCTCAGTCAGAGTGACCCCCAGGGCCTTGGTCATTTTTCTTACTAAGGCCCTTCTCCCCAGATTGCTCAGTTTGACTGGGCGGCCAGCTCTTGGGAGAATCCTGGTCGTGCCAGACCTCTTCCATTTGAGAATTATGGAGGCCCCTGTGCTTGTAGGAACTTTCAGGGCAGCAGAAATTTTATTGTAGCCTTCCACAGACCTATGCCTTGCAATAATCCTGTCTCGGAGTTCTGCAGGGAGTTTCTTTGACCATATAGCTTTTGCTCTGCTACTGCATGCTTTGTCAGCTGTGAAACCTTCTGTAGAGATGTGTCTGCCTTTCCAAATCATGTCCAATCAATTTACAATGGGTAGACTCCATTCAAGGTGTAGAAACGTGCCAGCAAGAGAAATGGGAGCCTCCAGAGCTAAATTTCACATGTTGTTGTAGAGGGTCTGAATACTTATGCCAGTGTGGTATTCGTTTTTTTCTTTTTAATAAATTCTAAAATTCTGTTTTCACTTTGTCATTGTGTGGTATTGAATGTAGATTAATGAGGAAAAAAAACGAATTTCAACACCTGTAGAATCAGGCTGCAGCATAATAAAATTGACAAAACTGAAAGGGGCCTGAAGACTTTCTGTATGTACACAATAACTAGCACAAGAGAGAGAGAGACCATGTGCCCCTAGCTGTAATGGTGGCCTACCTACTGTCTAAGCTACCCTGCATCCTACAGAAGCTAAGCTGCCCAAAGCGTTGAAGAGATTCCAGGCTCACTTTTGATACCTCCAGATGGGTCAAGATTGCAGGTGAGGAACTAGGTGTGGCTTCTCTACATGGGAAATGAAGGCCAAAATGGCCTCCCTTCCCTTCTCTTTGCTTCCAATGCTTTGTAACAAGAAGTGCCGAGACAGGAAAGAAAAAGTATGTCATAATCCCTGAACACTTCCTTGTGAAGGGAACATGCTGCACCTATTTTGGCTAGCAGGGATCAGTGTTGCTAAACTTTTACCTATCAGCTACCTAAATGCGAAATACGCGATGTTTCAAAGTGCCTTGAATGCAGCACAAGCAGTTATAACCTGAAAGAATGGAACCCTGTCTTTGCCAGAGCTGCAAATGCTCTGGGGACACAACACTGGTCCTAGTCCAGACTCTTTAATAACCATGTCACACATGGTGTCATTGCACAGGGTGACCCATCTCCAAATCCTTTCAGGCAGGGTCTCCAATCCAACCTTGGCAACTTTAAGACTCATAGACTTCAACTCCCAGAGTTCCTTTTCTAAATGTTTATACGACCACTTTCCTTGTTAAATTTACGTAGGTTGTCTTGACACTTTGCAGAGTAGAATATCTGTCAGGGATCCTAGTGCAGTGCTTTAAAAGAAGATGATTACTATCCTATTCTCCTGTGCCACATTAATAAAAATGGTTCTGAACTTTTAAATGCTAAGTTCTCTTTGAGGGCTCTTTTGGGCCTGCAAACTCAGCCAACTGAGGCTGAACTCAGCAACACAGGCTGAACTTTGTAGCTGGGCTGGAAACTACTTGGCCCCCAACCCAAATGATGATGATTCTGAATGAGTAAATTCTACAGAAGTAGAGATGATTCTACAAATAATTCTACAAATGAGATAATTCTACCAGAGTAAATGTCATGTGAACACATAATGGATTTTACAAAGGGAGAAAAAGGGAGGTGCAGAATTATATCACTGACCTTCAATCACTCCACAGCAATAAAGAGAACTTCAAAGTTTCTTTTACCTCTGAGATCACGGTTAAAGTCATGAAGTCGACGGATTTCGCATTCCAGCTTGTTTCTCATGGTCTTTTCCAGAGACTCCCGCTTGGAAGAAGACTTCTCCAGATTTTTATAGGCCTCTGAGACTTGTTGGATTTCTGTTTCTAGCTACAACAAATAATTAATTATATGAGAGTAAAACACAAAAAACATTCAGCAGCATGTTCTCAGCTCTGAATCCCACCAGCCCCGTGCAAAGCTCTGGGAAGGGTTGCTGGCTGGTTTGCACAGTGCGAAGAGAAAGCCCTTTGGCCTGGCAGCTCAGCCCCAGAAAGGGTCCCTGTCACTGGGCACACAAGGCCAGGCTGGCCCTGAGGTGGGCAGCCAGACTCCAGGGTGTCTGCAGGGGATGCTGGCTGAGAGCCAAAGGTGGCCCTGCCAGAGGGAGCCAGCGTCCCAAAGCCATCCGACGACATGCATCAGCAACACACCCTGGAATGCACCTCCCTTGCAGCCTCCCAAGGAACTGTGAATCCACCTTCACAAGGGACGTTTCAACACCTTGACAAAACCTGGGCTTGCAGGGTTTGAACATAGGAAGCTTAAGCTTTGCGCTAAAGGCATTGTTCACTTCAAACATGTTGAACGAGCCCAGTGGCTGCGCTGTGCATTTCATGCTACGTCAAAGCCACACGAACTGCACGATGGCTCAGCATAATATAGGAACTTGGCCCTTGCCCCAAACGAGAGGCTCGTCATCTCTGAAACGGGCCAAGGAAGCTTCGCCTCAACCAGGCCCGATTTTCATCTCCCGGGATTCCCAGAGAACCTTTGCTGAAAGGATGGGAGTCCAGAGTTAATGGCGGGTTGGAAGAAAACCCCCATCTGCAGCCAAGGAGCCAGCAGTTTTTCCTCAGCCCCACTGGGAGCGCCGGGGCCTCAGCTCCAGCCTCTCTGCACCAACCCCAGCCTTCTGACACGGGGCGTTCGCTTCTCTCTCTCTCCCTCCCTCCCTCCCTCTCTCTCTCTCTCAAGGTTCACCTATTAACGTAGCCCCAAATGAGACAAGACGGTCCAGGTAGCCCTCAGGTGACGCCCACAATTGAGCCCAACATTTAGGCGGCTAAGTGGGATGTCTGTTAAGTGAAGGATGCCCCATTTTACGACCTTTCTTGCCACCGCTGTGAAATGAATCACTGCAGCTGTTAAGTTAGTCAACTTGGTTTGGTGAATCTTAACTTTGCTCATCAGAAGGTCGCAAAAGGGGATCCCAGGACCTCCCAGGACACGGCAACCTTCACAAATACAAAACAGTTGCCAAGCATCTGGACTTCAATCACATGACCATGGGGGAACGCTGCAATGGTCGTAAGTATGAAAAACGGCCGTAACTTTGGCTATGACTTTGAACCGTCACTAAATGAAGTGTTGTAAGCTGAGGACTATCTGTACGCAGATTAAATCAGGACATGGAAGACAGGGGATGCTGTGGGGATAGGTGATTTGCAACAGCGCTGGCTACTCCAAAGTACCATCCTTGCGATTGTCAAAACCAGGGCTCCCCAAACTTGACCTCTTTAAGGCTGGTGGGCTTCAGCTCCCAGCCTCTCTGCTTCTGGGAGTTGAAGTCCACTAGTCTTAAAGTGGCCAAGTTTGGGGAGCCCTGGTCAAAAGAGAAGCGGAGGGAAGAAAAGGGGCATTCCCCTACCTTTTGCAACCTGGCCACTTTCTCATAGCATCCATCCAGCTCTTGCCGTAGAGACTTGTTCTCCTCGGAGAGGATCTCCACCATCTGCTGGGCCCTCGAGACAATGACATAGGGGTCCACCGGCATTTGCTGGTAAGGGGAAGGGGCAGGTGGGGGCCTGGGCAGGGCCACGTAAGAGTCCACTTGCTGCTGTCCAGTCAGAGGCTGGCAGAACCGGTACAGGTCGCCCTGGTGGATCTGGCTGGGCAAAAAAAGCTGCTGCGTCCGGGGCAGAGAGAAGGGGTCCCCTTGGCTGGGGGTCAGAGGAGGCTGGTGTTGAGATGGGGACAGCCTGGAAGGCGGCAGCGACTGCAGCAGCGTCAGGGACCCCAAAGAGGTCAGGGAAGAGGTCGGGCTGTGGTGGTGGGGAGGCCGTGGCTGGAATGGCAGCTGAATCTCCGGGTTTTGCCTGTCGAGGAGAACCAACACACCCTTTAGACAAGGACGCCGCATTTGGACCTGGACCCCCCAGACACATTGTAGACTTCTTCTGCACCATCACCATTTGAGTTTTCCTGCTTAGACCTTTCTGAAACAGCAGAGCTCGTGTTGGTTGGGTTATGGTGCTGAAGGCGGTTGGGAGTGCATGGCACTAGTCCCAGCTTTGGATACTCAAGGGATACCTACACCTTGACACAGGACCTCTTCCAACTTCAGTGATAACATGAACACCTTCGTTGCATGGAACAGATGTGATGAAGCTCCAGACTTACGTACAACTCTGTTTCCAATTTTGTCTGAAAATCTCAACAGGGTCAGAGAATCGTAGCCAAGTTGGTGACCAGGTGGATAAGTCTGAGCAGACTTCATGTACATATAAGACATCCATGGATTGTTTACAGGCGCTGTGCAAATACCACCATTTGCCACTGCCATGGAACACGGGAGCCTTTGCTGCTGATTGGCGGTTGGATCGATCTCCGAGAACACCACCAATTAGCTGTTCTAGAGGGCGGGGATCACTGCCACCGTTCACCACCATTTGCCGCTGATTGCCGTTGCTGAATGGTGGCAGCAGTGATCGGCAGCGGCATTCCCGCCGCCTAGAACAGCTGATTGGCAGTATTCCAAGAGGCTGAACCAACCGCCCATCAGCTGCTCAGCAGTGAAGCCTCTGGTGGTCCCGGCGGAGGCAGCTATGGCAGCATTTCCGGTTGGCCAGCCCACTGATTGGCGGGGCTAGGGGAGCCTGGGATCCAGCTGTTGCTCAGTTGACCAGCTGGGGAATTCTGGGAATTGAAGTCCGCCAGGCTTAAAGTTGCCAAAGTTGGAGACCCATGATTAATTGCACCCTGAATGGTCCCAAGACAGGGCAACAATGATTTTAAATCAAGAAATCCCTTTTGTAGTGAAAGGGAGGTTGTGTGCAGCAGATCCCTTTCCAAGACTTCCAACGGCTCTGCAGCTGCAAAAACAATTGTCATCTAATACTTCCCTAACCCTGTGAATGCAGACTCAGGCATACACCAAGATGCTCTATAAATCTGAATAATCATTTTGCCTCTAGGGTGGCTGTTCTATGAAACTGACATTGCCAGAGATCATTTAAGGCTGTGAAAACAAAGGAAAACCTGGAAAAATTGGTAACGCAATCCCAACGTTGCAGCCATTTTGGCCAGAACAATAAGCTAGATATAAAAACACAACAAGTCGCAATTTTGGACAGGTTAGACCACTTATTGATTCATCATCTGGTCCCACCATGACAATGGTGGTTGTGGTCAACAGCTCATCTGAGCTACTATCTCACAGGTGCCTTTTCAGGTACTGGTGCCCACTGTATCCTTCCATCCTCCCCCATCATCACAACGGATGAAGCTTCTTGGAGGAGAAGCAAAACGTCTCTTTCTCCTCCTTCCTCAAGGCAAAAAGAAAGGAAATCAGCCCAGCTGCCTTTTCCAAAAAGCGCATAGCTGGGACAACTATGAACTGGATGACGGAGGATCTCCGGAGCGACGCCTCTGAGCTAGTTCTTTAAGGCAGACGTGCTGAGGGAGAAAACAAACCAGCACCTTCAGTTTCAGCTAACCCACTTCCTGGCAAGGAGACTGGTCTGCAGTTGCAGGTGGGGCCTAAGTGCCTGGGGTGCAGCCCTCAAAGTAACTCTAAAGCCAGCTGGGGCTAAACTGTAATTTCTGACATGACAGAAATAGGGCCATAATTAACCCAGAGATTAATTATGTCAATAAAGGTCTGTAGGGATTTTCAGTCGTCCGGGTGATGGTTGTCCCAAAGGTGGTTTTTCCGGAGGCAGCTGGGCTTTCACAGGGAACCAGGAGCACCACTCAGGTGGCCCTGAGGACACAAATAAACCTCCCAAGTGGCCTCAATGACTCCCTAAAAGGATGCAAATGACCAGCTGTTTGTAAGGAGTATAAATCCTTCCATTCCCCACCATCCAGTCAGAGCTGAAGAAGCTTTTTGGATGAGGAGTGAAACATCTTCAAAGGAAAACTAGGAAGTCCAGTTGCCCCTGGGACAACCATGTCAATACTTTTTAATTTATCTTAAGGTGGATGGCTTTGAGTTTTTCTTGAAGGAATACACTTAATGGGAATCAAGAGCATCTTATTTCTTTTTCCTAGCCCAAAATTACCTTTTTTTTTTGTGCTTAGACACCAAATATTTCTATTGTAGCTTCAACATTCTCCACAGATAGTCAATAAACCTGGATTCTCAGGTTTATTTAAACCTGTTTTATTGGAAGTTCTTACCAAAGAAGCTTCTCAGGCCTCGTAAGACTAAGGACGGGTTCATGATATTCCTATGCCTTGTTGGAAACAGGTTTTTCTGGAGTTTGGACTGAACCCTTTTTAATAATAATGAAAACTTCTGTATTTTCAATACTGTGCTATTCTGAAAAAACATTTTGAAAGCTGAAAATTTAAAGTTATAAGTAAGATTAGGTTTTATTATGAATAACAGAATTGGAAGGGGCCTTGGTGGTCTTCTAGTCCAACCACCTGCTCAAACAGGAAACCCTATATAGCATTTCAGACAAACGGTTGTCTAATCTCTTCTAAAAGAAACCTCCAGTGTTGGAACATCCACACTTACTGGGGGCAATTGGTTCCACTGGTTAATTGTTCTCACTGTCAAGCAATTTCTCCTCAGTTCCAGGTTGCTTCTCTCCTTGATTAGTTTCCATCCGTTGCTTCTCGCCCTGCCTTCTGGGGCTTTGGAAAACAGGTTCGCTCCCCTCTTCTTTGTGGGAGCCCCTCAAATATTGGGAGATTGCTAACATGCCACCCCTAGTCCTTATTTTCATTAAAGTAGGCATTCCCAAATCCTGCACTCGTTCTTCATATGTTTTACCCTCCAGCCCCTTAATCATTTTTGTTGCTCTTCTCTGCACTTTTTCCAGAGTCTCAATGTGTTTTTTTTATATTGTGGCGATCAAAAATGGATGCCATATATTCCCAGTGTGGTCTTTGCAAAGCCTTATAAAGTGGTGTCAACCCTTCCCATGATCCTGATGTGCTCCTAGCTTTACTCTGTTCAGGTCCATCCCTCCTTCCCTCCCTGGACTTTTGTAAACTTTGCTTCCTGGGCTGTTTCAAACTGTTAATAGGCAAAAGGGTTTGGCTGCTGAGCCCAGCACAATACAGTCCCCTGAAAAGGGCTGAGAGAATGAAATTCGGTTCCAAGCGGAAACTTTGAGAATGACACCTCTGTTGTTCACCTGGGCAGATGTTCCCAATGGCCCGCAAAGACTCCTTTTGAAGACACCTGCCAAGGCCTTTCACAAGGCACTGTGTAACCTGCCCTTTTCCCTAGTTACTCAATAGAGAGATCAAAGACCTTTTTCATGACCTCTCATGCATACAAACCGAGCATCTACACACCAGCTGGGCATTGAGGTGGAGAAGCAAAGCATCCATTCCCACATATATTGGGGCACCATTCTGCCATGCACTGAACAGGCAGTGGCTCAACTGCTTAATTCACACGGTTTTCTTTCCAGGGGATTAAAAAAAGTAATAAAACAAAACATCCCTGCAAAACCAAAACCTTTGGCATTTGGTGTGACTGACGCCCGTTTCCTGTCACGAGAAGGAAACATGGCCTTTCCTTGCTGGATCATCAAATTGTTCAGAGGAAAAGGCCAAATTGGCTTGACAGAGTTTAGTTTCACCCTCTGGAACAGGAAAATAAATTGGGGCAAACACAAAGCAAAACACCCTCCACAGCTCACCTTGATCATTCTGAAGAGTCCCCCTTAGAGCAGAGGTCCCCAAACCTTGGCCACTTTAAGACTTGTGGACTTCAGCTCCCAAAATTCTCCAGCCAGCTTTGCTGGGAGTTGAAGCCCACAAGTCTTAAAGTGGCCAAGGTTTGGGGACCTCTGCCTTAGAGTCCTGGGCGAGTTTATTCCAAGCAAGACATTGGTGGCACTCTAGTATTTTTTTTTTTTGTTTTTGTTTTAAACATGGTCCCTGATGGCAGATGGGGTGAAGTTCAGGAAGCAGGAAGGGTCTAAAGCACCTCCAAAGTTTGCCTCTCTGGAATCCATAACATCCCTCTTTTCAGAGCCCTGAACGCCACGGCTCAAAATGAGTACTTTCCATCATGCCCAATTTTCCGTTGGGGGGGCATCAGGGAAAAGATGAAAAGCTGGGATGTGGCACGGTGCCACTGACATGCAACAAAAGCCCCCTTCCCATTGGAGAGAATCCTCCAGAGGAGCCTCCAATCCCTAGATCCAACACTGCCAGAGGTGGGATTCAGCCGGTTCTGACCGGTTCTGGAGGACAGCAAGCATAAATTTTGAGTAGTTAGGAGAACCGGCCAATCCCCCCCTCTGATTGGCCCAGCCCCCCTCTATTCTCTGCCTCCCATTGAGTCCCAAGTGATGGGCTAGGTCTCCTTTGGTTGCCCTGCACAGGAGAACGGGGCTGGAAAGCAGGTTAGTGGGGTGAGGAGGGAAGGGGGGATTTTGCAGGATCCTTCCCTTGCCACATCCAACAAGCCACGCCCACAGAACTGGTAGTAAAAAAAATTGAATCCCACCACTGAACAGTGCCATCCTGGTGCCCAATTGCAACAAGCCTGAATCCCACCCCTTTGACCAGGGCCCCTCAAGAACACCTGGCAGGAGAAAGGACAAAACGGAAGCCAAGCGGCAGCTTCCTAAACCTCGGCGCTTGCTTAGGGCCGCAAGGAGCCTGAACTGCTTACCGGAAGGAGCCGTATTCAGGGGGGTGCTGGTACCTCATGGCGGGCCCGTCAGAGCGTCCTTGCTGGGGCAGGCGGTGGTCGCCGTAGAAATGCCCAGGATCCAGTGGCTTACAGCCCATGGATGGACTGGAGACGTTCTTGTAGGGGTATTCGGGAGGAGGCCCCCTGTGCTCCAACCCTTTCACCCCAGGCTGCGGAGGGCCTGCCCCAGAGGTCTTGTAGAAGTCATTGGTCTGCTGGGAGGAGAGCGGGGAGAGGGGGGCGCTGGTGACGGGGGCATGGGCCTTCACGCCACTGGTGGCCAGAGACAGCTGCATCAGCCGCTCACTCAGGGAGCGGACGTGCCCCTGCTTGAGGTCCTTCAGTCCTTCATCCTGGTGGACCTTCCCTGGGCTCAGCCGCTGCACGGTGGGGCGCCCTTCGGTCCTCATCTTCTGGTTGGAGACTCCGGTTACATAAAAGGCTGCTCCAACGCTGGCGTGTGGCTGGCCCCTGAAGTACTGGGACTGGACTTTAGCTTCTTCGTAGGTCGGGAGGTCCTCGCCCGTTTGGAGCCTTGGCGAGAGCTGCTTCTCCATGATGCTGTTGTCCATTTGAATCTCCTGGCCCTGGGGCTCTTGGCGAGCAACATGGGTCCCAATGGGGTGGTCCTGGCTGCTCAGCGCTTCGTTGGGAGCCCCGGGGCTCCCGTTGCTGGCAAAAGGCAGGGTGGCCTGCTGGTGCAAAGCAAGGAGGGTGCGGCTCTCGTTGGGGTTCCCATACCGGAGCTGCTCCTGCAGCAAACGCTGTAAAACTGTCGTCGTGGTTTGCTCTTCTGAATTCCTCATCTCCACTGCGGTGCCCCCTGGGTGGAACGCAAAAGGGGGCCGTGGCTGCCCTGGCCCTGCAGGGGGAGAGAAAGGAGGGTTACTAGGGAGCTAATGAGGGAGGGCAGGGGGGAAAGAAAGGCGTGGAGAAAACTTTGAAGTTGGGAGAGTTCAATAGAAATAGGAGGACCCTCTCACGAAAGGTGAGCTTCTTGGGCTCTTTTGGAAAGTCCCCACCTTCTATAGGGACAGGTCTTAAGGCAAGAACCACCTTTTTCCCAAGTTTTTTCTGAGGGACCCAGGGATACAATAAGTGGTGGCGCATCATTACAACGGGAAGGTCCAAGATGTACACCTCATTTGGGAGCAGATCCTGGAGGTCAGAGGGCTTCCCTAAGCTTAAGGGCCTTATTTTCCAAGACCGAAATTATTGGCCTGAAAAGGTTGGTGCTCTCCATCCAGGGGGGAATCTGTGGGCTTCGAAAAGAAGCGGACGGTTAGACAACCCACCTGGGATGCCCATTTCGTCGTCCACGTCAGCCTGGCCTGGCCTAGATGCATTCCCAGGCTTCCCCCTCCATAGGCTCATGCACTGGGCTGGAGGGAGTAAAAGGTATGAGAAGTACATTTCTCAAGCCACCGTTCATGGAAGGACCTTTTTGTAGTTGCCCCATAGTCAAGACTTTCATTTGCACTTTCTCGTCCCAAAATGTGATGCACGTAAAGCATGAAGAGCAGTTACTGGCAGGGGGAAAAGGACCAGCCCTCTCTGAAGGGAAGCACAACTTACTTTTATTGGTGGACTCAGAAGAAGAAGAAGCCCTTCTGAAACATGAGGAGAAGCTGGAGCTTTTTGGCAAAGCAGGAATAGGGTTAGTAGGTATATTCACGATCTTCTTTTGATTGGAGTTACTCAATTAATTCTTCACCCTTACCCTTTAGAAAGATCTGAAAACAGGAAAAGGTGAAAATTAATATTTTCTATACAAACATTTGTGTGTACGTGTGTGTCCTTGTGTATCCCCAATAACAAGTCTCTTTCCTTAATTTCGAGCAGAAAAGCTGGCCTTGGGACACTGCAACATTTATTTGTTGGAATAAATGTCCTCAGGAATGTCCTTTTATTTCCATACATACACACACACACACACACACGATTATGGAATCTGCCAAGGTTTTAGCCTGAGAATTTGCAGGATCTAACTAAAGCATCAAACATCTTAAGAGGTGAAACGGAGGCCATTTTTAAAATCTTATTTTTATTGCCTCCCTCTGCAAAAGTTTTCACAGACTTGCATCTTAAGAATCCGAGATACCCAGATGAGAAAGAATTCTAGCCCCAGGCAACAACACAGGTGAATGGACTGAGAGAGGCTTCCAGGCCTTTGGGGCATCGGCTCCTGTGTGCTCCATGTATCCCCAGCCAGTCTCCCTCAAATAAAAGGACCTGATAATCCAAGGAGCAAATTCTTCCCAGGGCAAAGGGAATGGTCTCCCTACCCTTGATGGGGGTGGGCTTTTAGGGCAACTGAGAAGTCTTTCCACTGAGCTTGGCAGGCCCTTTGCCCAGCCCATTGCAGGCAACAAAAGATTGAATTTGCTACTTGCGGCCACAAAGGAAAGGCCTCAAATTGGGTGACGAGGACAAGGTTTAGCTGTCTCTGTAAAGGACAAGGCATAGAAATAAAAAAAAGGGTGAGGGGAGAGGATATTCACCACCAGCGATCCCCACTGCTTGAACCTGCTATCAGTTATGGTTGGATTTGGGTAAAAAACTGAGGAAGGGCATGAGGTTTCCTAATCAATCAAATGTTCTTTATTCTACTTTGAACCAAATTGTAAGGACTAATATCAACCTTTAAACAATTGGGGCTGAAAGGGAAATACTTAAAATATTTTTAATACGCAAAGAGTCAATGCTATATGAAGCAATTACTATAAAAAGAGTGCCAGGACATGAAGACCCAGTTAAAATCCATGTATTGCATGCTTGATGTCTCCAGGGTCAGTTGAGGCTAGATAATTCCTTTCCCAGTAAATATATTTTGAAGAATTAATGAACATGCAGCACTGGAGAAATGAGGTAAGAGGGAAAAAAACATGTCTCCTTCATTCCTTGGAAAAGGAATGGAATAAAAACAATCAAGCCATTGCAATGTTTAAAATATGCACACACTGGTTTGAATTAGGAGCTAAGACAATACAAACACGCCATGTTTATGGCTTGGTATTCTCAACGGTTTACTATAAAGTAGAGAAAGTAGATTTAAATAGATTGAAGACGTAAAACTCTGCATTTAAGCAAAATTATAGCTGTTGGTTGGGTTGGGTGGATTAGAATAGTGAGTAAAGCTATGGAATGCTTTTAGAAAGCAGCAAAGAGATGTGGTGATAACAATGGGCATTTTATCTAGACTAGAGAGCTTAGCTATGATTAAAGCTATATACAAATGACTGTCAAATTCATGTGACCAAACATAGGAAGACAATGAGAGATAACTCATATCTTCTTCTGACTGGTTCCTAAGAGAGCTACTAAAGGACATACACAGACATACACCCCTCTTCAAAGGGCTAGGAGAAGACAGGAGTGATAGCATCATCAGCAAGTTGAGAAAAATGTCTTTAAAAACACAGTGAAGTAGAACCTAAGCCAACAGTCTCCCCCCTCTCCTCCCCAATACTCTAAAAATCCTGAAAATTATTCCTAGGATTTGTCCTAATCAATAACACTAAAAGAATAGCAAAAGGAATGAAAAGAATGAAACAGAGGAGAGAAAAGATTCCAACTGAAACATGAGGATAAAAAGCTTAATCTATCAGAAGACGAAACGCTTGTAAGAAAGCTAGAAATAGTGCCACAGGATCATCTTAGTTAGGAACGAGCCAAGGCAGACGGAAAGCAAACTAAAACTCTGCATGAACTCCTGAAATGAAAGTCCAGATGCTGGTGGCTTGCAAAGTACTTGTTTGGAATCGGCAGAGGAGTGATCGGGCTCCCCTGGAGAGTTAGCTTTGTTCTATCCTGATACACAACTAATGTGGATCCCATACCCATCATTTTGTATCTTGAAATTGCAGTTGTTTCAAGAAGACAGGCCATACTCCACATCAGGGCTCTCCAACCTTGGCAACTTTAAAACTCTTGGGCTTCAACTCCCAGAATTCCTCAGCCAGCTTTGGGAGTTGAAGTCCAGAAGTCTTAAAGTTGCCAAGGTTGGAGACCCCTGCTCCGCATCACTATCTGCAGCACTTTGGATCTGCAGAATATTCCACAAAATTTCCTCTGATGTATCTGTCGCATCGACCATCTTTGTTGGTCAATCACTGACATCTGTTCATCCTAGCCAGATCTGAAACTAGGCAATCTCTTGTCTAATCTTTGCCACCATACTATGAGAGGGAACTAGGAGTCCTAGTGGGCACCTACATATGAACCAGCCGCGTGCTGCAGCTGTCAAAAACAACAACAACAATGCAGTCCTATGCATCCATCAACAGAGGGACAGTATCAAGGTCATGTGAAGTGTCTGTACCGCTTTATAATGCCTTGGTAACACTAGGAGCAATGTGTCCAGTTTTGGTCCTCACATACAAAAAAGATGGTGAGACTCTAGAAAGAGTGCAGGGAAGAGCAACCAAGATGATCAGGGAGCTGGAAGTTAAAGTGTATGATGAGCAGTTGTAGGAACTGAGTCTGTCCAGTCTAAGGAAGAAAAGGATAGCAGCCATCCAGTACTTGAGGAACTGTCACACAGAAGAGGGGACAACCTATTCTTCAAAGCCCCTGAGGGTATGGCAAGACATAATAATGGATAGAAACTTAACAAGGAGAGATCCAACCTAGAACTAGGAAGAAACTTCCTATCAGCAAGAACAATTAAGAGATTTTTAAGAGACTGGGTAGGCATTTGTCCCCACTGGTATAGGGTCTCCTCCTTGTGCAGGGGGTGGGACTAGAAGGCATCCAAAATCTTTTCCAACTTTGTTACTTTTTTTCTTGTTTCCTACATTTTTATGGTTATTTCCCAATTGAAGACCTCCCATGCCTTAAAAGCATCTGTTTTTCAAATGAGACCATCCATTTCATCCTGCTAACTTGCCTTGGTCCACCACCTATGGAAAGAACCTTAGAACATGTTTCGATGTGACACAAGCTGTACCTCCCAATTATCTAGAGTTTGCATAACCATGGTGGCTCATGTGGTTGGGATGCTGAACCAGAAGACCACCGTCAGGTCGGTAGCTCAAAACCCAAGGACCTGTGTTGCATGACAGCATGAGCTCCACCCATTTGTCCCAGCTCCTGCCAACCTAGCAGTTCGAAAGCCTACAATTGCAAATGGATAAATAGGTACCACTTCAGTGAAACAATAACAACCACATGAAAGGAGCCGTTTTGGCCTTCTGCTGGGCAACGGCGATGCCACCGGCTAATCTTTCAACCCAGAAGCACCTGGGTCGGTGCTTCCAACATGAATGTAATAGTAACTACAGTTCGTTTTTCTATTGTCCACTGGCAAACAAATTGTTCTTTGGGAACAAAGGTTTCAAAATACTTCTGCAATGAAAATCATGTACTTTGAAAATACTCGCTACAAATTCATGGAGAAGAATGAACACAAATTTCCCAGAAGAAGAATAAACAATGTTCTACCTTCCCCTCAAGGACAAGCACTCCCTGGAAAGGGGAATAAGTTGTCACACCAAAGTAGTCTTGAAACTGATTTTACAGAGAAGATTGCATACATAGAATTTTAAGACTGAATTTGTTCCCTTCTGTTTCAAGCACCTTCCACGTCTTTCCTTGTGTCTTCTCTCAATTTATCCTGTCTTCTAATACAGTGGTCGCCAACTGGTGGGCCTCGAGAATATTTTCGTGGGCCGCAGAGAAATGTCACCCCCAGAGCACCCCCCGGAAGAATTAATCCAGGCTGTGCAGGAAACACAAGGCTGCGCCGCCCACATGACCCGCAGGAACCCTCCTCGCCCACTCACTCTTTACCCGGCAAACTTGCCGGCTAAGTTGCTATTTTTCCTTTTTCCGACCATCAGCTGTTCTGCTGTGCTGGGAGATTTAGATTAACCAGAAAGCAGGAAATCATTGGATTTCTTGCTTTCTAGCTAATCTTTAGATCTTCAGCTCTGCTTTTAAGCACAGCCGAACCTCCCTTAGGACTGAAAGTTCTATTATTCAGTGCAAACTCATGGTAAGCAAATTTTATGTGACAGACTGAGCTAGGTGATGGCAGATAGATAGATCACTGAATGATTCTGTGAAGCAACTCAATCTGCCTGCCTGCTTTGCCTGACTTTGGGTAAAAGTTGCTCTTTTTTATAAAAAATTCAATATTTACATACAAGGTATGTTGTGAGTTAATTTTGTGAGTCTGCTTGCAAGCAAATTTTATGTGACAGACTTAGCTAGCCGATTTCTTGCTTTCTAGCTAATCTTTAGATCTTCAGCTCTGCTTTTAAGCACAGCCAAACCTTCCTTAGGACTGAAGCTTCGATTTGTCAGTGCAGAGTCAGGTAGCCAATAGCAGATAGATAGATCTCTGAATGAATTTGTGATTCTGTGAGCAACTCAATCTGCCTGTCTGCTTTGCCTGATTTTGGGTAAAAGTTGCTACTTTTTATAAAAAATTCAATATTTATATAAATATTTATAATATTTACATACAAGCCATGCCTAGCCAGTTACATGACCACCAAGTGACACCCACAAATTAGGCCACACCCACAGAAACAATTAGTGGTCCCTGGAATTTAAAATTATGAGTTTGATGGTCCCTGAGGTCCAAAAGGTTGGCGACCCCGTTCTAATACAGGACTTTCATGCAATGATACTCACTCTCGTTTCTTTCACTTCTTTCCTTTTTTTATATATGCATCCCTCCCCCACAAAGATTCACTCTCAACTCTATCAAAATTATCTCCCACATTCCGTGTAGCTCTTTCATTATAAATATCCCACTCAGCCACTCTTTTAATTTTATATTCATTACCTCACCATTTGAATATTTATGCTTAAACCTCATTATTTGAAACAAACATCTTTTTAAAGAGATACTCAAACTTCAGTCACTATTCTCCTCCACTCTTGGCCCAGCTGTATTTTCTTGTTTCATTGCCACTCATATAGTATATTCATGTCATTCAGAAAAATATCCACCCCACTGCTCTAGATCATATTATTTTGAAATGTTATACAATTCTCCCCAAAGCATGGGTTTTTTCTCCCTTTCAATATTATTATTTTTTTAAATGTAAGATGCAACTATCACCAACCTATGAACTTTTACATTCTTAGCACTCAGATGACACCAATTCAGTTTCTCAATATGTTTTAGCTCTTTTATTTAGAATTAAAATCCCCTCTTCAGGGATTCACCAACTCTGCTCCCTCAGAACCCTTTTCAGTCAAATCTATTACTTCCTTCTTTTCTCTTTTAGCTTTAAAGACCCTCAACATCACTGCTTTTATTTCATTTCATTCTTCATTCGTGCTTCTTACCTCCATCACCCTCCCATGTCTTTATGAACAATTAAGGCTCTTCAAATAATGTTTTGATAATGCTAATTATGATCCTTGGTGTTACTGTCCACATATAGGGCCCTCTGGTACACTGGAACTTTTACAAGACCTTACTGCCATTCCAAATTATGGTAAAAGTCATTAAAAGTTGATGAATGGTGAGAGAACTAGGCGAACAGCAAGAGGTGACAAAATAACAAAAGTTGGACAGACTGAGAAATTGAGACATAAGCAGATGCAGATAATTGTTTCTATACTTGCTTCCAGCTTTCCACAAAACTGAAGCAAAAGAATTTGTGATAAACGGGAATCAATTTTGAGAACTTATATTTGAAACTAGACAAATGATCACAATGAAATGTTAGTGAATGCTTTTAGAAAGAGAAAAGACCAATCACACAATCATCTTCAATTAAGCAAACAGTGTAGTTGGAAGGGCAAAGGGTTGTGCCAGGCTTCTCATCTTACATGTGGCTTCCCCTTTCTTCCCCAATTTCTCTGTCTCTCTGCCAACTATGATTCAGATGAACATACAGGTGTGGCATCAGCAGGTGCATGGATGGAGGCCAGATTTTACATCCTCATTCCATTCCTTCTCCCTTGGCTGATTTCTCTCATTAACTTGAAACAAGCAGCACAACGACTGGCAATAAGAGCACGCCTTCTGCACTCTGTAGGATCTTGACTTCCAACTGTTAAGGACATATTGTTCCAAAGCCAGGCAATCATTTGTAGATCCATAAAATCCATTAAATCCATAACTGAAGAGTTCCTTGTTGTTAAAGGTCAAACTTTGCACTGCCTTGATGACTACTACAATGCTGCCAAAGTGTTTGCTAAGCCATCAGAAAGGCTATGAGAACTTGAACACCCAAACTGCTTTAAGTCGGCCTGGTCCTGCTTGACATTTCTATAACATCATTGGATGCTTTTTATAATGTGCCACATTTTAGCCCAACTTCCAAAAAGTGGTGCACTGGGAATACAGGCATTCTTCCCTGTGTAAAGTCCAATACTAATGCATGAATAACTGGGATTAAAAGAACTTGTTCACAAGAAAGCCGGCACTGGATTTGCCACCTGAAACAAAAGACTTGATAAAAGAAGTGCTTTTTCTGGAAATCCCAAACAGAAACCCAGGGACCAAACACTTCAACCGAGCAAGTTCTTGCCTCACTGTGACCCAAAATCTTCCCAAAAGGAGTAGAGCATTGCCATTTAATATTTAGACTGTTCTTTTATTCTGTTCTTCAGCATTTTAGGTCCTACTCCTCTTAGCAGCCACATCCCACAAGCATTCCAAGAATGCACTGGCGTCATTCTCCTTTATTCCAGCGGTTTGGCCATTCCTTTGCTAATTTAGACCAGACCTATGTGCTGGGCTGATCATTAATGAACACCAGATGAGATCATTCTCCAACTTTCAAGTGCTCCAAACTCTCCTCCAAATTCATCAAGAAAAACAGAAATGCTTTCAACAAAAACTCTGATCTTTGTCATTGGCGTAAAAAATATTTTAAAAGTGTTAAGCTGCATGGGGCGGATCAAATAACATACATTCTAGCCAGGCATTTATTTGCTGTGGCTTTTCCCTTCCCCAGATGAACTTCAGCTGTTGACATGGCTCCTAGGATTATTACCATAAAAAAGCTGCTTTACAGATGTCAGAATCTCTGCCCTAAAATATTTCAGACAAGTATTTAGGAGTCTGGTGCGACAGAGTCTGTACACAAATACCACAATAAATAAATACAATTTAATGAAACAATCTGTGAGGGAACAGACAGGTAGCCCTGAACTGATCACCACAACTGAGGCCAAAATCTCCACTGCTAAGGGAGATGTTGTTAAGTGAGGTTTGCCCCGTTTTATGTCCTTCTTTGCTTTGCTAACTTCCCCATTGACTTTGCTTGTCAGGAGGTCACAAAAGATGCTTACAGGACTCGGAGACTCCACATTTGTCATAAATAGGAACCAGGTGTCAAGCAGGCCATGGAGAGGCTGCTACAGGTGTGAAAACCGGTCCTCCGCAGAGGTGGGATTCAGCAGGTTCTGACCACTCCTGGAGAACCGGTAGCAAAACTTTTGAGTAGTTGGGAGAACCCGCCAATCCTGCCTCTGATTGGCCCCGCCCCATCTATTCTCCGCCTCCCGAGTCCCAGCTGATTGGCTGGGTCTCCTTTGGTTGCCCTGCACAGGAGAACAGAGCTGGAAATCAGGTTAATGGGATGGGGAAGGAATGGGGATTTTGCAGCAACCTTCCCCTGCCACGCCCACCAAGCCACACCCATCCAGCCACGCCCACAGAACTGGTAGTAAAAAAAAATTGAATCCCACCACTAGTCCGAAGTCATTTTTCTCAGTGCCACTGTAATGTCAAATAGTCACTAAACAAATTGTTGTAAGTCTGAGGACTACCTATATTTGTAGTTGCTCCAGTGCAGGGGCTCCCGTCCTCACTGGAACTACACAAAGGCTGTCATGGAAATTCTTGGGCAAGAAGACCCAGGCACTATCATTTACAAGTCACTTATTATTAACATGTTATGTGAGTCCAACCAATTGCATCTCATTCAATACACCTCAATCAAACAAATCCCGGCCTGGATGACTTTGTCTGAAGCACAAATCCAGATTTCTGCCTCCAAGAAATACCACGGGTGAAATCGGTAGGATTTTTAATCGTGAATTCAATCAATAAAGTTATATCCCACCCTTCATCTAGGAGCTCAAGGCAGCTTCTAGTTCAGGGTTGTGGGTTTTGTTTTGTTTTTTCAACTTCAGCAACTCTGATAAGGCACAAGAATTCTGGGAGTTGAAGTCCATTCATCTTAAAGTTACTGAGGTTGAAAAATGTTCTTTTAGATGGAGCTCTAATTGTTTTTTTTATCCTGTAAGAAATCCGGGAATTGAATTATGCTGGAACAAGGTCTGGCCTGGGATCACTCAGGGGTGAGTGTGAACAGATCACTGAACAGCAACTACGCCTATCCCAGAGGTCTCCAACCTTGGGCACTTTAAGACTTGTGGACTTCAACTCCCAGAATTCTCTAGCCAGCAGAGCCAGGAGTCCCACAAATTTGAAGTGGCCAAGTTTGGGGACCCCTGATCTAAACAGAACCATTGGCTAGGACCGAAGAAGCCATGTTTCCCTTGAAGCATTTACAAGATAGGGTGATAAACACTACTCATTTTTGGAAAGCTTTAAAAGAGGACTAGATCAATTCAAGGGAGATGATCATATCAAGAACTTTTAGTGTCAAACACACAGTGTGAACTTATTTAATACTTGGGCTCCATTCACTCTAATCATACCAACTCTGAGCAGCTTAAAAATACCCCAACATAATATTTTAGGTGAAAACACAACCAAGTAGCTTTTTAAAAGCCAGGGACACGTCCTCTCTATGTAGCCTACTTCATCTGAAAGGTCTTCAAGAGAGGCTTCTGCTTCTGCTGGACATGCATTTGGAAAAAAACACAGGAGGGCTTTTCTGGTCTGGGTGGTTGATCTGGAATCTATGATAGGCCAGGCCAGGATGACTTCACCTTGTCGCCTGACCATCGGTGGTCAGGGAAATACCCTGGCTTTATGCTCCATCCTAAGCTATGAATTTAAACTGTAACTTAGCTTTCCTTGACCATGAAGTTCAGACTAAAATGTCACAGCAATCTATAAAGTTGGATCCATATAGCTAAAGTTAGCTAAAGAAATAAACCATGTTATGTCTTAAACTTAACTTCTATGATTCTGGTGAAAGCAGAATCTTATTTCTGAATTAGGCTTAGTATGGCAAGTGTTCTTATTTTTCAATGGATTAAAAAAAAACCTATGAGCATTCATTTAGCCAACATTAATGTTTTAAAGCAATCTTACCGCCTTATCTGAATGTTACTTGTATTGTTAACTGCCTTGAACAGAAGTTGGATGGACCCAAGCATACCAGCCGCAATGGCCAGAAGTCCAACTTGTAGGCCAGCAAAAGTCAGAAGGGAAAAGGCAGGTTGGGGGAGGAGAGAAGGACAATGGCTGCCTCCGTCCTGTGCTAAGCCTGGAAGCAGCTTTCTGTTCTGCTGCTTCATAATGTACAATGGATAATGATAGCAGGCTTTTATTAAGAGCTCAATTTTCCCTTAAGGAAAATCTGTGCAGTATGACAACTTGGAAAACTGGCTTTTTAAATGTCAGTTATTAAGTGCAAAATCAGCCCGGAATCAAACTTGACTTTTGCAGATTATGAAGACACATCTATGGTTTTTTTCTTGGTGAGAAAAATGAAATGGTTGGCTGCTCCTTTCTCCAGGGATATTTTTTGGCTTTTCAGTTTAGCCCAGGGGTCTCCAACCTTGGCAAATTTAAGACTGTGGACTCCAACTCCCAGAATTCCTCAGCCATATTTGCTAGTTGTGCCCAGGGAGTTGAAGTCCACAAGTCTTAAAGTCGCCACGGTTGAAGACATTTGGTTTGGCCCACAGCCCTGGGGTTCTTCCACCGCCTCTCTCTCCACTACTCAAGTTCAACCTGCTTAGAGTGAGTACTGATTATCCCCTTTCTGATAAGCCTCTTTCTCACCTGGGAAGGTGGGAATCTGGAGATAATCAGAGATTAAGGCATGCAGGCAGTCACAGCAGGAGTTGCCCGGGGCTAGTTCCACTCTCTCCTCTTGTGGTCCAGGACAGCTATTCCAACAGAACCTGGGAGGATCTTTGTTGTGCCCTGAACAGTTGAGGTTGAAGATCCCTGTGGGGCATCTTTGGGCAGGAAGCAAAGCTTCCACCTTCCAAAGTGACTGGGCCACCAAAGGCCTCCCTGTGCTTTAACCAAACCATCTTTGTTAATGTGACACAAGGGGGAAATCTATGATGGGAATGTAACCCCCTTTGCCAAGTTTAATTCAATAAAGAATAAATGTAACAAAAAATTATGATAATTCTGTCCTGGCCTATCCTTTTTTTTTTTTGAAGGGTGGCTCCTGCCTGGATACTCAAAAAACCTAGCCTGGCTCTAAAGCCAGCAGCTGTGCCCTAGCTAAATGGCACCTCTTGGTACCAAGGAAGATCATTTTTATGAAAACTGACATTTAAAATGACCATTGGTTTTAACAGGCAAAGAGGAACACGTGATGTCGCAGGAATGCCTTTTAGAAAGGAATTGTTTTTGCGTTAGTTTTTGATGGTAGTAAATCAGGCTAATATTTACTGTGGAGGGACAACTGATGTGATCAGCTCTTGTGCAATGCCATCTAACATCAGTGGCCTAATTTCTAGGAAAGGATGGCTAAAAAGAATTTAGAAAGCATTTGTGCGACCACAGGACGCCCAACCTTCTGCAGGGGAAGTGAAGAGGTCTTGGAAAAGATTCAACAGGTGCAACATCCAAGTCTTCCATTATTGATGACATGCATTTAACTCGCACCAGGATCTCCAGAAGAAACACAGAACTGTACTAGAGCCAGGTAATTTTCTGTTTTAGCAGCAACAGCACCCAAAAGAGAGAGAGAGAGACTCCTTTGGATTTCTCCAATGCAATCCTTGAACAGAATTCAGGTAAGGCTAAATTCACAGCACATACTGCCTGTCACTGATCAGCAGCTGGTTTCAGCCTGGTCTCCATCAAGCACCTGGAGCTGGAAACAGGAGTTCAAAGTAGGAGAAAGCCATCCAATTCTCTAGACCACTTGAGTGGCTCTGGAATGGCCCCCAGGGCAGCTTCTCCACTGCTTTGAGGGTACAAAGGAAGTAATGCTTACTAAAGTCCAGCTTCAGTCAAGAATGAGATTGGAGTGAATAGCAGTGTCACTTGCCAGATAGAAAAAAAAAATAAGAGTAGCTGTTCTGTAACTTAAACAGAATATTTTGCATCTTGGGAAGGAATAGTTCCTCATTTGCTATTTAGGAACAAGAAAAAATGAAACTAACTGATCACACAGAATAAGCAACAGATCGCAGATATACAGATTGCAACTTTTAAAAAAAATCTGATTGCAAAACCTGAATAAAAAACATCTTCCCAATTTTAGACAGTATTACATACTACCGTCTTCTTTACTTATGAAGGCGCAAATGTACAGGTAGTCCTCAGCTTACGACCACAAAGGAGCCCAAAATGTATGTTGCTATGTGAGAAATGTGTTAAGTGAGTTTTGCCTCCATTTTACGACTTTTCCTGCCACCGTTGCTAAATGAATCGCTGCAGTTGTGAAATTAGTAATCCGGCTGTTAAGTGAACCTGGCTTCCCCATTGACTTGGCTTGTCCGAAGGTCGCAAAAGGGGATCACGTGACCCTGGGGGACGCTGTGGCCATCATAAATGTGAGTCAATTGTCAAGCATCTGAATGTAAGTCATGTGGCCACGGGGAGGGGGATGCTACCACGGTCGTAAGTATGAAAAATGGTCATGTCAGTTTTTTCAGTGCCATTGTATCTTCGGTCACTAAGTGAACTGCTGTAAGTCGAGGACTATCTGGGCTTGAACCTTCAGATATTCGAATCCTTTCTAAACAGAACTGTGTCCATCCCAAGGAAAAACTCTTCACACCCATCATCTTGTTAGAGTCCAGAGGTCTCCGGCCTTGGCCACTTTAAGACTAGGGGACTTCAACTCCCAGAATTCCCCAGTCAGCTTTGCTAGTTGTGCCCTGGGAGTTGGTCCACCAGTCTTGAAGTGGCCAAGGCCGGAGACCCCTGTGTTAGACGACTAGCATCAGAGGTGTGACTTCATAACACTGTAAACACACTGTATACAGGGTGCAGTCGAAACTTTCTACAGCACCACATTTCTTTTCTATGCTGACTCAAGGAGCATCCCCAAGGTGAGAGGGGAGGCCTGCCACATGAGCTATGGGGGGTTATGGGAATTGAAGTCCAACGGTACAAACGTCCAGGACACCATCCAAAGGGAAGCCAGTTAAAATGGTACCCGACATCAGCCTTTCTTAAGAAGTCCTTTGGTTAAAAACTAATTATTTTCACCTAAAAGTTGCTGCTCCATGAACTGGGAGGCTCATTTTTTCAATGATTTATTTTAACAAACCCTTGGCATAGATTCCGTGTTGCAAGCTAGCATTCCGCCAATAAACTTCTCCAAACAATGGCTTTCCCACTGCAACGAGGTGGCAACAAAGGTAGAAGTTTGTGTCCATGGAGCAAAAGCCCAAAGGCTGAGAGATTCCTCCACTGGAGCCGAGCCCAGCAAGGGCTGGGCCTTGCCCACCAGACCACCCTTTCCAGGCCTGTCCTACCCAAAATTCAAGGAGGGCCCCGCTACAAAGAACCCGGCCGGGGTCACACCCTATTGTGGGAACTCAGAAGCCTCTCATGGGGTGGAGCACCTGCCCCACAACATTCCTCTTCTCCCTGCCCTGCCTCCCAGTCTGGGAATAACCCAAGATGGAGCTTCCCGATGTCTATGGGAGGAAGACTGGGACAGGGGTCTCCAACCTGGGCCACTTCAAGCCTGGTGGACTTCAACTCCCAGAATTCCCCAGCCAGTGCGCCAGGCTTAAAAGTTGAAGCTTTGCTGGCTGGGAAATTCTGGGAGTTGAAGTCCACCAGGCTCAAGTGGTCCAAGTTGGAGACTGTTGCTCTAGAAGATGCTTTGCATTCAAGAGCTGTCCATCGGGGGCATCTGACGGCCGCTTGGGTGGTGCCACTGATCCAGATTCCCCATCGCATCACTTCCCAAGAGGGCTCAAGGTCCTCGGTTTACCTCAGGCTGTCAATCCCGTTCTTTCCTCCATGAGCTAGGGTCCAAGACACCCAAAGGGACCCGCTATGGCCAGAGGCCAAGGTCACAACCGCCCTGGGCCCAAGACCACCCTGCCCACTTCTACCTGCCTCCTCGCAAGGCCCCAAGAGGCCCCTCAGCCCTTCCCTCTCTGGGCAACTGAGCAGAAAGCCCCCTCCCCACCTGACTTGATCGCCTGGTGCAGCCTCGCAGGGCCCAGCCTGGATGAAGCCCCCTCACTTGAGCTGCAGCCGGCCAGCCAGGGCCCCCTGAGACCGAGGGGGGTGCTGGCTGGAAACCGTGCAGAGAGAGCAGAGCTGATGAACAGGGTTGGAAGGGACCCTGGAGGTCATCTAGCTCAGGGCTCTCCAACCGGGGCCACTTGAAGCCTTTGCTGGCTGGGGGATTCTGGGAGTTAAAGTCCCCCCAGGCTTCAAGTGGCCCCGGTTGGAGAGCCCTGAGCGAGACGAAGCTTTTCCCGCCCGGAGAAAGGCCGCGCTCGGTCAGGCCGATAACGCCCCCCCCCCTCCCCCCCGCCCGCCTTCCCGGCCGATGGCGCCGCCGCCAAAGGGGCCCCGAGGCCGCAGCGACCGAGTCGCCTTCCCCCTCTCTGGCCGGCCTCGGCGCCCCCTTGCAAGCCGCTGGTCCCGCGCGGGGGCTCCGCTTCCGAAGCGCCCCTTTCCCGCCAGACGGGGAGCCGAAGCCCGCGGGCTCCGGAGGGCGCCTCCCACCCAGCGAGCCTTACCGGGGCGGCGGAGGGGAGTCTCGGCTCGGCGCTCCTGCGGCCGGGACAAAAGCGGCCGGCCCAGCGTCCCCGGGAGGCCGAGAGCCCATCGCCGCCGCGTCCGCACGAAGCTCGGCCAGCCCGGAGCCAGCAGGAGGAGGCGGCGGCGGCGGAGGCGAGGCAGGCGGGCGCCCGACGTCTTCAGAGCCGCGCCCGGGGCTCCATGGCTGGGCGAGGCGGGCGGCGGCGGCGGCGGCGGCGCAAGGAGGTTGGCGAGCCCGTCGCCCCGGCCGCCCCGCGGTGCAGCTTCTTCCCCCGCTCGCGGCGCCAGTGGGGCGGGCAGGAAAGGATGCCCGGAGCCGCCCGACGCCCGTTCACTGGCCCGCGCCCGCCCCGACGCCGACGCCGGTTGGCCGGCCGGCCTGCCACTCCCGCCCGCGGAGAAAGCGGGGAGGGGGCAGCCAGACAAGGGGCCATTGTCCCCGCCGGGCCGAGCCCCGGGCGCCCCCCGCAGGCCACGGGCCGGGGAAAGGCGCAGGCGCGGCCCGCCGGGGTCCCTGCCGGTCGGGGCTGAGGCTCCAGCCGGTTCTCTCCGCCCGCCCGGCTGCATCCCTCCCCCACCCGGGGCCCAAAGGCAGCCGAGATGCCCGAAGGACGTGCGGAGGGCCGCCGGGCAGAGTTCCCGCCCCATCCCGGGCAGCCTGGAGCTTTGCGGACGTTCCTGGCGGCGCCCGAGAGAGCTCGGCTGCCGGGGATGGGGGGCTCTCGGTGGGACCCCCGCCGCACCCTTGCGGTCCCCCCCGAGGAGCCAAGGGAGGGGCGAAGGAGGCCGGGGAGAAGCCCCCCAGCCTCCGTCCCAAGTACCCGCCGGACTCCGCAGCCCCTTACCTCCGCGACGCCCTGGGCATTTCCCTTCCCCAAAGAGCCGAAGGGCCCCGGGTGCTTTGCCGCAAGAGACCGGGGAAAGCTCTTCCCGGCCCCGCCTCACGCCCCCCTCGTACACCCGAGCCAAGTGCGGGAGGCGGAGTGGAGGGGCTCCTCGGAGGCCGGACCCTCCCAGCCCCAATTAGACCCATTTCCCCCCAGAAAGAGGCTCGTTTTCCTTCTGGCAAAGCTCATCCCTTCCGGACATTTTGATCCAAGGACACGCGGGCCCCTCGGTTCAAGCGACCAAAATGGCTGAGCCGTTCGTGGAGCTCTGCTGGAGGGGCGCTTTAACAAACACCCACACACCCCAATAACCGCGGGGGATGAAGTGCAAAAGGCCGGGATACAGACTCAGGGGAGCCTGGACACACTGGTGGCTTTTGACCAAAATTCTTGCCTGTTATCCAACTTGCAACCTCTCTGCATAAGGGCGGAGAGGGAGGGAGCGCAGGCCATGTTCTTCCAGCTGTGCCTTGACCAGGGACCACCACTTCCATTCTTGGACAGGTGTGTGAAGTGGCCCCTTGAAGGGCCATCACGGGACAGGGGGAGAATTGCGTAGGTCAGGGCTCCCCAAACCTGGCCACTAAGACTGGTGGACTTCAACTCCACTCCAGAATTCTCCAGCCAGCTATTCTGTTGGCACCACTGCTAATTTGCTGTCATGCCATTATGGGGGGAGTCATTCATCTGATAGAAGCATTTGTACTCTGCTTTGCAGATTTGCTAAAGACGCAGTCCCCAATAATCTGCATTCAAAGTCTATTTTAAAGTACGAGTGGAGCATTGATACATACAGTAGAGCCAGCTTGGTCGAAGTGGCTAAGGCAGGCATCCCCAAACTTGGCAACTGGAAGACTTGTGGACATAGCTAGCTGGAGAATTCTGGGAGTTGAAATCCACAAGTCTTCCAGTTGCCAAGTTGGGGGACCTGCCGTAAGTAGAAAAGGAGCAGCAGAGTCTACAGTCCAGTTAGGAGGACTTTTCCGGTTATGCTTGCCTGAGCCTCCTGGAGTGGTGGGGGCTCCATCATGGGAGGCTTTCAAAGAAGCCTGGAAGGTCAGTGGTCTGGAATGATTCAGAGATTTATGACATTCCAGCCTCCAAAACCAGAAACATTTAACACCTATCACAACCACAGAGTTCTCTTTAGCCAATTAAAATCAAAAAGCTTGCAACTATTTGGTAAAGCAGGAATTCTCAATTTTTTTTTTTTTATTTCTATGAATCTTGGTTGCATGCTTGCTTTCACCCTGTACAAAATGGCCACTTTTTATGCTTTTTATATGCTTTCTTATGTGACCGGCTGACCCTGAGGAGGGAATCAGAAATGTTCCTCCAGGCCATTTCATAAAGCACAAAAAAAGTGCCGGCCTCAGCCATTCTGGAGGGGGGAAAGCAGCTTTGGCAACCATCTTCCTTTCAATGGAAGGAAATAAGAGCATGGTGAAGGTTTTGCTGAAGTAAGCCTGACCAGAAGACTCGAGCCAAGCAGGAAAAGAGCAAAGAAAGAAAGCAGGACATCCCAGGCCTCTTTTGCCAAGTCCACCCCCTGTCCCTTCCAGCCTTCCCAAGCCATGGCACATACTCCAAGGGCCAGCTAGAGGAAGGAAGTTTGCAATTTTTCCATGAATAGATCATGCTACAATGTCAGAAGGCAGGAAAGAACACAGGAAGAACGCTGAAAAGCCACTCCGTTTCAGCCAGGTTTTCAAGTTACACAATGAAGCAAAAGGTTACTCCGGATCCAGAGAAAGGAACCCAGAACAGAAGGATGGCTTTGAAAGCCATCAGTCAAGAAGGCCCCACAGGGGTTTTGCGGCTCATGCCCGTCCTCTAGAGGAATGCCACTGGGAGACAAACATCTCTGGCTAAGAGGGGTGGGGCTGAACAAAGGCACCCCAAAGGGTGGGGTCCCACAGATTCAACTTCTCCAGTGTTTTCCAGAGGGGCAAATGTTTTTGCCGACTCTTGCAGCACCTTAAAGATAAATGGATGAACTGTTGTGTAAATGGGGAGGGGTTGAATCCCACAAGTAGAGTCCAGCTGAGCAGTGGGGAAAGTGGAAAGGATGAGAGGCAACCAAAGTCCTCTATAAGGTCCGGCATAAAGCAACAGGGCATGTATTTCTGCACTGGGAGAAACTGGGAGGACGAAGAAACTTTACCCCGTTTCACCCAAGAGAATCTACAAAATCCTCCAATATAGGTAGCCCTCAACTTATGACTTTACGACCATGAAACGTTATCACAGACCTCTCCAGGGCTACTAATGACCTGGATTCAATGTTCAGGTGGCCACCTTTTCCCATGCAATGATCACACTTTGGGCACTTGGAAACCAGACAGCTGTTTATCATACTCAGTGATCACTCAACCCCATTTCTTTGTTCCTAATGGACCACATCTGTCTGTACGTAATAGATATTTACTTGTCTCAGTTGCAAAACACACAGCCTTTAAATGCAGAGCTGCAAAATCTCCTAACCAGTTGGGTCCAGTCAGGCAAATGGTGGTTGGCCATCCGCATGTATTTACCACAGATGCACACACCTGGAATCATGTGATCACAACAGGTGACCTTCCCGATTGTCTTCCAACAAGTAAAGCCAGTGGAGGGAGCCAAACTCGCCTAATAACTGATTCGTGTAACAACAGTAGTGATTCATCTAACTACCAAGGCAAAAATATTATAAAATCAGATGTGACTGAAAAACCATCTTGTCGTCCCAAGTGTGGTTGTAAGTCAAGGCCTAAAGTGGCTCTTCAGTCCGTGTCTTACGCTGTAGCCAACAGCAAGAAAACAACTGGCTTCCGGGGTTTGCGTAGGATGGCTTTTCTGTTAAAAACATCCAGATTCACACCCCAAAGTCCAAGAACCCCTTCAAAATAAAGGAATGGTCGTACACATTCAGAGAAATAAGGGCTAGAATGCCTTCGAGTTCCAAATTGGCCAAATCATGGTTTTGGATAAAAACTGCATACAAATAAATCAACAGTTGAATAAAATCACCATTCACCTTTTTATTAATTTCAGTGGTCTAATAAGATAGCAGTGAATTGCTATTATTATTATTATTAAAACGGGGAGAAACTCCTGCTAACCCACCACAAACCAGTCCAAGATGCATCCCTGGATGGGTCTTCAGTCCACTATCTAGGCCACAAATTGCCACAAATGTTAAGACCACCCGAACTGCTCAAGCGACCTAAGGCAGGATCAAAGAACCGCTTTTCGCCACAAAGGCCAAAGGCAACCCACGGAGGACAGAAAGCAGGGAGAAACCCACGAGGGGAGAATTCTTTTTGTGTGCCAATCTCAGGAGGAGGAGGAGGAGGAGGAGGAGGAGGAGGAGGCTCAGTCCGGTTCTTGGGGATTGATGGGGCCTGGTCTCTCCCCACTTGCTCGTCTTGCACGATTCCAAGCTGAGGAACTTCCTCCAGCCCCTGCTGGAGACCAGATGACGGAGCTGAAGAGCCGAATCCAGCCAGGAGATTCTCACTGGAAGAGACCGAAACGACCCTCCGGTCCAACCTCCTCCACACTCACGTCCCCACCCGCCGCGCCGGCCCGGCGGACGGAGCCGTGGCTCCCCCGGCCCTTCGCTCCCGCCCAGGCTCTCTCCCCAACGTCCCGGTCCAGGCGAGGCGCTGCCCCTCGCCGCCCCCGCCTGGCCTGGCCGGGGCTTGAGCGCGCGGGGGTGTGGGGAGGGCCTTGCCAGCCCCCAGGTGCGCCTTCCCTCAGGAGGATCCCCGGCGGCCCCTCCTTCCGCCCTCCCGCGGCCTCCCGCAGATGCAAAGCCCAGCCCCGCAAGCCCCGCTCCTCCCGGGCCTTCTTACCGCGGGCCTCCCGCTCGGCTCCTCTCGGGCTCCGGCGCCGCTGCTCCCCCGGAAGAGACGCGAGGGGCGCCTTCTCCGGTTTCCGCCGCCCCGGTTTCAATGAGGCTTCCCGACGTACCTTGCGAGGCCAGGTGTTGCCGCAAAGGCCTTCGGGAAATGAAGTTTCCCGCTATTCCGCCAGGGCCTCTCCGAGGTGGCCTTTGCCGGACCAGAGTCGGCGTTTTCTCGGTCCCCGACGCCTTTCTTTTGCGCACCCCTCACGCTACAAGTCCGGCCGGGGAGCCGGAGAGCCGCGCCAGGTGGCCCCGGTTCGGCCAGGCGCTTTGGCAAACTTGAGCCCTCGGCGGCTCTGCGGGCCTTCCTGCCTCCCTCAGATGGCTTGCAGGCGGTTTCCTTCCGTCGCCTTTTCGGAGATGGAAGTCTCGTCTGTGTCTTGGAAAACAGCGTTCGCTCCCTCAGTGCTTTTAGTCTGGATTTTTTTAAAAAAATTTCCACAGTGTTCTATTTTTATTTTTCATTCACTTGAGGACTTGTTTGAACAACCGTGCAGACCGGTTTACAGAGACACCTTTAACTGCCATCCTTTTACAAAGGCATCCTGTCCAGTGAAGGCATTTTGCTAGCTGTAAAATGTGGCAGTAAAAATGCTTAACATCAGCAGAGCCACTTTTTCCAGAAACCACCGAAATCTTTCTCATCTACTGCGCTGAAAATTCTGGGTGTTTTGTTTTTATTCCAAGCACATCCCAATCCCTGCAAGAAGAACACATGAAAACAGATGGAAAGGCCTAGTGGCGTGTAGTGGCTGCCACTGGGCGTATTTGGCCCCTTTGGACTAACAATGTTCTTGTACAAGTCCCACAAAGCTTTCATATGCCAACACCTCAAACTGTCTCAGCAGCCCAGCTATTTCCTCCAAAATCATTTTCTTTTGGCTCATGTACTGTTTCTTCATGGGAAACCTATTTTCAATCACTGAAGCTCAATACCCTTATTTAATTTAAACAATTGCCAAAGGGAAATTCTACTCCCCCTATTTTTGAAAATGATAGTTGAAGTTTCATTCACCCTCCAAATAAGGCATGAAATTGAACGAAGATGATTACAACACTGCAATTTTGAGAAGTAACTTTTGTGGGAACACTGAACTATTGAAGCAATTTGATCAATTTCATAAAAAAAACCAGATGTTGCTAGAAAGATTTCACAACAATTTATCTGTTATGAAGAAAATAAATCAACTGTAGTTCATATATAAAATAACAGTGGCAGCCATCAGTAGACTTGGAAAACAACTTGTATAGGTTGCACATACTTCCTATAAAGATTGTCCCACCATCCAAAAAAGAGAAGTTAAAAATTATGTGCAGACATATATACTTTCTCGATATATCAAACTGTTGTGTCAATACTTAAAATCATAAGAGAAAAGCAAAGAGAATAATCTGAATAGTGCTACAGTCCCTCAGTAATTGGACATGATTTTTCCTAGACATGTTAAGAGTCAACTATCTTGGTCAGTCCTTAAAACAATTCCTGGAAGACCTTCAAGGGTCCCTTTCCAGCTCTATTCTATTCTAAATATGTTCTAATGGTATAAAGTTTGTACTATGTGGTGAAATTTAGAAAAAATACACCCAAAAAGGAAATATTTCTACTCACACATAAACATTTATTTGAAAGCTTACATTCATATCTTGAAATGTATGTTCTTTGCTTGCTTGTGGATTATGTGAAGCAGCTAAAGTACCACGGAAGCAAACTGGGTGGCTTTGAAAATCTGACATCACAGAACTTCTGCCTATGTTAAAAGGCCAAAATATGAATATGTACACTGTGAAAATAACAGAAGCTGTTTTAGCAATACAGTTAGTTCAGATGAGAGAGCAACAGACAAATCAGCACTAGGTGAACGGTCATCTCTACAGTACAGAGCCTGATTCCACTTGCTTCCAGTGTCCCTCCCTGTGCTCTGCTGCTTGCAGATACGAAGGTGGTGGTGCAGGATCTACATTAAATGCAGGCGCGGAGGAACAGTCGGAGAAGTGGTGTTTTTTATCCCCCATTCTATGCATTACACGCTGCTCAGAGCATCAACACCTGGAAGAAGTTTACCTGCACATGATTGAAAAGACACAAACATGAGTAACTGACTTCAGCACAGCTCATTGCATCAGAGTCAAAGGTCCCCCCCCTCAATCCCTCACCTCCCAGAGGCCTTTGCTTTCTCTTGCTGAAGAGTTTAGAACTCTGAAGGAATGGGGGCCATTACAGAAAAATTTAAGGATTTCTGCACAACGAAAATAAAGTGAATTTCAATGATAGGTTTTCAGTCATAAGTGTTATATTACCCAGGATTAGAAGACACATTGACTCAATAATTTGAATTAGCCGCTCCAACTGATAACGTCTGCATGGAGAAGTTATGTTCTCTTCGTGCTTGTGGAGCAGAAGGAGCAACACAGAGGCAGCCAAGGTATTCATTTCAATGGTCTTCTGTTTTTGGTTCGACTTGCCTACTGTCTAGTATGTAACTGTGTAGCAACACACAGGGAAGGGGGGCTTTCAACAGGGAAAAGACCGCCTCTCACTGAAGTAGAAGTTCATCAAGGGCACCAGGTGAGATATTAATCACAATTTTTTAACCCAAATTAGATGCTGCACCAAATGTTCTTTAAAGTAACAAAAATGGAGAGAAATCTATTACCTGTTCTAAAAAAATCACACCCTAATTCTCATATTCTTTAATAATGTATTTTAGGGAATTTAGCAAATGTACACCTTTACTAAGCATGCGTTACACATCCTGAGGAAATTTCACCACCAACATTTAGAACCACTGAGGAAAACCTACATTTTGAATGCGAACAGTGTGAACTAAAGAGGACATTTCACTTTCATAGGCTCTCTCTACAAGTGCACATTCTTTCCCCTTCATTGTTAATTCCTAGGCAACAGAGACAAAGAACCTGTCCAGCATGGCATTTCTGGTAGTAACAGTTGCAGAAGACTTTAGTTTGGCTTATTTTTCAGACAGTAAGTAAAGGCAACAGAAAGACAAAACGTGTATGTATTGGGAAACAGTTTAATTACTAGAGGAAATAAAATCATTCACAGAACAATGCAGCCCACAAAGACACAACTATAAATTTTTCCCCCAAGAGGTGACAGCGTTAGTCTTTGCCAACAAACTCGGAATCCAGTAGCACTTTAAAAGTCATTATCTTTAACTGTCATAAATTTTCATGGATACAATTTATCAGATGCAAATGTACTACACCAATGAAAACTCACTACATCATAAATCTGTTCACTTTTAAAGTTCTAAAAGGATACTTTTTGTTATAAATTCTTTTCACTTTAAAATGTAAGTTTTGGATGATACACAAGAATTTCACAGGTAACCTAGGTTCACATGTTTTGGTTCTGACCTGGCATCACAAAATCACAAAAAAGACTCCTCGTCCCAACAAAACTCCTTTTTATTCGGCTCTATGTGAATTCCTATCATTCACATTCAGCAAAGTCCCGGCAAACAGTCTTTCAAAGGTGAGTTACAACCACAGACCTTATCAGGCTTGGAGAGTTGCCAGGCCGATAGCTTCCAAGCGCAATGCTGTACAAGAAAATACTTGGCAAGGAGTCTCCGAGATTCACAAACAAATCTTCACACTAACTAAATGAACTAATTGTCTCCTGCAAACACTACTCCCCTTTTGCTCCTCTTAATTCCCTATGGGAGGGGCCATTCACTGTCCACCTGTACCTTTACTTCTGAGTTGACCCTTGTTCCTTAATTGTTCTCTTCTCCTGGCAGCTGTGCACATGTGCACATCAGGAACAGGCTCCAGCTGTTCTTCTGCTCCATTGATCTCCGACTCCAAAAGCAGCTGATAACTGTCAGACAGCCCTGGCCCCATCTCTGCCTCCGATGCACAGCACTCATCAGAGCCTTTCCCAGACTCCTGGCCCATATTCCTCCCCAACCTCCTCACTGTCCAAGTCTTCCACCAGCTCTGCTGGTAAGCCACAACAGTTTTAGACTGGGATGTATTAAGTGACTGCACAAAAAAGTTCTGCATACTTTTAAGAAGCCAGTTTTATCATCTTGCTTAGGCAAAGTACACATGCCTAAATTAAGGAATTTAGAAAATCAATAGCTTAATATTTTCTGCACAAAGTTGTTGTGGCTATATGTTCTTCCTATTAACTGTCTGGACCACAAGAGCACTAGCAGCCTTCAGCCCCTTCATGGATCACTGCCTTGCCATGGTGAAGGGGCTTGCACAGCTCAAAGCTATGAGCTAAGCCATGCAGGGCCACCCAAGACGGACAGATGACAGTAGAGTTCTGACAAAATACGGCCCCCACTGAAGAAGGAAAGGGTAGACCACTCCAGTACCCAAGAAAACCCCATCGATGGTACCAAAAGCTAAAAGATATGATGCCAAAAGATGAGCCCTCAGGTCAGAAGGTGTCCCAAATGCTACTGGGGAAGAGTGGAGGGCAATTACAAGTAGATCCAGAAAGAGTGAAGTGGCTGGGCCAAAACCAAAAAGATGCTCAGTTGTGGATGTGATTGGTGGGGAAAGGAAAGTCTGATGCCATAAAGAACAACGTTGCATAGGAACCTGGAATGTAAGATCTACGAATCAAGGTCAGCTGGATGTGGTCAAACATAAGATGGCAAGTTGAACATCAACATAATGGGAATCAGTGAATTAAGGTGGATGGGAATGGGTGAATTTAATTCAGGTGGCCATTATATCTACTACTGAGGGCAAAAACCCCTCAGAAGAAATGGAATAGCCCTCATTGTCAATAAAAGAGTGGGGAAAGCAGTACTGGGGTAAAATCACAAAAACGACAGAATGATCTCAGTTTCAAGTCCAAGGCAACCACCAATGCTAAAGAGGCTGACTCTGATTGATATTATGAAGACCTACAACATCTTGTGGAACTAATCCCCAAAAAAGATGTCCTTTGGAATGCTGAAGTAGGAAATCAAGAGGCAACTAGGAATTACAAGCATGTTTGGACTACAAAATGAAGCAGGGCAAAGGTTAACAGAATTTGGCCAAGAGAATATGCCAACCACAGCAAACATTCTTTTCCAACCACCCAAAAGGCAACTCTACACATGGACATCACCATATGATCAGTACCAAAATCAGATTATATACTTTGCAGCCAAAGATGGAGAAGCTCTGTATAGTCAATAAAAAGAAGACTTGGAAGTAACTGCGGCTCAGATCATGAGCTTCTTACTGAAAAAATCCAGGCTTAAATTGAAGAAAGTAGGGAAAATAACTAGGCTGCTTGGGCTCAGGTATGACCTAAATCATATCCCTTATGAATATACAAAAGAGATTTAAGGGATTTGATCTGGTAGACAGAGTGCCAGAAGAAGTATGGATGAAGGTTCAAAACATTGTATTGGAGGCAGCAATTAAAACCATCCCAAAGAAAAAGAAATGCAAAAAAGCGAAGTGGCTGATGAGGCCTTATAAGTGGCTGAGGAAAGAAGGAAAGTGAAAGACAAGAGAGAAAGAGAAAGATATACCCAACTGAATGAACATTTCAGAGAAAGACAGGAGAAATAAGAAGGCCTTCTTGAATGCAAAAAATGCAAAGAGGTAAGAGGAAAACACTAAAATGGGAAAGACTAGAGCAAGAAAATTGGAGCTATCAAGGGAATGTTTCATGCAAAGTTGGGCACCCATCTTTAGAGACCTAACAGAAACAGAAGAGATTAAGAGGAGATGGCAAGAATCCACAGAACTATATAGTCTCTGATAACCATGATGATGGAATCGCTTACCTTGAGCAAAGCATTCTGGAGTGGGAAATCAAACTGGCCTTAAGAAGTATTACCAACAACAAATCTATGACAGTATTCCAGCTAAGCTATTTACAACCCTAAAAGATGGTGCTGCTAAAGTGCTAGATTCAGCATGCCAGCAAATTTGGAAAACTCAACAAGCCACAGGATTGGAAAAAGGTCAGTTTACGCTCCAATCCCAAGGAAGGGCAATGCCAAAGAATGTTCCAACTACCAAACAATTGTGCTCATTTCACATGCTAGCAAGGTCACACTCAAAAATCCTACCAGCTAGGTTTCAGCAGCAACAGATTTTGTTTCCTTGGCCTCCAAGATCACTGCAGACGATGACTGCATCCATTAAAAGATGCTTGCTCCTTGGGAGGAGAGCTATGGCAAGCCTAATGGCCTATTAAAAGGCAGGGACATCACCTTGGTGACAAAGGTCTGTACAGTCAAAGCTATGGTTTTCCCAGTAGTAATGTGTGGTTCTGAGAGCTGGACCATAAAGAAGGCTGAGCACCCAAAAAATTGATGCTTCTGAAGTGTGGTAATTGTGGTGGCAGAGCAAGTTCTGGAGAGTCCCTTGGATTGCAAACAGATCAGATTAGTCATTCCTAAAGGATGTTAACCCTGACTGTCCTTTGGAGGACAGATACTGAAGCTGAAGCTCATATATTTTGGCCATCAAATGAGAAGGAAGGACTCGTTGGGAAAGACCCTGATGTTGGAAAAGTCAGAAGGCAAAAGGAGAAGGGGACGGCAGAGGGTGAGATGGTTAGACAGTGTTATTGAGCATGAATCTGAGCAAACTCCCGGAGACAGTGGAGGATAGGTGGGTCTGGTATACTATGGTCCAAGAGGTTGCAAAGAGTCAGACACAGCTTAACAACTGAACAACAAAAAAGCCTTTGGTAAGGGCAGTGCTGAAAGAAGCTAACCAAAAAAACACACTATTAACTCATCAGGGGTAATTTAAAAAGAAAAAAAAGAAACCCATTACCTTCTAGAAGTTCCAGACTGGCTCCACCTCCTGTACTAACGTGGCTAACTTTATCTTCCGTATTCCATTTAGCACAGCAGGTAGCAGTGTCTCCTCCACCTGTAAAATAGTTTGGACTGTTTGAGGACGCACAACTGGGCTAACACCAAAATGGGCCGTTTGTTGCAAAAACCATTTAAAATAAGGGTCAGAGCAACCCACTTCCAGCCAGAGGTTCTCCCCATGTACCATTCCAATCATTCTTTGCCAGTTGGATATGCTGCACAATCCAAATAAAGGGCAAAAAAGACAGACAGCACTGATATTACTGCATTGGCCAATGAAAGGCAATGCCCTCTGTCGCTTCCGTGAAAGACATCATTCAAATTGATCCAAAAGGTAATAATCAAAATCTGTCACCCGGAAGAACAATAGAAAGATTTGTACCGATAATGGTGATGCAGCCTTTGCTGGTAACTTCCACTACTTTATCCATCACGGCTTTGGTTCCTTTGGCAAACTTCTCCCACTCAAAGACACCAACTGGACCGTTCCACACAATTTGCTTGGCTCTGCCCACAGCTTCAACAAAGAGCTTAGTGCTTTCAGGGCCACAATCCAATCCCTAAGACCAAGGGAGCAAATTAGACCATTTAGCTCTCCCGCCGGAAAGTGCAGAGAAGAAAGCAGCCTAGCCATGATTTCTTTCACTTACCATCCAGCCTGCAGGGATGCCAGAGGCCAGTGTAGCTTCCCCAGTGTTAGCGTTCTCATCAAATTTATCTGCTGTGATGAAGTCAACGGGCAAAGTGATCCGGACACCATTCTTCTCAGCTTTGGCCATCAGGTCTTTGACTATTTTTGATCCTTCTTCATCAAACAAAGAGTTGCCAATCTGGAAGAAAAAAAAGATGGTACGTTCAGTATCAGATAAATGGTTGTGCAAGCTGCAATGAAATCAATGAGTGCCACAAAAACCTCTGGCAAATATGTATTCTTAAAGAATGAAGGGGAGGACAAGGGGAGAATATGATCAAAGCCTTTAAATATATTAAGGTTCTAGAAGGCAGTATTTTCAATATTAAGCAAAGATCAAGAACATTGGAGCATAACCTCAAACTGACAGAAGTACAAAAGTAATGCTAGAAAGTAATATGTCACAGAAACAGTGGCGGAAGATTGGAATAAACTTCTAATGGAGCTGATGAGACAATCATCAGTAATTGAGTTTAAACATGCTTGGGATAAACACATATCCATCACCCAACAAAATAAATAAATAAAACAAAACTCAAAAGGCAGATTTGATGGACCACTAGGTCTTTTTCTGCCATGAAATGTCTATGAAGATTCTGTTATCCTGGTCATAGTTGTATCAAAAGTGTTTTTTTTTTTGTTTTTTTTATTTTGAATAGGCAACTGGACTGATTTTTGAGGAAAAACAAGATTTTTCTCTTCCTATCCTGGAAGCTTCAACAGTTACATTAGATGCTGTGGGAGATGGAAGGACAGTTCCTGACAGTTGAGATTAGTAGTTTCTGACAGGATGCTGGTGTGGAGGGTGAAATGGAAAAGGAAAATTGTCCCTCTTTGTAGATTTTGGGGAGTCCATATATTTGACAAGAAAACAGTCATCAACTGCCTGCCAAAACTACTTGAGGACAATGCAACTGACAAGCCACAATACTTTCGTTTTTACCCTGGGGAAGCCACTCAATGCACATATAAATATATGGATTCCCCCAAATCCACAAAGAGGGAAGTCAGACCAATTGTCAACAGCATCAACTCTTGTCACCTACAACACTGCAAAACATCTAACCATCTTATTAGCTCCTTTGGTTGGGAACACCATCCATCACATCAACAATTCACAGGATTTTGCCAGCAAGGTTTGGAAACTAAACTGGATCCAGATGAAACTATGGTTACTTATGGTGTGACATCTTCTGAACAACTGAAACTGTCACGGCAATGAAGAAATGTCTGCTACAAGACAGCACATTAGGCAACAGAACTAACCTCAGCCCTGACCACAGATGTGCCATGTTGGGCCTCTGACTGACCACTACCTATTTTAAATACAATGAAGGTTTCTACAAACAAAAACACCAGTTGTGCCATGGGTTCACCTGTGTCCCCCATTGTGACAAATCTTTACATGGAAGAAGTAGAAACCTAAACTCCTTCCCAGGAATTTCACCGGTACAGGTATGTGAATGATACTTGGGTCAAGATTAAAACACAGGAAGTGGAAACACATCAAGTCTGTGGACAGATACCATCAAGAAGATATTAAGGAAAAGTGCCTGGCTTTCCTGGACTGTGCTGTGCACATTAAGGAAGACTATTAATGTCAAAGTTTACAAAATAACCAACACTGGATCAGTATTTGCACTTTAATTCTCACTACCCACTAGAACACAAATTGGAAGTGATCAGAACCTCATGCCATTGGGCTCAAAGTTTGCCTACCAGTAAAGAGGGAAAAGGAAAAAGAATTAAAACACAACAAGGAATTCCTCAGAACTTGTTGCTATCCTAACCAGGTCTTCATCAAATCCAAAAAAGACCCAGCATGAGCTCCTCTACTACAGACAAGGAAAATAGCAACAAATGAAGCAACACTGTTATTCCATATGTTGCTGGAATATCTGAAAAACTCAGAAAGATTTTCAACCAATATCACAAACGTCTACATTTAAAGCCCACAAATGCATTAAGACAGAAACTTGTCCACCCGAAGGATAAAAATAGTTTATGATGCGTGCACAATGCAGTGAGACGTGTGCAGATCTGTACATTGATGGAGCAAAGAAACGACTTCAGAAGCACATGGCACAACATAGGAGATTTAACCCAACAAAACAAGATTCAGTGGTCCATCTGCATTTGAAAGACAAGGGTCACTCTTCTGAAGAGAGCAAAGTCCAAATATTGAATAGAGAAGGCCAATGATTTGAAAAAGGGGCAAAAGAGGCTGTTTATGTTAACCCTGAATAGCCCTCTCTCAATAGAAGAGGATGGATAAGATACCACCTACCCCTATTTACAATGCAGTCCTTTTGGCTGTTCCAAGATTCCACACCTCTGATTCAGGTGACCCTGAATCACAGATAAAACCCCAAGTAACCACAATGGATTTCAGACAGTGTTAAGACCAGTTAGCTGCAAACACCACCCCCCAAAAAAACTTTTCTTTTCCACCCCCACCCCCCAAATTCAGTCCCACCAACTTATCTCAACTGTGGATAACAGTCCTTCCATCTCCTACAGCATCCGATACAACTGATGAAGCTTTCCAAATCAGAAAAGAAACATTTTGTTTTTCCTCAAAAATCAGTCAAGTTGCCATTTCAAAATACAAACCATTTTTGATACACTTTCTGCCATCAGTTTTCTGTTTCTGTGAAGTGACTGATGGCAAATGGGAAGTAAGAGGCTGAAGAAAATCATTTTCAGCGTGACTTCTGAAAGTTCAGATCTAAATTAGGAGTGTTACAGTAGTTTGGTTAAAGAAGCAATTTTAGTCAAATATGAACTCACATGAAAATTGTCTTATTTAAGTATATGGCCAACAACTTACTAAATATGTAACACTGATTAATACAAAGAATTGTTCCTACATATTTACTTTTCTCAACTAAAGACAACATGATAGCATACAGAGCCACTTGTCTGAGATGGACATCTGCAGAAATTAAACAAATACCTCCATATTGTTGAGTACTTTGAGGAAAGTGAAGGCCATTCCACCACCAATAATCATCTCATTGACTTTATCCAGCATGTTACTGATTAGCTGAATCTTATCCTGAACCTTAGCTCTAACAAGCAGGGAGAAAAAAAGATCCAAGTTGTTAAATGTTTCTGTGGAATATTTGAAATAAAAATGCTTGACAAGAAAACAGCCAATCAGACTGTAGAAACAGTATGAAAATCACAATTTCAGGTTTTATTGTTAAATGGGAGAAACATATAAACTCATTTACTTTTATTTATACAAAGCTTAAAATGGAGAGAAAGGCATTACACATCCATAGATGTGTCTCCACCTGGCTCTCTTCAAGTCAAAAGAGTTGAAGCTCTAAATTGATTTGATACATTCGTTCTCCGCTCTGGTTAGAAAAATCAAAATATTATATATTATCAATACAAATAATTTATAATTATCCAAAACATATTGAACAACCTTGTTGTTCCAAACCCTTTTACAGAATGGGCTATTACTGTGTTCTTTGGATGAAGAAATGTATTAAAAATTGGACTTTTAAAAAAGAAAAAAATCCAAAAGAGGAAGACTCCAACATCTCCTCTCCAAAAGCTGTTAGCTGTGCTAGGCTACCCTCTCCTGCCCAAATGTCTCAGCAGCTGAAGCTGCTCATGGTTCTTCAGCTGTAAGGGCCAAATCTGGACTCCCTCTCTTTCTCACAAGTAAGCTGCCTATAATAAAATGATTCTGGAAATAAAGCAATTCTGGAAATCGACTCCAGATTGCCAGAATTATGGATTTGTATTTCTCCAAAGTAAAATATAACCAGGAAAGCACGTTGTTTTCTAATAGTGATTCTTAATATCTCTGTGGGCAAAAAGCAATAAATATAATGGTTTAAGCACAATCACTCTATACTATAGTACCTTTGATTTCTAACTACTGCGAGTTCTTTTATTTCCTCTTAATTATATTTTATTGTCTACATGTAGGCTTGTATTTTCTTTAAAGTTATTATGATCACCAATTAATAACTATTTAATTATTACTGGTGTAATACTCTATTTTGGTTTGAGTTCCACAGCTGCTGTTTTGTACACCGTGGGATGCCAAATGAGATGATTGTGGCAATGGACTCTGCGGACGGACAGGATGTGCAGACAACCAGACCCAAGTGGCCAAATATGCAAAATGATGGCTCCCTCCTAAACCAGCAGATTGTTTAGGATGTCCTTTATCTAGCAAATGCCAAAAAAAGATCTTTCCAGGAGGAATGGGACAACTCGCCACAGGCAACTCTCTCTGGCAAACTCGCCACGGCCAACCCACCTTAAGACAACTTGTTGAGGAACAATTTAACAATTCTATGCAATCATTTTAAATAAATAATTATTTTAATTTTTGTTGTTCACATTTCATTCCATCCCTCCTTTTGTATTGTTACTTTAATGATTCTATTCCACCATTTCTTTGATACTAGTGTAACTCTTGTCCCACAGTGAGTTGTCCTGTGGCAAGCTGTCATAGGCCCTTGCCAGATGGTACTAAGATTGCCACTAATGCTCTCAAACAAGAATAGACAAGAGCACGGGTTATTTCTGCTAGAGGAGCCTGGGGCATGCTGACCTCCATTGCCATGTGCCCATCCAGTCCCTGCATCTGTTGCTCAACTGATGCCTGAGACAGAAAAGACACTTGTGGATCTTCTCAGCCCTGGGAATAGTGACCCAAATGGTTCCTGCTCTTCAGCTGTTCCTTGAGCCAAAGTCTTAAGTGAAGCGAGAACCAAGCTGAGCCAGATTCTGCTTGTGGTTGTTGTTGTTTTTAAACCTTCTAGAGTGAAGTGCAGGAGAAGCTGGGCTCTGAGGATAGCAGGGCTTTATAGCTCAACTTCATGCTGAAGTTTTACATTAGAAACCTTTTGATTTCAAGAGAGCATTTTTGAAGTGGAAAACTGTATTGGTCACCTCCCCTAAGAGAGCTCCTTGCTGTGGAAGCAAGCTAGGTAGAAAACAAAACACTGGGACAGGTGCAGGAGGAGGGACTGGATTGCCTGTCATTCGCTCCCCCTGTGTAGCTGTACTGAGGGCTGTTCTGGTGCTGAATTCCCTTCACGTCAGTTTTGTGCAACTAATTTCAAAATCTGGCCCTGCTTAATAATATTGGTCCAATATTCTATTGTCCACTGAAACATCAAATAAAACTGAATTTATACTACAATTCAGCATATTTCCATTAAATACTTGTCTTGGAATTAAAAATATTAATCTGCTATTTGATACGTTCCCTTGTAAAGAAAAACCCAACGTGTTTCTCTTGAATGCTGTAGGAGTTGTGTGTCCAGTTATAGTACCACCCTGGCATAATAGCAAAAGTTTCAATTTACACACAGAACTGCTGAACAGGCGGTATATGTGCTAACCCTGCTTGAAAGGCCAAACACATACAGAACTATTTTAATTGATCCAACTCATAATAGTGTATACCAAGCCTGAGGCAGGGTTTTTTTTAAGTCAACAAAAGATAACATGGCCATAAATGTTAATTTAAAATATTTGCCCATATAATAAACCCCAACAAACTAGTAATTAGAGGGTTGTCCCCCCAAGTTTAATGAAAACAAAGAGCTGAAACAATTTTGTGCTTACCCTCCAAGGATTGCCAAAAAAGGGTGTTCTGGGTTCTCTAGAGCTTTAGCAAAATAATCCAGCTCTTTCTTCATTAGAAAGCCAGCAGCTTTTTGAGGCAGATTGACCCCAACCATGGAACTGTTGCAAAAGGGAGAAAAACATCAGTAACTTGCAATAGATAAGCACCTGTGCCTATCGTTTGATCCTACAAAGGTAATTCAATTAAAACAAATCTATTCAAGTATTCAGTTAAAAAATCAGCAAACCCACCCAAAGTCATATACTGATATTTTTGATTTGCAGATTTTGCATGGATTAAAATCTTTCAATAACCTTTTTTGTTATTTTTTTAAATGTTGCTCACTATTTCTTCCACAAATCTAAAATTCATATTAAAAATACTGTTTGAGAAAGAGAACATTTACAATATGTATGGCAGACAGTTAGGCACTCTTCGTACCTTACTAAGATTCTTCTAATAGCTTTTTCAATATCAAGACCAACACTTACAGCAGTCAATATTTTCTATTGAACTGAACTTCATCACTAACACTTAAGAAAAAACTCAACCTAACAGAACCAAAGTTTTGAAAAGATTAAATTATATTTTCGTGGCTGCAATTCAGGGGGCTTCGCAATCCCCACTCACAGCCCAACAACAGCAATGGAGAGAGGGAATGGGTTAGAAGGCAGGGAGGTCATGGTGGGCAAAGGAAGGCAAAGAGCTTCGGCTCGGAGCCTGAGACAATGCCGGCCTCCCGAGGTCACTTGCGGGGAATGTCTATGAAACGAACAGTCTGTTTTCCAAACAAAATGAATGCAGCTGATTAGATAGTAATTAATAGTGGTGGGAAGACCAAGGGAAAAGGGAAAGTTAACCATGCTATTTGCGCGAGAAAATATCAGAATTGGTTTCACAACTTTTGTAACCATGCTGGTCTAGTAAGTTATAGTCATTGAGAAAAGTAATGTCCTAAGTTTGTTTACTGTATGAAACAAGTGGGACGGTTGACATATATTTTCTCAAATGTAAAGCATTCAAAATTAAAAAGTTTATTATAGTAACTATTATAGAAACAGTCTTCCCAGTATATTGAGGTTTGTCTTAGAATACGGGTGTCAAACTCGGCGCATCATGTTGCTGTCCTGTGACAGTTTTCCCATTTGTGGAGCTGGAATGCGTGTGGCCTGCGTCCACAGGACACCAGTTGAACACCCGTGTCCAAGAAGAATCGTTAATGCCACAAGAAGATTTTAACTCAGGGCCCAATGTGACAACAAAGGCTCACCTGTGAGCTCTATGTGCAGTTCCAAAAGCATCATTAATGTAAACATCTCCTAATTTAGAAAGTGATGCTCTGAAAGCATCCACTTTTGCAGAATCAGCCTTGATCTGGAATAAAAAAAGAGTAAGTCAACTGACATTCATTCCTCAAACACCACCCCCCAGGGCTACCACAGCATTAAGGTTTACAAAAAAGCTCCCTAAATATAAAAATACTGCTACACAAAGGGTGGCAAAAGGGAAACTTTCACCAGGAAGAGGATGATGAAGTAAAAAATAACTAGCAGGTATGTTACCTAGTCACTTTGAGCTTTTTGACCTAGCCACCCAACATACCCCCAATTTAAAAAAAAAAACCATGAAAGAAACTTTTAAGATGCTCCCTCTCCTAAAGACAAAGAATTTTGAGATAAACTGCCTCCTCTACTGAGAATTGCCCTGAAAGCAATGTGGGCTCTTCCCACCTTTGTGATAAGCAGCAGTAGAACACCACTCTCCGGGTAGGACCTGCTCTCAAATCATGAGAGGGTTTTGAAGAGGAATGGTGAGGGGAACGAATTCTTTCAAGGTTGCTCGAGCCATCCATGCTTTATTTGTTATTTATTTATGTATAGATTTGCATTTTATGTAGCAGGATGTTTCACAATTCCATTGGGATCAACTAATTCAAACATGTTTTAAGATGATTACTCGGGCTCATCGATGTGCATGGTGCTTTATAGACAGCATCACCTCTGAAGCTGATGCCTAATAGAGCTGTCAAACCAAAACTGAAGGAGAAAAGGATGGCAGCAAAGGATCAAATGTCAGGTGAAAGAACCCCCTCATGTGAAAGAAGCAGCAACGGGATATATAGGAAGAAGTTCAAGTGGGAATTAAGGTGGCCTTCAGGAGTTCATTTGCACATGTTTTTACAGCATTATATGGGTAGTCTCCACCAACCTGCAAAAGGGTATCGTACTGTATAGCAGTATTTTAAACTCAAAATAGTTCAAGGCAGAGGCAAACTTGAGGCTTAATGGGGTCAGAGATTCTAAGAAAAGAAACTGACTGGGAACAAGTTCTCTCAATGACCTTCAAGAAAATGTCAGCGGTGCAAGATAGCATGGGCACCAGGTGGCTGTTTGAAAAATATGTGGATCCTAGTCAAAGGTTTCTCTTAGCACAGGATATATGAAAAGTTCATCAGATAATAAATAGGGCTTTTTGTCAAATTTTTCTTGCATTGTTACTTTTAATTTAGACTCCTCCTTTCTTTGCTTTAATCCAAATCCCATCTTTTTTAAAGCCTCAATACTATAATTTCATCTAAATAATTTATTTATTTAATTTGTAAAATTTATTGGCCACCCATCTTACCATAGGGTAACTCTGGGTGGCTTACATTTAGGTATACAGTTAAAACATAAAATGTTAAAATCAAACCTTAAAACCAAGGACACGGGAGGGGGGGGGGCTTGGGGATCTGTTATTACTCAATACCCAACACCTCCATTGTGCTGTTCCCCACTGGGGCCCCAGGCCAACTGGCAGAGCCAGGTCTTTAGGCCCTTACGAAAAGATAGGAAGGTGTGGTCAACCTGACACTGGGAGGGCAGGGGGGGCAAGATGTTCCAGAGGGCAGGAGGAATAGCAGAGAAGACCCTCCTCTGCACCCTGTAAGCCAAACAGTATTAGCTCTATGCATGCCTTTCGGTGTCCATTAAGAAATAAGAGGTCTAAGGTCTGACAATGCAATCTTAAAATTGTTTTTTTCCAGCACATCAGTCTTCAAGTGGGTAAGAAAGTGGGGGCAGCTTGGTTTTTTATCATGGTAAAGGAACAAGGAAAGAGCCAGGTGTAAATGAATGGACCACTTCATACTGGCCCTGATGTTTCCAACTTAAAACTCTGGTGGATGTGGGGATGCATTGCTTGAAGAGCCCTATGTACCCTTAAGTTGTAATGCCAAAGAAGCAGCCATAGGTGGCTTCCTTTCTGGAAAAGATAAACAGTGATAGAACCCTCTCTTTAAAGTGTATTGATGCTTTCAAACTGGGTTGCCCAACAGAGTGCATGCGCGCCCCATGGTCTTTACCAGGAATATGAATATTTTGTCACTGCCATGTGGAAACAGGGCCTTACAATTCTGCACAAAACAGGGCTATAAGGGGAAATGTAACAGTGCACCTCTCCTCTCATTCCCAAAGTCTAAGGAGGACACAACTGAATGAGAAAGCAGTCTTAGAACTGTGCTACAGAGAAATTAAGTTATTCTTCCTGTTACATTAACATCAGAAAGCATGGAGTATTATTAACAGATTATCAAACGCAGCTTAATTACTTTTGTAACTTCCTTGAGAGGCACACAATATGACACTGGAGGCTGTCAATCTCACCTTATTGCCTGAAGGATCCTTCCCTTTTCCTTCTTCTTCTACATGGAATCGGAGGTTTTCCAAAAGAATAACGGAGCCATCTGCAGGATTGGCACAAGCTGCCTCTACCTCTGAACCCACACAGTCTTTCAGAAATTTGATGTCTCTAAAGATGATCCAAGATTTAGACTCAGTTTTTGAAGCGGAAAATATTTTAAAGCATTTCTATCACATGATATCTTGATATTTTTTACCTGCCAAGCAGTGATTTGAGTTCAGCTGCTACCGGTTCCAAAGAGAATTTATCAGGCATTGCAACTCCATCAGGCCGGCCCAGATGACTCATCAATACTACAGATTTGGCACCTTTGTCCAGACAGTACTTGATGCTCGGGACTGCTGCCTTGATTCTATGAAATCGGAAGAAAAACAGGAAAGTTTAATTTATGATCTTCATAATAAGCACCTATCAAGGGAAACCCTCCTGCTGTGTAGGTAAATATTTAATACAGAATGATCCATGGGCTCTGCCTGCAATATAAGAGTCTGTGGGTCATGAGTAAACAATGAAGCTCACAAACACTCAGGACTCTAGTTCCATAAGTAACAGCCAGCAGGCCCATTTGTTAGTAACCAAATTACAGGCACTCCTCAACTTACAACCACAATTGAGCCCAAAATTTCCACTGCTAAGCAAGACAGTTAAGTGAGTTTTGCCCCAACTTTCTTACCACTGTTACTGTGAATCACCGCAGTTGCTAAGTTAGTAACACAGTTGTTAAGTGAAGCTGGCTTCCCCACTGACTTTGCTCATCAGGTCAGAAAAGATGATCATGAGACCCCAGGACACAGCAAGCGTCACCAATATGAGCCAGTTGCCCAGCATCAGATTTTTGATCACGTGACCATGAGAAAAATGCAGTGGTAATTAAATGTGACTTTTTTTAGTGCCGTTATAACCTTGAATGGTCACTAAATGAATGGTTGTAAGTTGGGGAATACCTTTATAAACTAAAACATTGAAGGGCCACCAATTTGGGTTATACATTATATCATCACATGCTCTCTTGCCATCAAAATCCTACCTATACACTCTTCTTCTGTTCACTAATTTGTATATCTTGAACTACCTGAATGATTTGATCAATATTATGTAATTCAGAAGATTCAATAATCCTGCCACAATATATATATATGCAGTTCAGCTTCCTTCGGGTATTATCCCACGTCA
>BLBF01000058.1:18973885-19018640 GCA_015471245.1 Laticauda colubrina
ATATATTTATTCTTGTGACTATAACTCTACAAAGATATTTTCAAACAATTGCTTAAAAAAATAAAGATATACTATCACTTAAAAGCAAAACTTTGTTTTGCACCCAACCACCCTAAAATTTGATCCTGCAGCAGAGGCAGGGTTCAACTTATTAAGCCAAAAGGAAGATGCTCTCTCGGGAGAATTTATGTGGGGATATTTGGAGCCACCTTGCCTCATCTTCTTTTGTCAGCCTAACAGAAAGATGCACAACACAGCATACATAATATGAAAAGGAAAGGAAAGTGACTTCCAGAAGAAGTCACTTTTAAAATTGGTGGATCAGAATGCATTTTTATGCTTAAAAGTTAGACGGAAACAAGGAGCAGTCTCATATGAAGCCAGATCAATTGTTGTCAAGTCTACAAACTTAACAGAACAAATGAACTTGCAAAATATTTAAAAGCCTGATTTGGAGACAATACTGATTTATCTTTTTAATAGATATACAGAGTTGGAAGGGACCTTGTAGGTCATCTAGTCCAGCCCCCCACCCAAGCAGGAGACCCTAAACCATTGCTAACAGATGGCAGTCCAGTCTCTTCTTGTAACTCATCTTAAAACTAAAATAAAAAACCCCTATGGTCTCACTTGCAATCCATTGGAATACAAAGAACTACCCAGAACTCTTAGGAATTAAAAAAATAACCAATTACCTTTGATTGTTGGTTATTTGATTATTCTTCATTGGTACATTGAAATCAACCCTAAAAAAGAATAAAATAAAATTTTACTGTTATTAGTAGATTAAACATTGCATTGGCATTAATAAAATCCTACAAGATTTTTTTAAAAGAGCCTACATCCGATTATATTTGAGTACAAAATGATCAGATATTGCATTATTCTAACAGGGCCATTCCTAGGTACCTAATAAACAAATTAAGAAAACTATCTCAGTCATTCAGGTCTGGTTGTCCTAAGGGTGCTTTTTTAAGAAGCAACTGGACTTTCTGGTTTTTCTTTGAAGATGTTTCTCTTCTCATCCAAGAAGCTTCTTCAGAGAAGAGAAACCAGAAAATCCAGTTGCCTCTTGAAAAAGCACCTTTTGGGACCAACAGTAGTATAAAAATGTTTTAAAATAATGGATAGGTTTTAGATTCAGGTACATTGTTATGGTCAAAGTTTAATGTACCTTTATATCTGCATTTCTGTTGCAAACTCTATTTTTCTTGGCTAACTGCTTAAACCTCTATTTGCTGTAAACCCCCCCCCCCCCAAATGTCCACACCACCAGTCTTTGGATACATAAAGCAGGGGGTAAATATGTGGATCAGACTCCTGGCCAGCTTTTAAAGGCTGTTAATTACTTCAGTCTCAGCTAGAACTGAGGACTGTTCCTGCTCTATACAGTTTGAAGGTTGGAGGAGCTTCAGAGTCCATTTTTACAAAGCCATGCTTTCTGCCCCAAAGGGGAAGCAACAGGAAATTATGTTGAACAGTAGGCAGGAAGACACAGTTGTAAAGTTGAATTTTGTCTTGGGCAATTGAAAAACCAATTTCAGGAGATATCTTGGCTCGGAATATATGATCTCAAAATAACAATCCCCGTATTTCCAAAGAATCAAGTGAAGCAACAGATCACACCTTTTTTCACTTAATTAGCATGTAACTACTTATTTAATATAGTAGTTAAATACTAATTGGAAATAGTAACTGAAACAAAAATAACTATTTGAAGGGGACAACTTAAACATGTAGAAAAAGCCAATAATTCAAATAAATAATTGGATAGCAATTTAGGATATAAATATGGGTGCAAGTGAGATGGAAGCAAAGAGGTGTTGACCTCTGCCATCTGGATCAAGACTCTATTACTCCACAGGATCAGAAATGGGAAACCCACAGCTTTGTGAATCAGATTCTCAAACTCTGTCAGAACAGAAGGGGAAGTACACCCCCTCTTAAAAAAAAAAAAAAAGTGGAAGGATTTTGATCCAGATTGTAAATCGGCAAACACTGGGTATTAGCACAAAACATTTTGTGAAAGAAAAAAAATGAATTAATGAATTATGTCAATGCACATTGCCTCTGGGACGAAATATTTTTAAAGACAAGAAATGAATCATTAGAGATTAATTTATGATCTGTACTGAGGGTAATTAAAGCAGGTTCCAGAATGAAGCTTGCAGATTTTATGACAAAACTCCCGCCATCCAACCCACTTTCAGCAATGCATTCGAAGGGGATGTTGCTCGGATGTGGTTAAACTGCAACTCCTAGCAGGCAGCGCTTGCATGTTCAATACTGATGGATGTTGGCAGTGATACTGCAAAATCTGGCAGCACATCCATTTTATATGCAGCAAGCAACAGGTAAAACAGCCAGCCCTCAAGGCAAGGAAAAACACTGATGTGGCTATACATTCAGAGAGCCTTTCTCTCTCTCTACATAAGACAAAACATCTTGAGTAGGGAAATGGCTTCAAGAGAATAATGGTAGAATGCAAAATCCTAGCTAGTCCTCAATGACCTTGACCAAATGTTTCATTTATTTTAAGGTCTTAGCCTTAAAATTATTTAAAACACCATCTTGGTTCCACACAAAACTGCAGTTATCCTCGCAGTTGTTCGTTTCCTTTTCAGGCACAGATTTAAAAAGTTAGTTCTTTTGTCTGTCTTATTTTGCTAATGAGACCTTTGGTTTTCAATGGCAGATGGACCATTATCTGTCCAGCCATTCTTATCTTCTTCTTGTGCCCTATCCATCATCAGATGTTGGCAACCCAACAGGGGTTGTATTTGTAGATCTGTAGATATTTTTATCTACAGCCGCAAGAAAAAGTGCTGCTGAGTTTTGTCCAAACCAGCTCCTTAGAGCAGGGATCTCCCAACCTGGGCCCCTTGAAGCCTGGCAGATTTTCAACTCCCAGAATTCCCCAGCCAGCAAAGCTTCGACTTTAAGCTGGGTGGACTTCAACTCCCAGAATTCCCCAGCCAGCTTTGCAGGCAGGGGACTTCTGGGAGTTGAAGTCCGCCAGGCTTAAAGGGGCCCAGGTTGAGAGACCCCTGCCTTGGATTACTTAGATCGTTATCTATGTACCAATTGGAAGAGATTATTACCCTTTCCCGTTTCCACAGACCCTCCCTCGCCTCCCCACATCTGGCCCCGAGACCCTCGCACCTCCATCAAGCCCCGAAGGGAGGGCGCCTTCCCCCCCCCCCCCCCCCGCTCTCGGCATGGAAAGGCGGGCCTCTTCTTAGGCGGCCTTATTTATGAGGGAAGAAGGTCGCCCCGCACCCGGGACGGGATATATCAGCTATATATTGATATATTCATTCGTTGGAGGGGGGGGGGGCGCCGATGGCAAAACTCTTGCCGTTAATCCGCCGTATTGTGGGGAAACGGGGTTGTGGTATTAATGTTTATTCCTGGGTGGAGAGGCCTTTCCTGCCCCTCGCCGGGGTGGAAGCGCTTCAGGTTCGGGGACCTGGAAGGCGCTGGGCGCCCCTCGGAGCAGCGCTGTGAGGCGCCTTCCCGGAGAAGCGCAGCCCCCGCGCCCCCCCCCGCGGAAGACCCCCCCCACCCTTCGGAAGGGCAGCCCCCTTTTCCACACACACACACACAAGCCACGGGGGGGGGGGGCTCCCCGCTGGAGCTTCACCTCATGACGACGCGCTTGCCCTTCACGTCGACTTTGTCGAGGGTGAGCTTATGGGAGAGTGACATCTCGGCGGCTCCGGCAAAGCAAGCGACCTCCGGCTGAGCAGCGAGCGAGCGAGCGAGGAAAGGAAAGAGCGCGGGAGGCCGGCGGTTCTCTTGGGCAAGGTCGGGGGGGAGGGGAAAGCCTCGCCCCGCCTCCACTTCCTCTGGATAGGCTGAGCCGCCTCCCCGGGTTTCGCGCGATTAGCCGAGTCGGCCCGTCAATCCCAGGCAGAGGGGGCTGCTTGGCCGATTCAGAAAGTCGCGTTTGGCTTGGACGGAAAGCTCCGTTTCCCCACCCACCCCTCCTTTTTGCCGAGTTTGGATTGGTCGCCGTCGGCATCGCTCACGGCGATATGTGTTCAGGTTGGACGATTTTCTGGTCCAATTGGGTTGCTTTCGGAGGTCAGCGCTGGGAAACTTCTGCGCCTATTCTAGGGTCCCTTTGATGAGCATGCGCAGTTTTGCCTTGCATAATCCCCGCGAAGTGCATCCCGGAGATGGGCCGCCTTTCCTCCCCTCCCCTTTTCGCCTCTTTGAGCCACCTGAGGCGGGTTCGTCGACTTGGTCCACGGACGTTTCCCTCCTTTTCTCTTGTAAATCCCCTCTTTCTCTATGGGATCTCTGCAGGCGCTCCCCCTCAACGTTTCTGGATCGCGCTTCCCGTCATCTCACTCAACCTGGGTAGAGCAAGAGACAAGAAAGTAAAACCTGGGTACCTTCCTCGTCCCTCTGCTCCGCCATTGCACCTAAAGGGGATGAAATACGATGATAAGCTGTGTAAAACAAGTGTTTGGGGTGATAAAATGGACATTTTAGAGAATAATATAGACGGAGTTGGAAAGAACTAGAAAATCTGGCTCTCTGGAATTGAGAGAAAAGGTATTTTATTTGAGGCTTAAAGCAATCCCAGAGGTTTCTGGTGAAGATATTGGAGAAAAAGTTATTAAAATCTTGGCAATCTGTTTGGATTGGAAAAAACACAGGTAAAAACTGACAGAATGTGTGTGTGTGTGTGTGTGTGTGTGTGATGTGTGAGAACAAGAAATATTCCAATATATGTTTTACATTATTTTGTTAGGAAGAAGAAAAAGAATCAGGTTTTGCAGCAACATTTTAATATAAGACCTAATATTGCATAGGTAACCCTTGAGTTACATGGTAATTGACATTGGAATTTCCATAACTAACTATATCATAAAGTGAGACATCATGTGTCTTACTGAGAGAGCAATCCCACTGGCGTGAACCAAATTCCCCTTGAATTTAGCTAATCCCAGTCATTTTGGTACTTCCAAGGTAAGAGTCTGCCTCCCCTTCAATTCCTCCCAGTTGCCTTTTGGATGGATAGAGGTAAGTGAAGGAGGGGAAGGAGGCTTGCAAACATTGAAGATAGAGGGGAACATCAATTTGGTAACAGAAGATTTGTTGGCAGGCAGGAGATGGGCTGCATTGGGGAATGTGGACCTGTGGTTCAGTAGTGGTCAGCTGGATCTCCAGCATGGGTTTCTGCAGTGTAATTGCTCTTGGCTGCCATAGAAACAGGGAGGGTGGCATGGACATGTGGGATGGGGAAACAAGCTGGTGTGTAGTCCATGGGAACTGGAAGGGAGGCTTGCACTCATGAATTATGGCATGGCTGAATGGAGTTGTTTATACTCCATCAAGGCCAACCATCCTGAGACTCCGGATGTGAGAAATACCTGAAGAGGAGCTTTCCCATAACATCATACTGGACATTGATTGGACTCTCAGTGCTGGACCCTGGGGTGACTATCAGTGTATAACATCCACATGTTTTGGACCAGATCTTGCCTTGCTTACACTGCTATCATTTCAAACTTAGTAAAAGTACCTCTGCCCTAATTCAATGGAGTTGGATGTTTTATTTCTTGAGTTTTGAACAGAGGCAGGCCTGGCATATGGGATTTCGGTATTCTTCACTTGTCATTGAACATCAGAGACATGGGCTTTTGGTTTGTGGTGAAATGTCATCTGAATTTCCAGGAGGGAGGGGCTGCTTTCTAGAAGGCCAAAAGGCAACAGAGCTTGGAAAGCTTGGTCATCAGGAAGAGGAGAGAAGATTTGGAAATGTTTTTGGAGTGACAGAAAGAATAATAAAGTTTTAAAAATGAGCTAAAAATATTGGGCACAACTTTCCAGATGAAATTTATCCCTGCAATCTAGAAGTCAAATATAACATTCTCTTAAGACCTTTTTCTTGTAATCAATATGAGCAGCATGAACTGCTAATGAAGATAATTGTGAAGTTCTAAAATCCTGTCTGTCTTTTTCAGAGTTGAATTTCTCTCTGTGGGGAATGCAGGCTGTGACCATGCTTATATCCACCATTCATTCTGGGGTGGCGGTGTTTGTACTCATTTTATGATATGTGCATATTGAGCACATATTAGAAGATTAAGAGTTTTCAGTTGTCTGCCATTTATTCTTCATTGGTTGAAGTGTTCGTGTTTCCTATTTAACCTTACCAAAATTTAGGCAGAACACTCCCCCCTTTCAGACTGTAAAATTTGCTTTCTATTGGTTTAAAATCAAAAGGAAAGGAAAGACAACAACAGCAGTGGGTACAATATTATGTTTCCATAGAAAGCCCTTTTGCCTCTACCGTCTCTTCATGATTTTTCCGATGCTTTCATACACATCAAATTCAGTTCTTTCAGTTTGCACCAAGATTTCACTGAGTGGCTACATCTACAGAGTGCAAACCATGTAGGATTGAAAGTACCTTACTCTTGCATATTTAGGTCTGTAAAATTAATTCTGTTGAATTACAACTGTCAACTCCCCTACTGGGTTAGACAGCAAAATAAATTCCTGGGACATTTTTTTTACCTAGATAATTACTTTACTGAAGATTCCATATGGGTTCAGAAGTGGAAAAGCCAGTTCTAATAATTTCACATGAAAACAGCAAAGGAAAACTTTCACTTTCTCCCTACATCTATGAGACTCAATCATTCCATTCTGTAGAAATTATTTTCTAGTAATCTTACGAGGCAGTATTTTAGATACTCTCTTCTTTGACTTCTACATAATAATTTAACTGACCAGTTGGATAATCCCGATTATGCTCCTAATTTGGGAGGTGTCTTTGTACTTTCTTTAGATTGATGATATGAGATCTTCTTGTCCAATACTGCAGATACCCATTTGTAGAAAAAAAATTGATACAAATATAATGGTAGAATTTCTAGAGCTCTTTCTCCAATTCTATCATATCAACAAGATTCCCATTGCACAAGTATCATGTTTAAAATAACTGGGTGTGGTGTTTAAGACCTCAGGAAGGCTAAGGGCACAAAACAGATATTATTATTCAAAAGAACTCAATGACCAATTTGCATTTCCATTGGACAGGGATAGGGGATACTACCTTCCAGCTGTCCTGTAATTATTTCAAGAAAAATTGTTGGCCCACTCATGTATGGAAAATGGCTTGGACCATTTTCTAACTTTGATATATTGAGAGTTGAAAATTCTCTATCTCACATTTCCACATTTCTTCTGGTCATAAGCTGCTCTTTTGTATTCAAGTCTGGTCTCAGAAGGATAATGCAGCACTTGGCAATGAAGATGCAGCCCAGCAGGCCAGCACTGGAGCACAATATGGAGAAGATCTGCACAGCCCCCACGTATTTTCCTTTGGTACTGAGAGAGGTGGGCTCCAGAGGCTCTCTGGAAGCCAGAAATGGCCCCATTTGCAGCCTTCCCAAACTTCCAGGAGGCCTATTTTTCACCCTCTCCAAACCTCCACGCACCTCCTGCACTTACCTGCATCCAAAACAGGCTCCGTGCAGACTCCGTGGAAGGGTGGAGTGGGTGGGGCCAGCCAGGAGTGGGATTTGGGGTTCTAACTGCACAGAATCTTAGTTAGGGGCTCTCCTGAACCCCTGCGAATCCCCAGCAGCCCATCCATTCTGACCAATGGCAGTCCAATTTCTTCTTTTATTTTTAATAAAGTTTTATTTGGGTTTTCACACACACAAAATACAAATAAAACATCTTTTTTGAAAATAGCATGGTCCCGGGTTGAACTTTATACAGACACAAACTCAATTTCATTTTTGTGTTTTATTCCATAACTTATTACTTTTCTCCATTTTTTATATAGTTTTTCCCCTCTTAATTTTCTCAATTTTATTTTGATTATCTCATCTCAATTCACATCATTATATTTATACTTTTGTCTGTTCTTTTCAATTTTATATTATCTTTTCTCATTAAACAAATTTTCTCCTGTAGTTACTAATTGGAGTATGACACCTTTATATCTTTTAATTATATCCATTCAACTCTTATTTAAACTTCAATATATACCTTAATATTATGACCTTCAATATAATACATAATACATAACTTCCAATCGAATTCTGCTTGGTACATTCTTATAATACACACTATATTCTTTTTTTTAAAAAAGGATTATAAATATATGTAATGATAAACCCTCATTCCATTCCAATTCAGTTCTATCATTAATAATCATTAAAGTCTTAAGATCTTTAACATTTCTTTTCAATTAAATATCATACTTCCTTAAAAACACATATAATCTCCATAATTAATTTTCCCTTATTTCTCTTAACATATGTTTTGTAAATCATTACATATTTGTTTTGTTACATTTATTCATTGACAAGCATTCCACTAAATTACAATAACTATTTTATCAAACACTTTTATCATACATTGTTTCGTATTTTCTGAAATTATTTCTATTTCTAATATAACAATACTATCTTATGTACCTTTGCAGAATCCCTTTTTCCATTAAATTTTCACCCATTATCTCTAAATAGACCTTGTTTCTCTATATTTTGTTTCTGTCCTTCTTTTCCTTTCTTTCTTCCCTCTCTTCTTCTCCCTCCCCTTTTTACCCCCTTGTCTCTCTACTTCTAATTCTCTCTTCTGCATTTCTCTCTTCTGTTACTTTCTGATTTTATACTTATTTTTCACTCTATTCTTTTTTTGGGTTATTTTTCCCAATCTTAAACTTTCCATTCTCTTCCCCGCCCCTTTCCTTTTTTCCCCCACCAAAGATTACTTGTTCATTAAAAATGGCTTCTTTGTCCCAATCTTCTTGTTCTGCAGGCATTTCTTGTTGTTTCTCATAGTTCCAAATCTCCATTTCTAAAAATTGAAATACAAAGCCAAAAGTACCTCTTTCTTCTTGTTCATCTTCTTTGTACTTTTTATGTTCCATTTTCAATTCTTCTAAAAGTGCATCCATTTTAAACAGTTTTAAACAACCACCCGATTGATTTTAGTCATTCAAATGCAATAACCAAGAATCCAGAGATCACCAAGTAATCCAATTCCCAAGCTGTTTCTTCTTATTTCTTTTTTCACTTTCTCTTCCTGGAGTTTTACTATTTTGTTGCGATGTTTCAGTTAAGATGTATCTTTTGGAAGTCTTGTTGAGATTTTGTGTAAGTTCTTTTTAATTCCAGGCAGTCTCCTCCCTTCCAGATCCTGCCCTTTTATTCTTTTTCTCTCCTGTTTTCAAAAGCTTTTAATTATCCAGAAATCTTTATTATCCCTTTGACTTTTTATTTTCAGCATTAAATTCCTATTAATGTCAAAATGGATTTTTTTCCCAACTTCTTGCTTCAGTCTCTTAGCTACCAGTATAGGAAGAGGAGAAAAAAAAAATCCTTTCCCTTTTCTCTCTCCTTCGCAGCTTAGAAATCTTCTTAGGGAACAATGTTATTGTTTTCTTGTAATAGTTTCAATTCCAGGGTACCTTATTTGTTGCTTTTGCTGTTTGACCCGATCAACCAAAACTTTCTCCTCTTATCTTCCTCCTGCACATTCTTTTCCAGTCGAGTTCTTCTTTGTGGTGGCCATTTCTGACCACTGCTGCAACCGTCTTCGGGAAAGGGAGTAATGACCAGCTGGGGAGGAGAGATGCGGCTCTCCTCAACCCTGCAGGCAGTCTCCCCCTTCTTCACCACCTCTACGGGGTGGCTTAGCCCCAAAACCAGCCGGCTCGGGGCGCTCCAGTGGTGAGCACAGATCGAAACCACGCAGAGACGCGGTTTCGGTCTGTCGCTGAAGAAGCTCAAACCGGAAGTCCGGCAGTCCAATTTCTTTTAGAAAGCCTCCAGTGATGAAAATCCCACAACTTCCTGAAGCAACTTCTGTTCCATTGGTTGATTGAAGAGGGTAATCCAGAAGAGTCATTCACTATAGAAACTATCCTCTAGTTCTTTAAGTATCCATTAGGAACTGACTATCAATAAGCTGTCATAAAATATAAAAATGATGTGGGCAAGGGAAACTGCAATAATTACAATGAGCTTAAACAAAAGTCAGTATTCAAGCGAGGAATTCAAGGTTGAACTGGGAGAGGAAAATAATTTGGATTTCCTTCAAGTTTCTTCCTGCCCCATCTTTGGAGTGGAGTCCTTTCCACAAAATAAAAGAGGGAAGTCATAGAAATCAAACTGATTCAAGAAATTGGTCAGATCCTGCAATATAGGATTATGTAAAATAAGAAAAAAGGAAGAAGAGTGTTAGAACTGCAAATAGAGGGAATGCAACTCCATAACATTGAATGACAGAAGTAAGACTGCGTAGAAGGAGGTATGTTGAAATTCAACATTGTATGCAAGATTTTTGATGTAGTGCTGACTATACCAATGAGATGATCTCCTGGGCTATAATAGCTCCATGCTTTTTTTTTCCATCTTGGTGCTCAAAATTCAGCGGGCACTTCCTTCTAAATTTCCCAGAAACTGGCTGGGACACCAGCAGCATCAGAACCAGAAGCAGGAGGGCCATAGTTCATGGGATGAATCCCCTCCTCTGGTTTCTAAAGAAGAATTAGAAGAAATCAAAGCAGTCTCACAAAATGAAATATCCAGTGGCTTTCCTGATTCAGGGACAAAGTGATCCTCACCTGAAAAAAAGAGAAAGGTACATTCACGATCACAGATCCTGCCTGTCCCAAAACATGACCTGAGGCATTTGTCCTTCCATGGGCTTCAGTCTGATGTTTACATCAAGGCAGTCACTGGAGAAGTAGCAGCTCAAAGATTAGTCGTGTGAAAATTACAGTGAGAGGCAATTTTCCTCTGGGGCCTCTGACCTTCTTACAGGGGCTCCATGTGAAGAGAGGTAGCTGAGAAAAACATGTTAGTGAAAGTTCACATATATACTCCTGGGCCACTGTTTTCTGGTGATTATGTTCTTTCCTGTCAGGACATGTCCAAAAAGTGATGCTGGAGGAAGGTAGTTCAATCATGCCCAGGGTACTGGCATCTGCTGTCCTTCAACATGGTCTCTTGTCTGAAAAAAAGTCTTGTGTCTCAAAAATGTGGAATTTGGTGACACCTCTAGGTTGATAGCCACTTACCCCTTAGTGCTGCCTGTCAGAAAGGGAACTGATTTCTGGGTCCTTCAACATGGTCTCTTGTTTCCAGAGACTGCTGGGGAAGGTCACCCAGAGAGATGGTGTTTGGTGCCACTGTAGACTGGTTGCACTGAATTCTAGGGTTGTCTCTCTTCTAGCAGCAAGGAAGCAATCAGAACCTTTGAATTCTGCCTACTGTTAAAGAGTAGATTTAGACATACCCAATCATTCTTCGCACATTTTAGACTCCAGCCCCCTAAATTATCTTTGTTGCTCTTTTCTACACTCTTTCCAGAGTCTCAACCTCTTTTTTTACAATATGGTGACTAAAACTGGGTGCACTATTCTAAGTGTAATTTTACTAAGGCTTTATAAAATGGTACTAATACTTCACATGATCTTAATTCTATCCCAGGTAGAATTAAGATCATGTGAAGTATTAGTACGATTATTTGGGGGGGGGGGGGAGACACTTTGACTGGAAGATTGAACTGGGGAATGATTGAGGGGGTAGCTGAAGGGATACATCCTTACGGTGAGGAGGGGAGGATGGCATTTCCATCATGTGAGCGTGCTTTGAATTCTTCCACCTCTTCTTGTTATTTATGTTTAAAATAAGAAGTGTATTGATTCAGCCCTATGAATTATGGACCTCTTCCTTCTGCTTCTAATGCTTCTGCTGACCCCACCAATCTCTGCGAATCTTTCCCCAACACCAGGGTCTTTTCCAATGAATCCTCTTTTCTCATTGGGTGGCCAGGGTATTTGAGCTTCAGCCTTGGCATCTGTCCTTCCAAAGGACAATCAGGGTCCTTTAGGATTGACTGATTTCCTTACAGTCCAAGAGACTCTCCAGAACCTTCTCCAGTACCACAATTAGAAAGCATCAATACTTCTTTGCTCAGCCTTCCTTACGGTCCAATCCTCACAGTCATACATCACTATTGGAAAAGCCATCATCTTAATTATACAATTGGCAAATTAACTGGGGTCTCCCTGTCTCTTGTTTTCTTTGAGAACAAACTCAAAAGGTTGCTGCACAAAGAATCTGAGATATTGAAGCAGAGAAAGATATAAAGCCACCAGCATCTCATCCATTTTAGCCACATTGAAATGGATGAATTGTTACAAATATAACTTCCAAATTTCCAAATATTGAGAGGCAGAAATGCCTAAACATTTGAGGTTGATATTTACTTGCGCAACATTTGAGCAACTCGACACAATGGTTAAATAATGAAGAGTTAACCAAATCCCTTGTAATAAATAGACTTTTATTTGCAGAACCCCAGATATGGATGACATAACAGATCAAGATTTAATACATCTATTATTTCAATGTTAACCGTCCCATCCAGTCATCTTGCAAAGAAAGACTCCTGGCCCATTGTTTTCATGAAGAGTATACTTTACTAAAGCTTAAGTTCAATATTGTGGTATTATCAGCTCACGTGACCTTGATACTGTCCCTCCGTAGATTCAACCTAGGACTGTATTAGCCTTTTTGGCAGTGACAGCGCACTGCTGTTCATACAGTATTTAACTGGTGGTCTACTAGGACATCTAGATCTCTCTCACAATTGCAAGTTTTGAGCCGGGATCACCTACTCTGTATCTGTGCACGTGGTTTTTCCTGTCTACTTTTCTCACCATTAAACTGCATTTCGTTGGATAGGGCCCAGTCTGCCAAGGTCCTTCTGAATCTTGAGTTTATTATCTAAAGCCCTTGTGGTGCATCTCTGGGTGAAGACTTCTAGATGAAGCAAGCCCATACTTCACCTTCAATGAACCATGACCCTGTGGCTTTCTCTCATCTTCTCTATAATTGTGCCACACCAAAATGCTGTTGAATGGTTGTGATGTGGTCAAGAAGGGAGATGCCTGATATCCAATGGAGCCTTCACATTTCCATGGCATGGAGAGAGCTTTCAGTACCTGTTGTTGCTGCCTAGCATTCAGTACCATACAGCGCAACAGGGCAGATGGTTGTCTTGTAAATCTTAGATTTAGGATGGGTGGGAATTTGTCTGTCACATAACACACCAGTGAGTTCTAACCAATCCATCCAGGCTGCCTTCACCTTTGCTCGCACTTTGCCATCGATGTTGTCATTGCCTTGGAGGTGGGATCCCAGATACTGAAAAATGTCCACCTTCTTTAGATTTTCTTCATTGATTTGAAAGCACTAAACTAGTTCCATACAATTTGATAATGTATAGTTCGTTATTTTTATTAATTCCACATTTTCACACCCTTTTTGTTCAGTCTGTTTCAAGTGAATCACAATTATCACGTGTATATTGTTTTTATTTTCTTTTTGAACCCCAACAGATTTGTTTTTTGGTTATAGTTGTTTGTCTTTTACTATTCAACCAAAAAAGAAAAAGCAGATAAGAAGTGGAAGGCTCAGTATCATTGATACCAAGGAATTTGAATTGGATTAAAATGATTGTTTTACCTTTGAATCCATAACATGAACAAATAAAGCATTGGAGAAAAGTAAATACATTTTACCGCAATTGTACATTTAGTTTACCATTCATAGCTGTTCCGTCCGGAAAAACGCGAGGTAGACCGGGTTCCAACAACAAAGTCTTTATTAAGTAACACAGTTGGGAAAACGGAACATTGGCTCAGGCTGCGGCAGCCTTTGATATGTTTTTCTCTGCCGGCTTTAGCCAATGCCAGGTATTTGATATTTGCCGCCTTTTTAGCAGCTATGTGAAATGGTTCCTATTGAACCAATCCCCATTCAAGTTCTTTAGCCAATCAGAATTCAGTCTTTAGGAGTCTACTATTTTTATACAGAACAATAGCGATGCCATCTTGACTGATTTTATGTTAAAACTTCTTTTATTTCTTTTATTTCTCATTGATCTCCTGAGCTCCAAGGTCTCCCTTCTTAAGCCTTCAGGAAGATCTTTCAGCTTATGGTGGTTGATAACCTTAACAGACATGGCTTGATATATCACAGTCTTGATATATCACAGATGTTGCACATAACAGAACATGCCTGCTGCATAAAAAGTTGATATAACTTTTTATGCAGCAGGCATGTTCTGTGATGTGCAACAGGTGCGCTGGTGCCACACTTTCATCCCAGAGGTAGGTAAAGCAGCACATGGAACAGCTTCACAGCTGAATGGAATCTCTCTTTCCCTTTTTCTTTCCTATGAGCTAAGTAGGTTCTGGAGACCAACTTGGCCAAATAGCAGGACTCATTTTGACTGTTCGGTTTGCCATTCCTGTCCTTCGTGCCCTTGATTTATTTGTAGGTTCCTTTAGAGTATTAATCAACTGCCAGAATCAGGAGGTGCTGGGTGGTTTACAAAACCTCACAACAACACACACATACAGAGCAAGATACCCAGGCCATCAGTGAGACCTCACTTCATATGAAAACAGGCGGGGAGTATGTGAGGTGCTTGCTTGTCTTCTCTCCAAGGCCAATCACATCTGGTCTCTTTTTCGAAAGAACTGGAGCAGATCTTACAGCTATTCAATCACTGCTTGTGTAGTTGCAAAGATTGTAGAGAACATTGGAGGAAGTGGAATGGGTGAAGAATTCTATATTCTCTTTGGCCTGAGAGTGTGTATAAAGTAATCCCCTGTCCGTCTTCATGCTGAATCAAGTTGAAATGCAGATTTTTCGGTTCTTGCGCCTTCCACGTACACAGCAGTTGTTGGTTCTTTCACTCTAGTGACCAGTCATGTAGTCTTCGACTTGTGACTGTGCATTTAACACAGTTGTGGTGAACCCACATTCATGTGGTCAAATGTGGGGCACTTGGCATTCATTTATGACATTTGCATCATTGTGGGATCACAAGTTCACCCTTTGTGATGTTCCCAGCTGGCTTTCAACAAGGAGAGTCAACAGAAGGAGCCAGATTTGTTTAACAACCATATCTTTCACTTAGCAACCATAGCAAAAAAAGGTCATAAAATTAGGTGAGACTCACTTAAGAATTGCATTGTCTTGCGATGGAAATCCCAGTTCTAGTTGTAAGTCAAGATCTATCTGGTTAAGGACATTCTACAAAATTCACATTAGATCCCCGCAAACACAGCAAGCTGCCTTTCATTGTTAGCTTGATAATATAAAATGCACCCTTAGCAGCAACTTTTCAGGATTTCAATTGGGGATTGTTCCAGATGAACTGGAATGCCAGGAAGGCAACTGGCCACCTATGGTATGTCAAGTGTACACCAAATCCTTGACCAATCTTCTTTAAGATCTTGTAGTAAGAATATCACCTTTCTTCGTCTTTCTGCTTGCTTCCTAGGAGCCTGGAACAATGCCCTTAGTAGAGCTGGGTTTATAGGGATAGAACATCCTCAAACACCAGACCTGCCCCAGTCTAATTCCCTTAGGAAAGAAAACCCTTTAACTCCATTTGGTTAAAGCAAATGGTTCTTTTACTCAGAGTGTTGGTTGCAGTAAAGTCAAACCAGCTCTGAAAATACCTTGCTCACTGGACACAAAAATAAGGTATAGGTTTGCCCCTTAGCCCTATGACCACTCCGTTTCCAGTCAACCAGAGCTCACCAATATGTTTGGAGAACTCTTGGGTGTTTGGGGATAATCTATGTATTTCTCAGGGCACCTGGCCTTGGGATGCTACCGGTAAAAACAGGGTTCTGTTGCTCTGGTCCTTCTCATCTGTCATTGCCCACCTCCTGATTTCCTATCACATACACACAAAGCTTTACTGTCCTTTTATCTTTCCCTCTTTCATCCTCCCCCTCCTTCTTCTGTGAGGCCTGCAAGCTGAGCCAGGCAGATCTGACACAGATGACTTAGGTCAGGGGTCCCCAAAGTTAGCAATTTTAAGACTTGTGGACTTCAACTCCCAGAACTTTGGGAGTTAAAGTCCACAAGTCTTAAAGTTGCCAAGTTTGGAGACCCTTGACTTAGGTGAACCCATGAGATCAGCTCACTGCTGGGCTTTCCACCTCGGAGAGAGAGACTCTTTTCTCTGATGGTGTTTGCAACACCCAATCTCCTGCTTGCAACTGTTCCCACAGAGGGGGCCACCGGTAGCCTCCTCTGGTCATAATGTGGTCTGACTCACTCTTGGGTGGATCCCATCAAAAAGCCTCTTTCACAGAGCAGGGTGAAGGTGAGCTAAGTGGGTCTCATTGGAAGAGAAGCTCAAAGCAAGAGGACCTGAAGGCACCAACCCTATCTGGTTTAGTAGGACAGGCAATGGTTCCCATGGAGACTATCAAACAACATGGTTGGAGCTTGGTTCCCATAGCTTCCATCTTATCTCTTTTCCTGCTCACTCTCTCACAAACGTGCACTTTTAGCAGCAGCCAGTAGGAATAATTGCTCAAATCATTTCTTAAAAAGTAAGTTTATTGTCAGTTGCTGAAAATCAAATTTCTTTAAATGACTTTCACTCAGTTCTCTTCAGCAAGATTTATTGAGATGAAAAGAAAGGGAGTTACAAGAATTACAGTTGTTCAACCATTTTGAATTTTGAAACATCCCCATATGATTTTCTTTGACTTCTGCATACTAAGAGGAAATAATTAATGTTTTATTTCAAATAAAATGAAATTTTATAATTTTTTAAATACCATGGTGCTATATGTCATGTTTTACATTTACTCTGGCTGTAAGATGCTCCTTTGTGTTCAGGTCTGGCCTCAGAATGATAATGCAGCACTTTGGAATGAAGATGCAGACCAGCAGACCAGCACTGGAGGCCAGGATGGAAAAGACCTGCACAGCCACCATGTATTTCCATTTGGTGCTCAGGTAAGTGGGCACAAAAGTCATCCAGACACTGCAGAAGACCAGCATGCTGAAGGTGATCAGCTTGGCTTCATTGAAGGCCCCAGTCAGATTCCTGGCCAGGAAAGCCACTGTGAAGCAAATGACAGCCAGGAAGCCCATGTAGCTGAGGGTGACATAGAACATAACAACTTCCCCTTCGTTGCATTGCAGGATGATCTCTCCAGGCTGGGAGTGGAAGTCAGGGAAGAGGGGAAACTCCCAGCCAGGTGTAGCAGATAATAACTTGGACACCAGAAGAAGACAGGATGATGGAGTTGGCCAAGCTCTTCCCCAACCATCTCTTTGCTCGGTTTCCTGGTTTTGTGGCCAGGAAAGCTAGCACCACAGTGATGGTTTTGGCCAAGAGAGAAGAAATGGCAGCTGAGAAGATGATGCTGAAAACTGTTTGTCAGAGAAGGCAGGTGGCTTTCCTTGGTTGACCAATGATGAGAAAAGGAGACAAGAAGCAAAACAGGAGGGAGACCAGGAGGATGTAGGAGAGGTCCTGGTTGTTGGCTTTGATAATGGCATTTCTCAATATTTAATGAAGATGATTAAAACAAGGCCTGTGGTTAGGAATAAGAGCAGGGCAAAAGAGTCCAGGATGATGCCCAGATGTTCTTCATGAGACAAGAAGGTTATAACTTTAGGAATACATTGGATTCTGTCCCTATTTGGATATTTATCATTGGGATGCTTGGTGCATTTTTCCGTATCTGAGAAAAGCAAAAAGCAATATTTGTTTAACATTCTGTCCTTTCAAATTTCAAGAATTAGATTTTTGGGGAAACAACTGATACCATGAATATTTTCCAAGATGAATTGCTTAACAACTCCTCAGAAAATAAGATAAGAAGAATACAACTTGTAAATATCTATAAAGGTCTATGATATTAGGGAAGTCTTAAAACTTGATAGATTTCCTATGTAATGTGCTGAACCTTCATAGAAACCTACATTATTAGACATAAATAATAAATCAGTTATTCTTTCTACATAAACCTCCTGGGGTCTGCCAAGTGGCACTTCTGAAGATATTAGGCCCAGATAATGCCTATCTTGTGAAATGTGGTTGATTGGCAGAGAAAGGTAGTCCTGCAAATAATCTGGAAAGGCTATTTGGAGAATTGGTAATATACACGTAATGAAGTGCATTCATAACTAGATAATGAATTGCAGTAATCTTTCCAGGAGATGGGCCTGAGACAATTCCTCAAGTTTCAAATAACTCAAGTGTTCCTAGAAAGGTAAACATGGCAGGAAACATCAAAACAAAAACAAAGATAGATTTTCTCTGGTAATAGTAAACTTGCCCAATCTGCCATAAAGGTAAAGGTGCATGCTAGTTGTTTCTGGTTCTAGTGGTGGTGCTCATCTTTGTTTCTAAGCTGAAGAGCCAGTGCTGTTGGAAGATGTCTCCGTGCTCATGTGGCTGGCATGACTAAATGCCAAAGATGCACAGAGCGCTGTTCCCTTCCCACCAAAGGGGTCCCTATTTTTCTACCTGCATTTTTACATGCTTTCGAACTACTAGGTTGGCAGAAGCTGGGACAAGTAACAGGAGCTTAGTCCATTAAGTGGCGCTAGGGATTCAAACCACTGAACTGCCAACCTTCTGATCGACATGCTCAGCGTCTTAGCCACTGAGCCACTGCATCCCTAATTTGCCATACCTCCTATCTATTGCCATAACTTCCTTCGATATCTTTTTCTTCTTCTTCCCCTTAGGATAGAAATTGTGCAGGTTGAAAATAAACAAGAAAGCAATTGAGTTTCAACTTATCTTTCAACTTGCATTTTCATTAAAATTATATGGATAAAGCCATTTCTGCAAAAAATTCCTCTGGTGTCATGCACCTTCCTGGGTGGATATGGTCCCCTCCGGGCAAGGAATGCAGTCATAGCAGCAAACTGGCTCTCCTTTTCGTGTCCTCGTGACAAATCCAGGGTGACAAATTTCCACATATTTGGACTGAGGCAGAGACTAAGCAGAAGAAAATAGAAATGCCAAAGAAAATGTGTTAGGATTCATCTTTCATGGAAAAATGGAGATAGAAATAAACATTAGACAAGTAGCTTCTGGTCTTCATCAAGGTAAATATGAAAACTCTAACTGGTCTGAAAGGATTGCAAGAGATACAACTACAACCACTTTTCTACTTAATAAAGTCTGGAGGAATGGAATTGGGAAAAGATGGAAGCATTAAGAGACAACCATGGAGTTCCTTCTTCTGGCCATATTAATATTAGTCCCTCCATGCTTCATATGGCCATGACTTTTTCAGAATGATAAACTATTCGTGTTACATTAGAATAAAATTTATTCTATATGATTCATTACACTTTTGTTCTATTATATTTATTAAAATAATTTAAAACTGTGAGGAAGAAAGAAATCTTTGACCAGTAGGATATGCAAACTTTTCTTTCTGAACTGCATAAAGCATTGCAAATCTGCTCCTTTTCGAAAGTAGTCCCAAACAATCTCTGATTTAATTTAAAGAGACATAATTCCTTACAAACCAGGGCTGTCAGCTCTAAAGGAGATGTTCTTTGTTTATTTGTAATTTTTTTCTTCAATTCCTATAGCGGCCATTCTGTTGAAATGAGGCTAAACCTGACTTATTTCTCAAACTAGAGCGAGACCAGATGGAGGTTATGAGAATGTGTCCCGCAACAATGGTGGGATTCAAATTTTTTTACTTCCAGTTCTGTGGGTGTGGCTTGGTGGGCATGGCAGGGGAAGGATATACTGCAAAATATCCCCCTTCCCTCCTCACCCCATCAACCTGCTTTCCAGCTCCGTTCTCCTGTGCAGGGCCACCAAAGGAGATCCAGCCAATCAGCTGGGACTCAATGGGAGGCAGAGAAGAGATGGGGTTGGCGGGGCCAGTCAGAGGCGGGATTGGCCGGTTCTTCGAACTACTCAAAATTTCTGCTATCGGTTCTGCAGAACCAGTCAGAACTGGCTGAATGCCACCTTTGTCCTGAAGGACACTTTGGTCAATATCACTGTAGCCTCCCAAGCAGTCGAAGAAACTAGAAATGTTCTACTCTCTATATTCCATCCTCATGGAAAGTTATCCACCTTGGTGAGTAGGCTCAGCCCCTTTGAAATGGATCCAAGTCCAAATCATGGGGAAAAGTCCAATTTATTCCTCACCTTGTTGAGCAACTTTGGCTGAGAAAGTGCATCTTGGTTGATATTAAGTCTCCCTCTTTCAAAACTCCCCAGTTGATGTTTGACGGGATGATCCTTGGGGAGAACCAGCAAGCTCATGATATTCAGCTCTTGTGCTATTTCTCCATTTTCATCCAAGTATAGTTTAAACTGGGAAATATTGTAAAAATCATTGTCCTCCACAAAGTGATTGAACTGGAAGAGAAATGCACAGGAAGTTTAAACATAGGCAGTTGGGTTTCTTATCCCACGGTGGGGATTTGAATCTTTCTTGTAGCACTGTCTAACTTGCAAATCTTGTGAGTTGGGAGAACAAGAGTTTCCACTATCTTCAACAATTAAAAAGGTTCAGAAAAAATAGCCAATCCTATATGAAAAATATGCATTGAGAAAATATAATTGGCAAACTTCTCTATTAAAGGGAATATTTTAGAAGAGATCACAAATACATTGAATAAAGAAACAAAGAGATTAGGCATAAACTCCTTGGGGTGGGGGGAAACAGAGTAATTACAAGAAAGCATGGATTTGTCAGGAAGAAAATTGCCAGTCTAATCCTCTCCCAGGTGCACCAGAAGGGAAGCATGACTACATGAGGTAACTCTATTTTATTGGAAGTCCACATCAGGAGAAGCTTCCGGATCTGAAAATAGCCTGGAAGGCTGCCTTCCTGAAAAGAAGTCAGTTATACCAGGGGTCTCCAACCTTGGCAACTTTAAGACTTGTGGACTTTAACTCCCAGAATTCCTCAGCCAGCTTTGCTTGCCAAGGTTGGAGACCCCTCAGTCATACAGCTGTGGGCTCCCCCACTTTATCTGATCATTCCCTTGGCAGTATCCCCTCTCCCTTTTCCCCAGGCTCATTTAGTGATTTTTATTTATTTCTATCCCTTTATTATTTGTACCAATAACTCAAGGAAGGCAGTCATTCCCCTGTTGGAGTCTGATTCTAAGGGGGAGATTGAGCCACTGATAGGGAGTGGGAGTGGGTCTCCCGTGGCTATGGAGGAAACAAGGGAAGGGCACAGTCCGGCTGGGCATTCAGAGGAAGACCCAGGCCCACCCCCTTTTCATCCTAGGGCATACAGGGAGGAGAGGATATAAGGGAGCAATGTGGCTTGCGAGAGAGAAGAAGACCCTGATCCCTTTCATTGGTTGCAGCTGGGAGAACAGGATATAAGTGGGGAGTTTACACACAGCTCCTTACTGGAAGCAAAGTGTGCATTATCTTGGTCGAGCCTTATCTGGGTTTTGGCATCCTCTCAACTGTGGGTACTGCATTATCAAGAATAATTGGACATTGAGGTCCAAGTTGGAGGCATTAAAGGGAATTCATTCTACTTTTGTGACTGTGTTATTTTTGTGTCATACCTCGGGTCATCACAAAAACACACCTTTGTCCTCTCTATTTTTCACATAACAACAACTCTATGAGGTAGGTTTGGCTGAGAGAGAGTGACTTGCCAAAGTTAGCCATCTGGCTTTGGTGGCCTAGGCAGGACTTGAACTCATGATCTCCCTCTTTCTAGCCACACCATATTTGCAGATATAACTACACTTCTTTAGTAGATTGTGGGAATGCTGCTGATATAATTTGATTTCAGGAAACTATTATCAAACTGCTTCCTGAAAATTAAGTTTATTAATATAATTAATTTCAATGTCTTCATAAAACTGGGGAGTTATGAATAAAAATTAGTCCTGTGTTATCTATTTTTCTACATTGTCATTAAAAACAGGCAGGTTGTTGATAAATTATTATTTTGTGATGCAACAGTTATACCAACTCCTGGACATAGCTAGCTGGATGTCATTTTTTAAATACCCAGTTTCAGAACAAAGTTTATTGTTTCCTAATAGAGCTGCATAAGCAAAATCATGCAGAAATATATGTAACCTTTAGCAGCTAGGTCTTAACAAAGTATGCTATCTCATAAAAGAACAAAGGGATGTCAGCTACAATGTAGAACTTTCATTAAGATTTCATTTCTACTTTTTCTCATATAACAGAATAACAGAGTCGGAAGGGACCTTGGAGGTCATCTAGCCCAATGCTCTGCTTGAGCAGGAGAGTCTATATCATTTCAGACAAATAGCTTTCCAGTCTCTTCTTTAAAACCTCCAATGTTGGAGCTCCACAACTTCTGAAGGCAAGCCATTCCACTGGTTAATTGTACTAACTGTCAGGAAAATTCTCCTTAATTCAAAGTTGGTTCTCTCCTTGATCAGTTTCCATCCATTGTCCTGCCTTCAGGTGCTTTGGAAAATAAGTTGCCCCCCTTTCATCTTTGGGGCAGCCCCTCAAATACTGGAAGACAGCTAATCTTTCCCTGCATTAGGCCAGACACACTAGGGCAATCTTTTAATTGGAGAAGGAAGGGTACAACTCTCTTCCACACTGAAAGATGTTACACAGAATCTTAAGGCCTGTTTACTATTTTTACAGAGTGTCGTACATGGGAAAAGCAACTCAGCTACAAATTAAGTAAAGCATAGAAGTTTGGGCTCCCCTTCTTTGTCAGGCACAATTAACCAGGAACAGGACTTGAGTTCAAAGCCCCAAACATTGATTATACAGTATGCTACCTCTACACAAGCTGCTCCACCATTAACTTAATCTATCATGGTAAAGCTAAATTGGCACAAGATAAGGTCAAGAGTATTCATGGGGGAGGGGCTTGGACTTGGATCTTTTTTGGGGTTGTAAGGACTTCATACTGATGATGCATTTAACCCCACATAAAGCCTTAAGGCTAGGTCACACTGGCCGATGGATGCAAAACGTATGCAAAAAGGACACAGCGAATGAGCAAAATTTCAGGGGTGGCTCCATCCGTTGTTATCCGCTCTCAAAAGTGCTCCAAATTTGCATAAACAGAGCGGACAACAGCGGAAAGGAACAGACGTGGGGAGGATGTAGTGGGGATGTTAAACGGATGTTTGTAGGAAGCCTAGCGGATGAAAGCGGATGGAAACGGATGACACATCCGCAGGCCTTCCGGGGGAGAATAGTGAAGCGGACGCGTAGCGGAAGGAGTGGATGCGTAGCGGATGACGCGGATGCATCACGGACGCCTATAGGATGCCTAGCGGATGCCTAGCAGATGCAAAGCGTTCACTGCACATGCGGGGAGGATGAATTGCGTCAGCTCCGCGGATATAAAAGGATGCAGCTTGCAAGCAGTTAGCATTCAGAGGAAAGACCTGCTGCCAGAGACATCTTGAAAGAACACCATGGTTCGTCAGTCAGGGAAGAAGAGGAAGCCTGTGCCTACTCCTGCCAGCCCTGGCAAGAAGGACAGAACCACCATCCCACTCCCTGGCACTGACTCTGAAGCTGCTGGTGCTTCTGCTGCTGGTGATGGTGCTCCTGGTGTTGCTGCTGCTGGTGCTTCTCCTGCTGGTGCTGCTGGTGGTGCTTCTCCTGCTGGTGCTGCTGGTGCTTCTCTTGCTGCTGCTGCTGTGGTAGACCAGCCCCAAGGCCCTCAAAGCCCTGCTGCTGAAAGCCCTGAAGGCCCTGCCAGAGGGAGGAAGAGGCAAGGCAAGGAGAAGGGAGAGAGGAAACAGTACTCCATTTCCGAAGACCATGAGGAGGAGGTGCTGAGGCTGAGGAAGAACGAGTACCTGTGGAGGAAGGGCCACAGGCTCTATTGCGACATCAAGAGAAAGCAGGCAGCTTGGAGAGAGAAGGCGGAGAGCCTGGGCTATACTTCAGATGTCCTCCTGGGGTGGTGGAAGCACATGCACACCTGGTATGGCAAGCTGCACCTGAAGAAATCCGGGCAGACTGCTGTCAAACTCACTGACTGGGAGACCTATGTCATGACCAGGTGCAGCTTCCTGGAGGGTGAGATCCGCCACCGAGGAGCAGCCCCTCTGTCAACCCTCTCCCTCAGACAGCCCACAGAGAGCCACTCCTCTTCCAGCCAGGAGACAGCTACCATGTCCAGGCAGGTGTCTTTGGAGGGCCCCACGACAGAGACCCCCCCCGACAGCTGCACTCCCCATGCCGGAGGACGTGGAGGATCCCCTGTCTCAGATGGAGCAAGAAGAAGCAGCCACCAGAGACCAACCCACACCCACACCCAGCTCCACCTCCACAGAAAGCAGGCAGAGAGGCAGACCGGAGGGACAGAGCCACACTGTCCTGCTAGAGATCAGGGACACCATCAAGACCAGTGCAGATCTCCTCTCTCAGCTGATACACTTTGATATTCCATCCTCCAACCTCAAGCCCTTCCTCACTTACGTGACCCAGACACTCATGGACATGCCCGAGCCCCAGTACCAGGTGATGAAGGAGAGGATCACGGTGCTGCTGCACCACCTCCAGGCCCAGCTGAACCTGCTCCTACCCACTCCAGGCCTGCTCCTCCACCCCAGGCGATGTCACAGCCCTTCCACGGATTTCAACAGCCTCTCACCTACCAAGCCGACCACTACCAGGACTTCCCACAGCAGAGGCAGCCCTTCCCAGTCCAGGCCCAGGTTCATCGGACACCACAGACACCACAGACGCCTCAGCTGACCAAGCTGCAGACCAGACAGCCCCACTACACTCCTCCTTCCTCCACCCCACAGCCAAGCCCTTCCTCAGAACATCTGTCATCAGTCTTGGGCCTCACATCCCAGGTACTTGATGAAGGGCCTCTCAACCTCACGGGACTGAGTCAGCTCTCTGAGAGCTTCCTGCACACACCATCTCCTGTTGTACTCTCGGGGCCAGGCACCCCAATGGCACCTCAGACCAGCACTCCAGCCACAGCCACCTCCACAGTCCCTGGCCCCTTTACATCTGAGACCGTGGGCATGCCTCAGAGTGACTGAAAAGAGTGCCAGAGTCTGAGTTGTTACCTGTTCACTTTATCTTTGCTTAAGACACTTTACTTGGGTCATTTTGCTTTTTAATAAAGTCATACAGTTTGTTATTAATAAAGGTTATCTTTGCTTCACACACTTGGTTCATTTTTTTTACTTAATAAAGTGTTGGGGAAAACTTTGAAAAAAGAGTTAAGACTTTGCATGCTTGTGGGATGGGTAAGGATAGCTGTGGGATGGGTAAGGATAGTTGTGGCATAGATAAACCTCCAGTGCAAGCAGAGTGGGACTGCATGGTCCATCCTCCCAGCTGTCACACATATGGCCCTTTATTATCAATAACAATGTAATCATTGATCAACACATTTCAAAATAAACAAAACTCTTTATTAAATGCCCTATTCATTGTAGGGCCACTCAACATACGTGGCCCAATCTCATCAGTGTGATGAGACGGGCTGAAGGAAGCATCCATTAAGCATCTATCATCCTGTCTTGCCACTCCACTGCTCCAGCTGGGGAGTTGCACCAGTGTTTCAGGAGGTTGTACTGCTTCTTCCCTTCACGTGAAACTCTGTTGGGGCCTTGCACATCCACAGTGTCTATCAGGTTCTGTCCTCGCCTCCATTCACCAGCCTCCATGTCCCCATTGCCTTGTTGACGGTCCACAAGCCTGTTCTGCAACATTGGGTAGCGGGTGCGCATGAGATTGTGCAGGATGCAGCAAGCTTCCATGATGCTCCTCACAGTTCCTGGGTGATGCTGCATGGTGGTGAGAAGTACCTGGAACCTGTTGGTCAGGATGCCAAAGGCGTTCTCCACCACCCGTCTTGCCCTGGACAGTCTGTAGTTGAAGATCCTCTCTTCACGGGTGAGGTATCTTGAAGTGTAGGGCTTCATGAGGTAGGTTCTGAGGGAGAAGGCATCATCCCCCACGATGAAGTAGGGTACATCTTGTGTGTCATTGGGTAGAGGGTCTGGATCTGGAAAACCCATGATGAGGTTGCATTCCAGCCCATCCTTGAGGTTGCTGGCATTGTATCTGAAGCTGACCCGTTGCCTGAAGCATCGACGTACATGAACTTGTAGTCAGCCTCAACCATGGCAAAGAGGATGATGCTGAAGAAGCCCTTGTAGTTGTAATAATTGGACCCTGAGTTGCTGGATATTTGCAGGCCACGTGCTTCCCATCTATGGCTCTAACAGTGTGGGGAAAGTTCCACCTCTGATACCACTGTTCTGCAACTTTCCTCCAGCCTTCTTCAGTGGTGGGGCACTGGAGGAGCTCCTCCAGGTATTCTTTGATGATAGCCTGCACCACTTCTCTGACCACAATGCTGATGGTGTTGTGTGGCACCCTCCAGGCATACTGCATGTTTCTGTATGTGGTTCCAGAGGCCAGGTGGCGCAGAGTCAGTGCCACCTTCAGTCCAGGGTCCAGGCTGGGATGGAATTTGGTGTTTGCCTTGGTCAACCTGGGTCTCGGATGCTCCACAACTTCGTCAAACATGGCTGGAGGCATCCTCATGAAGTGCTGGAATGCACGAGGGTCTTCATTCCTCAGCTCAACCATCAGCTTGTCATAGAGTCCAAACTCCACTCTTCTCCCGATCCATCTTCGGACCCAGACAGTTCTTGGATGTCTCCTTCTTCTCCTTGCGTAGAAAAGGTGAAACAGTCTGAAGAGGGCTTGGTTCTGGTGTTGAATGATGGCGGCTACCAAAAGGAGTGTGCGATGATCTATGGTGGAGATCAATGGATGATGTGGAAGAGCAAGAGCAAGGCTGAAGAGGTCTGCACACCATGGCTGCTGGACTGATAGTGAGATCCAGGTGATTTCCTCCCCCTTTTTATAGGAAATGTCGGTTTTCCGCTAGGTGTCCTTCCACATACTCTAGACATCCTCCAGACATCCTAAATATCCGAGATACGTCCCATATACAAACGTTTTGTCCGTTTTAATGCTTTATATCCGAGCTGCATCCACTTTCATCCTTTCTATGTCCTTTCTATGTTCTATGTACTAACGCTGTGTGGACGTTCCACGTACCTTTTGCTTCCTCCCTCTTTCCACTTTCCACTGGAGCAGATGTGAGTTGCGTGGATGGCCAGAGGATGCCGAGAGGATACAGCGGATGTGTAACGGATGACAACGGACGTAGAACGTTTGTTGCCCGTATGTGTCGCGGATGTAGATCATACGCAGCGGAAAGTTCATCCGCTCAAAAAGTTTTGTGCAGCTCAAAACTTTTTGAGCGGATGAAATAGCAGTAGATGGATGTTTGACAGATAGAGCATATGAAAGATGTACGCAGTGAGTACACACTGGATGCATTGCGTTTTCAAACGGATGGCAAGCTTTTTTGTCCATTTTACATCCTCTTTGCATCCGTTGGTGCAGTGTGACGTGGGCTTTAGTTTCTTCACCCACGACAGTCTTAATACAAGCAATCATCAGACAGAAAAACCTTAGAGTGGGATTCCTGCAAAGAGGAGGCATCGGGCTAGAATAGTCTCAGGGTCTCCTTCAAACTTACAATTGTAAAATTATAAGGTGGTAATTCCAAACCCCTACCTACGCAATCTATTTAACAATGTATCAACAGTTTTAAAATTAACCATGATTAATATGGGGAAAGGAGAACAAAGGGAATGCAACCCCATCACACTGAATGACTTACAAGTGAAACTGACTATAAGGAGCTGTTTTGAAAGACAATGTTGTATGCAATATTGTTGCTGCAGAGAGGATCATACCAATGAGATGGTCTCCTGGCCTGTAAAAGCTCTATGTTTTTTTCTCTTTTTGGTGCTCCAAACTCATTGGGCACTTCATTCTAAGCTTCCCAGAAATTGGCAGGGACACCAGCAGCATCAGAAGCAGAAGCAGAAGCAGAAGCAGGAGGACCATATTTCATAAGGGGAAATCAATCTCCTTCCTGCTTTTAAATATGAACATGATTTAGAAAATTTCAAAGCACTCCCAAAAGAAGGAAATGCCAGTGGTTTTCCTGATTCAGAGAGAGACCACTGAGCTGCACCTGAAAAGGAGAGAAAGGTACAATCAAGAGCATAGTCCCTGCCTGTCCCAAAACATGTGCCACACAGACACAAGTGACCTGAGGCATTTATCTTTTTCTGGTACAAGATCTCTTTTGTGTTGCTTCCATCTGATGTTAATATCAAAGGCAATCACTGGAGAACTACAAGAAGGGATGTCAGTCTCTGCTATTGTGATAATTACAGAGAGACTCAGTTTGCCCTTTGGAGCTTCTTAACTTCTTCCAGGACTCCATGTGCAGAGGGGTAGCTGGAGAAAAATATGCTGGTGAAGAATCAAAGATACACCCAGGAGGCCTTGTTCCATAGTGGTTGTAGTCCTTCCTGTTAGGACATGTCCAGAAAGTGATGCTGGAGGAAGATAGCTCTATTGCAAGAGAATTGACCTCTGGTGTCCTTCAATGTAGTCTTTTGTCTCCAGAGACTTCTGTGGAAGGTAACCCAGAGCTATGGAATTTGGTGTCACTCCAGGTTCATGTCACTTAATTCTAGTGCTGCCTGTTTTCAGATATCAAGAAAGCAATCAGAACCCTTGAACTCTGCCTAATGTTAAAACTAGGGCCTGCTGATGGTTTCCTTTTATGTCACAACTTCATATATTAATCCTAAATTGGAGCTGGTTTTAAAATTGCTTGTGCCTGAGACAAAATTTCATTTCCCATTTTTTCTAGCAGTATTTTTGGATGAGAGCTGATTAAGAGGCAGGAAGGTAACAGCCTGAGGGCTACACTGTTGGGTTAATTGGAAGAAAGAGAGACATTTTGAAATTCCTTAATTTATGAAATAAAGAATGGACTAGTTCTGCAGCTGAGATGGTGGTGATGACTACAGCATGGTAGATGGTGTGACCTGATTTTTGAGATCTGGGGGACTTTCCTTCTTTTGGTTGTATGGATATACTTAGTGGAGTGAGACCCCTCTGACATGCCCATCTCAGGATGTGGTGTGAACCCCTTCCCCAAAGACCTCCGAGTGCTTTGAAGGTGTTGTTAGAGTCCTGGTTGCTGGTTTATTTGACTCAGTTCTTGAGGGATTGTGTCTCCTACAACATGTTTATATGTCCAAATACATCTGAATCTTTACAAATCCAAAATGCCCTGCTACCCTTGCGTCAGGGCTTCACTGCAGGGTCAGCATCCTCTAATTAGCTGGGACGTACATTTTTCTTCCCTTCCATGCCACTCCACCCTTTCAGGACAGGTCGGTTTTGTGCTATTGGAAGCATTCATCTTTCATCAGGGCATCCTTCAGTGGCCACAATAGGCCTTTGGTTGATTCTCTCATGAGGGCTGGTGCTGCACATTGTTGGGGTGGACTGATGGAGTTAACAATTCCTCTTGGGCACTGTTGTATTGTGGCATCCAGGAGAGCATGTCCACAGAAAGTTCTTCCCTCCAGCAGGTAGCCGAGGGTGAAGTTAAAAGGATTGAAGTATTGCACTCATCAACCTGCTAGGGATAACTTCTGAGTCATCTTCAATGCTCCCAGATTCTTATGGTCACTTCACACCTCAAATGGGGTTTTCCTATCCTCTACCTCCAGGTTGGGAGAGCCCACTGGACCATGTAGGCTTCCTTCTTCAAGATAGCCCGGTCTCAGAAAGCTTGCAGGGCATATAGGCACAGGGTTGCAGGTCCCCCTTAGCATTTTTTTGGAACAGACCTACACCTACCCCCACATCACTAGCATTTGCTTGTAACACAAATGGGTCATTTGGATCAGTGTGCCTTAGGACCGGTTCCACAGCGAAGAGGCGCTTTAACTTTTTGGAAGCTGCTTGGCATTTGAGTGACCAGTTCAGAGATTGGCTGGGTCTGGGCCTCGCCCTCCCCTTCCATTTTCAGGAAGTTGGTAATTGGCAGGGCAATTTGAGCAAATGTGGGATAAATTGGTGGTAAAAATTTGCAATCCGAAGGAAACTTTGCAATTGGTCCACAGAAGCGCCCATTCTAATATGAGGTTCACATTTCTGGGATCCATCTCTACTCCTTCTTTCGAGATTCAGTACCTTAAAAAGTCCAGGTTGGTTTTGTGGAAATCACATTTTGACAATTTCATACAGAACTGAGCTTTTTGTAACTTTTTGATCACCACTCTGACCAGTTTTGTGTGCTCTTCCAGGGTCTTGGTATATATCAGTATATCATTCAGATACAGTAAGACCCCTGTGTATAGGTGCTCATGCAAGATTTTGTTTATTAGTTGCATGAATATGGCAGGCGCTCCTACAGACCAAACAGCATCACCTTTTGTTTAACCTGGGTGTCGGCACACATGGCTCCAGAGCCACATGTGGCTCTTTGAGCCCTCTGTTGCAGCTCCCTGTCCCATCACTGGCTAGCCCTCCCCCTCCCAGTCACTCCTTGCCTGCCCTGAGAAGGTAAGGGTGATGCCTGCAGATGGAGACTTACTCTATATTCCAAAGTAGGAGTGAAGCACCCCTCTACTTGCCTCTTCTTCTGTCCTTGTTGAGAGATGAGAGAGTTGAGAGAGAGATGAGAGAGGAAGAGAGATGAGAGAGAGAGGGAGGGAGAAAGAGAGAAAAAGAAAGAGACAGAGAAAGAAAGAGATGAAAGAGAGATGAGAGCGAGAGAGAAGAGAGAAGAGAGAGAGATGAGAGAGAGATAATGAGAGAGAGGAAGAGAGGAAGAGGGAGAGAGAGAGAAAGAGAGAGATGAGAGGGAGAGGGAGAGACAGAGAAAGAGAGACAGAGAAAGAGAGAGATAAGAGAGGGAGAGACACAGAGAGGCAAATAGAGAGAGAAAGAGATGAGAGAGAGATGAGAGAGAATGAAGGACACAATACTTACATTATTTTACTCAGCATGGATCTGAACACAAGGCAAAATCTAATAATAAAGGTAAAATAGAAAACCTGGCCCTTCTGGAATTACTTTTCGGGAATGAAAAATGTAATGTCCTTAATGAGTTTTCAAGAGGTCTAAAATGTCTTTGTTATTCAATAGTTTGAGGTGATATGCACAAAATTATCTGCAGAGAAAAGATTTCATTAGTCTATTTTCCTTTTTGAAATCATATCAGACTTTATTGAGGAGTAATAATCAGCCTTTTACTGATTTAATAAGAGCAACAGAGAAAGAGGCAAAGAGACAGTGAAATAGGAAAATTTAAATCTTTTGATTCAAACACAACATTCAGACAGTTGCACAGCTTTCCACAAGCTGCAAAATGAGAGAAGCAGTGACTTTTGGGGGGGCTCCTGCTTGATAAATGCACCAGATATACTGTCAACTCATAAAATATTTCTATGGTCTTTTTATAGTTACCAATAGAAAGGGGGGGAGGAAAGGGGTTTTGAAAGAGCACTACGGCAGCTTGGAAACTGAAAGAGCATTCCATAAATGTTTTCAAAGATAGTAACTAGGTGACTGAAGTTTGTGTCTGGCAAATATGTAACTGGAGAGTCTGATTGATGACTCTTGGCTATGGATGTATCCCATTGGAGAATATGAATTACAATTCACCCAGGCGGTGGGGGGAACACCAGGGCCAAGGGTGACAATGAATGATGTGTCTCAGAGCCAGCTACATCCAGGCAGTGTCGGGCATGTTAACTCCCAATAAATCCTTTGGAAGTTTTGGAAGTTTGGCTTGAGACTAATGATTTAATTGAGGGTAACTGCCAGAATCCTGACAGATATTTTGTTGTGACAGACAGACCTGATCTTTCGGGGGAGGAGGAGTTCAAAGTCTCAAATTATCCCATGACACTTTTTTGCCTAAAGCCAAGTTCTCAAGCTGGAAAGATTTCCATTTAGGACATTTTCCAAATCAGGGTGCAAAGCTAACTGCAGCTGACTCCCTTCTCTGCCCAGAGGCTCCCCTGGAGGATTCAGCAGAGCTGAAACTTGGAGGGTGTAATTATCCTGGTCAGGAGGGATTCCTGGCTAATTCAGCTCAAAGATTATTGGGAAATTCTCTGCAGAGAATGGAAAGGGAAATAATTCCCAGGTGGCTCAAAATGATAGGGCAGAGATCAAATTAAATTGGCCATGAAGAATTGAGTAGTTTGGGAGCTCCACCCTTGAAATTGGGCCCAGAGGGAATACGTGGCAGCTGTGGCTGAAGAAAAAGAAATCTGACATTTGTTGCCATCATGGTTAAAGAGAAAATCCCAGGGGCTAGTTGATGTCACGGAACTGTAATGGTTCTGAGTTAGAGACAAATATTACTTTATTTTGAAGGTTAATGCTCAAGGGCACCACCATAAAGGGGGCTGATGCAATATTGTGGCCAGTCTCCAAGAACACAATCAGTCAAAACTTAATCACAGAACTTTGCGTAGGTAAACAAAAATCTCACACACACAAAGTGGGAGAGTGTTTCTGCGTCTTTGGAAATGAGGTCTTGTCTACAGGCTCCCTTCCAGCTCTGCATAGAAGCTGTGGCAGGGGTCTCACCTCTCTCCTATGATTGTGGAAGTTCTGGGGATTTTCTCCTCCCTTTTTTCTTTCCAAGAAGTTGTCCAACTGTCATTTTGGAAATAGCCCTTGTGAATGGGAAATACAGTGCAAAGTTAAACCAGAACAACTAGCTTGGCTTAAGATGTAGACATTGTGTGCCTCTGCCTATCTGGCCTTCCTGCTCTCATGCTTTTTTCCCCAGGTGAGATGTTTGTTTCAAATGGTGGTAAAGAAATCCTGCATTTCAGTCCATTCTAGATAGACTTTTAAAAAATTTCTTACCTTGATCCATTTTGACTCGGACACACCAAAAAATACAATGCCACAATGGACCTTTTTATCTTCATAATATTAGAAATCCATGACAACTTTTAAGGTATACTCCCTCTCTCCTTTCACCAAAATAATTCATTAAAACAACGGTGAATTCAATGTCCAAAGTAGGAGAGTGTGATAAATTCAATAGTTTCTGGTCATTTCCAAAGGAATGCTTGAGGAGACCTCCTTGGGGGCATTTTCTCAGCTATTTTGGTAACCACTACAGAATATTACCCTTCAGCCCCACTTGCTAGTAAAGATATTCCTCCATTAAATCTATTACATGTAGAGAATTCATACATTCTAAGAAAGTGAGCTGATTGGAATATCTACTGTAAGAATAGAGTAGAGTAGAGTAGGGTAGGGTAGGGTAGGGCAGGGCAGGGCAGGGCAGGGCAGGGCAGGGCAAGGCAGGACAGAACAGAACAGAACAGAACAGAACAGAACAGAATATTTATTGTCACCTTAAATGTACACTAATCAGTATACATTAAAATGAAATGTTGTTGCATTCAGCTCTCAAAAGATAACCATTATGCATATACCCGCATACAAACATGTATATGACTGTAAAAAGTTAGCACCCACCCCTCTCCTAGAAGAATGAAATATTATAGGAAATATTAAAAAGGCAGAATATTGTATTTCCCTGGATGAGAAAAGGAGAAACATGTTTTTAGAGACAAAACAACTTCCTGCAGCTCCCTGCCCCCAGCAGGTATTTGGTGCCCATTGAGAAAGACTGGGCCAGCCCATCTACAAGACAAAAGTCCTCCAGCTCCAGGGTGATGGGATTAAGACATGACCCTCCAGGACATACTAGGATTAGCCCTCTACCCATCTGCAGCACCTGCAGCAACAAAAATTCTACATCCTTTCCATGCAGAAGGGAAACCAGACAACTAGATACAGACACAGATTAACAGAGTTGGAAGGGACCTTGTAGGTCATCTAATCCAACCCCCTGCCCAAGCAGGAGACCCTACACCACTTATGATAAATGGCAGTCCAGTCTCTTCTTCTCCAGTGATGAAGCTCCCACAACTTCCAAAGGCAACTTCTGTTTCATTGATTGATGGTTCCTACTGTCAGAAAATTTCTCCTTATTTCCAGGTTGAATCTCTCCCTGATCAGTTTCCATCCATTATTCCTTGTCTGGCCTTCAGGTGCCTTGGAGAATAGCTTGACCCTTTCCTCCTCTCTTTGACAGCCATTCAAATATTGGAAGACTGCTCTCCGGTCTCCCCTGGTCCTTCTCTTCACAAGACTAGCCAGGCCCAGTTCCTACAACCGTTTGTTATATGTTTTAGATTCCAGTCCCCTAAAATCATCCTGACTGCTCTTCTCTGCACTCTTTCTAGAGTCTCAACCTCTTTTTTATAGTGTGGTGACCCAAACTGGATGCAGTACTCTAGGTGTGGTCTTACTAAGGCTTTATAGAGTGGCATTAGTACCTCACTTGATCTTGACTGTATCCCTCTGTTAATACAACTTAGGATTGCATTAGCCTTTTTGGCGGCTGCTGCACACGGCTGGCTCCTATTTAGTTGGTTTTATCCACTAAGACTCCAAGATCCCTCTCACAGTTACTGCTACTGAGCCTGGTTTCATCCAGTCTATATGTGTCCTTTTGGTTTTAAAAAAACTTCCTAAAAGCAAGGGGGGAAGGTGGGCTCCTCTTCACTGGAGGCATTGAAGGAGAGGCTTGGAAGACCCCAGTTATTCTGAGATCCCTGCCCCAAGCAGGGGGTGGACTGGATGATTTTAAGAGTTCCTTCCAACTCTAGGATTTCTACCTCGAGCTATGCAGTTTAGGTAGTTTTGAGGGCTAATTCCCCCACCGTGAAATCACGTAAATGTATGAAATAAAAGAAATAGGCGTGTTCTCATCTCCCACAATCCCCTGCTTGAAAAGGTTCAAAAGCCTCTCTTTTCAAGGGGGAATTCCTCCACCGTATTTCTCCCTTCAGCATTTTGCCTCTGCTGACCCCGAAAAGGACTTTGGAGTTGGGCTTTTTTATGATTCTGGGTGATTTGGACAACAGGTGTGTGAGTCTTTTGGGTTTTCATTGTTTCCTTTACCTGATTAAGCTTAGAATTGACTGATAAAATACCTGCAGCTAACTGAAAAGCTTTTATGAACAGGATAAATCAGGGTTTTTCTGCTTAAAAGAAGTGCATGGAATTCAACTGAGGGAATGGCATTCCAGAAGTTACCATGTTGGAAAAACCCTGGGCTGGATGGTTCCCTTCATTTTCTTTTCTTTTCTTGGTAAGCTGAGTGAGATTTCCACGAATTATCTCTTACTACAGGTAAGCCTCATCTTATGACCACAATTTTGCCCAAAATTTTTGTTGCCAAGTGAAACATTTGTTAAGTGAGTTTTGCCTCGTTTGATGACTTTCCTTGCCACAGTTGTTAACGACCGTCTAATAACCCAGTTGTTAAGTGAATCTCGTTTCCTCATTGATTTTGCTTGTCAGAAGGTCGCAAAAGGGGATCATGTAATTCCTTGGGACACTGTGACCGTCATAAATGTGAATCAAGCATCCGTTGTCAATATAAGTCACATGACCCTGGGGATGCTGCAGTGGTCGTTCGTGTGAAAAATGGTCATAAGTCAACTTTTTGGGGTCCTGTTGTCAAACAGTTACTAAACAAATCATTGTAAATAATGGACTACCTGACTTCGATTAAAAAAAGATTTTGTTTTTGCTCACTATTGTTCAATTTTTTGGCACAATTTATCAAAAGCAGGGGGGGTCAAACTCAAGGCCCGTTGGATCTGCCCAATGCGAAGAGGAAAACATGCCGACAGTTTGAGGAATGGTGTCAAGATGGCCATGCCCATCCAGTCGACCATGCGCCCTGCAATCTTCGCCGCCCCCCCCCCCAGCAAGCCAACTGCAGCCCTGATGTGATCCTCATGTTCTAATCCAAAGTTGCCAAGGTTGGAGAGCCCTGGCTCTAGTCCGTGTTGTATGGGAATGGATTACAATGGATTAGCACAGGGGTAGTAGTCAACCATTTTGTACCTACCACCCACTTTCGTATCTCTGTTAGTAGTGAAATTTTCTCTAACCGCCCACCGATTCCACAGTAATGGTGATTTATAAAGTAGGGGACAAAACCCCTACCGCCCACCATGAAAGCTGGAACGCCCACTAGTGGCCGTAGGGACCAGGTTGACTACCGCTGGATTAGCACATGGCTTATGCAGTGCTCAGTGTCAGCCACAAGGTGGCACCATTGCTCCACAAAAGTGAAGAATGAACCCAAGCAAAGCCATGGAGAAATGGCCGGTTTAGAGGAATGAGGCAGGGAACAAACACATTGCTCCGATTAATAGAGGAGAGTATGTGCACCTCAGAGTTGATCTTTGTGCTCTCTGACCTTAGTTGCTTGTTTGCAGAGATTTCATCACCCAGCTAGCCAATTACAGTAGTCCTCAACTTACAACAGTTCGTTTAGTGGCCATTTAAAGTTGCACTGAAAAAAGTGATGACCGTTTTTCACACTTAATGGCCATTGTGGCATCCCGATAACTGCATGATCAAAATTTGGATGCTTGGCAACTGACTCATATTGATGACAGTTGCAATGTCCCAGGGTTATGCAATCCCCTTTTGCAACCTTCTGACAAGCAAACTCAATGGGGAAGCCAGAGAGACTCAACAACCAGGTTACTAACTTCACAATTGCAGTGATCCACTTAAAAGCTGTGGGAAGAAAGGTCGCAAAATGAGGCAACATTCACTTAACAACTGTCTCGCTAAGCAACAGAAATTTTGGGCTCCATTGTAGCTGTAAGTCGAGGCTTAGTTGTATCCAAAGTTGGGTCGTGAAATGTCTGCAACCAACCAACCAATCTCAGGGAGCACCAAGGAACCCACCATGCCCATATTTGGTTTCTTCTGCAAAATCTTCCTCAAAAGTAAAATATTTCAAAGGTTTAACATGTCTGTTGCTTGCAGAGGATTGCACAGCGATGGAGATGGTCATGCCTCATGTTGAACTCTCATTTGTTCTACCTTTGTTTGTTGTAATCCATTCCCGTACAACACTGACTAGAGCCACGGCTCTCCAACTTTAAGACTTGTGGACTTCAACTCCCAGACATGAAAGACTTATAACCAGGGTCCCACAACACCTACAGGGAGTCCTCGACTTACAACCACAATTGAGCCCAAAATTTATGTTGCTAAGCAAGACATTTGCTAAATGGGTTTTGCCCTATTTTACGAGCTTTTTGCCACAGCTGTTAAGTGAATCATTGCACTTATTAAGTTGGTAACCAAGAAAGTCCAGTCACCTTTTGGAAAGGCCTCTTTGGGATTTCCAAACAGAAGAAACATTTTTGTATCCTAAACTCAGGATCTTAGGATAACCGTATTGCTCTCCTTGCATAATATTTACGAGATCAAACAACGGCAGAGGTTAGAGCAGCTGTGGATAGACTGCTGCTTTTGTTGGTTTAGCCCCAGCTGTGAAGACTGGAACAGCTCTACCCTGTGACCCACCTCTCTTTCCCACTTTTCTTTATGCAGACTAAATTAGGGGTGAAGCTTCTAACAGGATGTTTTTGTGCCATACAGGAAACCAAATCTCTGCAAATCCCTTAAACATCTAACTCCAAAGGTTTCCTTTGAATGCAGTTTGATTTCAGTGCCTGGAATCGCATCAGATGGAGCCATGAAGTCATTTCTTAGGAATGAGTTTAATGAAATCAGAGAAAAGTAAGCCAGGTTGTATCTGTCATATGTGCATATCCTGTTCCCTTGTGTGTCATTTTGGCTGAATTCAGGTATTTCCTTAAGCTGTAATATGGTGTCTTATTTTTATCTTAGCAAGGCAAGTTGGGGAATTCTGGGAGTTGAAGTCCACAAGCCTTAAAGTCGCAAGGGTTGGACACCTTGGGTCTAGCAGCTAAAGCAAGAGCACCAAGAGACTCAGGGTTCTAATCCTGTCATTGGCACACTAGCTTAAAAGTACACACAAACAAGCAAAACCCTCCATGAACCAAACTGCGATATTTTTTTCCCCAGAAGTCATGAATTTAGTTCGCTAGAAGTATCAGAACAGCAACAAAAACTCTCTAGCTTAATTGTAAAAACTAGTTTAATTCAAATATGGCTTAATCTAGAGTTCCTCAAGCATTTTGATCCATTAGAAACACAGGAAGCGTATTTTGGACAGTCTCAGGAAATGACTGCCATATTGAATATGGCCCATTGCAAAATATTTCTTTCTCAAAAGGAAACTAATCCTCTTGTTAACTGCTCTACTATCTTCTTCCTCTCCAGTGCTTTCTACCACCTTGGTTTATTCCTCATTTCTTTCTGGGCAGTCAGCACTTTTCCAAGCAAAGCATTTTCCTTCAGTGTCTTATATTCTAGAGTCAAAGTTATGTTTGGAATTCCAGATTAGGTTGAAGCTAATGCTTTATTTGGTAGCCTTCTATTTTCCCATCTACATTTTCATTAGAAGAATCTAAATTAAAAAAAAAAAAAAAGGTGGACCTGGACCTGGTGGACTTCTCACTCACCTGTGCTACATTGGGGATCCAGCAGTAAACCAGTGGATTAATTTATTGTCTCATGAAGGTGTTTAAGTTCTCAGTAATTTGATCCCAAAGCTGTTCTACACAAATTGTGTATGATGGTTGCACAAGGAAATGACCACACAGAGTGGATCTCATCATCAAGTCCTAAAGGTCACACAGATTGTGCCACAGCTGAAACAAAATGCTGTTGACATTCATTTCACATCAAGCCACGTTCTCATCTCCCCACCCCAAGAAGAGGAATAAGCAAGCCATAATGCTAGAAAAGCATTATGTTCTCAAAAACAAGGAGATAGGAAAAGGTTCGAGAAAGAAACCCAAGCTGAGCAATTCTTGTAGAAACTAGTGGTTGCTGCAAGGCTAGATCTGATGCCGTAGTAAAATCTGGTTTCTTCCTTTGCTGATTTATGGGCGCATCTGCCTGGGGGAAGGGACACAGGTCATTGGGTTGTTCTCCAGAGTTTTTTTTTTTTTTCCAAAGCAAATTAGTTACCAAAGAAGCAGTGAAAAAAAAGGAAACCAGGTGGATTTACAAGGAAGTACAAGGAAGTACTGGGCTATTCACTAAAGTGATGTGTTTGTAGAATTTTCCTGCCAAGGTTTTGTCATACGGGGGTTCCACATACTAAACAAGTCCCTTCCAATTTTGTCCACCAGTCCCTTCCAATTTTGAGGGAAACCTTTCTCCTTCCCAGCCTGCCTGAAATCTTCAGAAATTAACAAGAATTCAGGAGGGTTGCAGTTACACAGGGGCCATTACACCCGTCCCCTTCCGGCCAGCACATCCCCTCTTTTCTCCAGCTTGGCCAGGAGGATGGACTAGATTAGAAGACCCCCAAGATCCTTTTCAACTCTGTTCCTCTATTATTCTCAGGGCTGAATATGCCCTAAACTTCCCATCTTACTTCGTAGGGCTTAATTTCTAACCCCTGTCATTCTCAGGGATCTTCTCCAAAACAGTTCAACCCTCTTAATCCTTCTTAACTGGACAGCACAGTCAAGATGCTGTAAGCCAAGGCAGAATAACACGGGATAAGGATTTCCTGTCATTTGGAAATTTCACTTCTATTGATGTGACCTGAAATGGCATTTAGCTCTTTTTTGCAGCCACATCATTACTGTTTGCAACCTTCCACATTTCTACCCTCTTTTTCAAAAGTACCATTACCAAACCAACCCTATTCGGTTCTTGTCCATCTGAATTTCAGTGCATCGCTCCAGCTCACCAATATGGCTCACCTTGCCTGCGTATTGCCATCTGCCATTAAACAGTTCATAGAACAAACTAAACTACGGCAGGGTTCCCACAACTTATGGAGGCACAAATGATTACATCTCATTTAGAGATTCATCTCGTTGTGTAAGTCAGCAATGCAATGGTGAACCATCCTAACTGAAGGAGCACATTCAATGAAGCAGACCCAGCTCCCATTCAGTTTCTACTTCCACTCCCAAGTTGGTAGTTCCACCATGTAGTAATTTGTATCCTGACATTGGTACATACACACAACATCTTTGTAGTAAGGTGAATATGGCTTCTTTAGTTTTAACTTAGAATATTGTACAAACTATTGTGACTGCTATACCAGAATTTGTGGCTCACCATTATGAACCTAGCCTATTTGAAGCTTCGTAAATAAACCCTAACTAATAAAAGAGAATATTTGCACTTCAGGATTGACATGAGGGCTCCTTGGTGCTCTCTGAGTTTTCTTGCTTTCTTGCAGGCATTTCATTACCCAAACTAGTTAAAATGCTAGCACTGGTGAGGTTACCTAGTTTAGGTAAAATATCTGCAAGAAAACAAGCAAGCTCAGAAAGCATCAAGGACACCACCAGTTGTAACTAAATACATGCGAATGTGTGAACCAGCAATTATTTTTCCAATCCTTCATCAACACTGATGGCAACTTCTGGTAAGCTTCTGGGAAACACTCTGTCTAAATCAGGGGTGTCCAACCTTGGCAACTGGAAGACCTGTGGGTTTCAACACCCAGAATTCCCCAGACAGTTGAAGACCAAAGGTTTTAAAGTTGCCAAGGTTGGACACCCCTGATCTAAATGGTCAGGACATCATACAAAGGAGAGCAGCTTATATGGCAGAATAGGAAATTCCATTCAGAAACGCCTTCATTTATTCTGTATGTAGAAACTTTTGAGGGAATTGGAGGGGATGATACGAAATCCCACAAATGCCAAAAGTATAATTTAATATTTGATCAGATACAGCGATGTCTTGCTGGATATGAATATATAGTTTCATATAAACTATGAAACCATAGTTTAGGTTTCACAATTACTGGACTACTGACTTCAATAGACTGAAAACGACACAGGCGGAAAAACACACTAATAAATATTTCATTTCTGGTCTCTCAGAGACTTTAAATGGACCTGCCTGTACAGAATATAATTTAATTCTTCACCCAAGATTATTCCAGAAACTACATCTTCAAAATCATACCAAAGCTTTTCCCAGCTGATGTGGAAATATTTTTTTAAAAGAAGCAGGGAACAACAAATCGATTCCCTCCACAGAGTTGAAAAGATGCCTCTAAATTCAGAAGACAAACATCCCAAGCTCTTTGACTGAATGCTACTCAAAGAAAAGCAATCTTCAAACACTTTTCACCTCTTTAAGAGAGAGTTCCTTCAGAAGTGTCAGGTCATTCACAAAAGTCAACTAAGTAGCACATCCTTAAGGGATTTTATTTATTTATTTTCCATTCCTTCTTATGATGTTTTGGTTGCAGTCAAGAAACAGTGTCAAAACAGTTTACACCCCAGTATTTTTCTCCAACTACTCAGAAAATACAAATCAGCTACTATAACCGTGAAGAATGAAGAGAATGAAATGGTTTGTGTTAAAACTTTGTTTTGTTTTTTTAATCACATGCTTTGTCTGCCACATGTCCTTTAAATTCTTATTTCTTTCATTAAACATAAATTTGTGAGTTCTTTTCATGAAATTGGAGATAAATGTCTTCTATACACAAATTCATTCAACTGTTGAATGTTCCATTAATTGCAATGGAGCATAGGATCATCTATCTAAAATTAAATGCCCTTGCTCTTTGTGATATAAACATCGATCACATCTGGAATGAATGCCTCTTTTCACTCATGAGATGAATGTTGGATAAGTTTAAAAGCTCACCTACAATGTTGACCGATGAGTTACAAACCACATTGGCTGGATTCATACATAATGCTAGTTTTTGTGCTACCTTCTCCTCCCATCTTTTAATGACAATTATCATTATTGTTTATTGATTTATCCTTTTAATGGTTACTGGTTTTAATGTTTGTTAGCCACCCAGAATCACCTCTAGATGAGATGCATGGCACACAAATCTAATAAATAATCCCAAATCAAAGAAATGACGTTATGATTTAGTGTGGAGTTGGTTGCACTTTGTTTTTCCAAGATTCCCAGAACAAGCACATTGAATCTATGCCTGGCCCAGGATGGGAAGGGTCTGGGAGAAATCGGCAAGCCAACAGTAAGGTGGGGTTGCAAGATGACCAACCCTTCATTTGAATGCAAATGTTTGGGAGTAGCCAGTTATCTTTGACATTAGGCAGATCCTCAGTCCACTGCTAGCCCAGCACCAGGGATCCTATTGTCAAGGATGGGTGGTAAAGAGACCTCCTGAGTCATCTCCAAAACCAGTCTAGGTTTAGGATTGAAAAAGAGAGAGAGACAGAAAGAGAGCAAGAAGAGGACGTGTGAAATCTCCCCCCCCCCCCCAAGGAGCAGGATGCCTGGCCAAGAAGAAGCTAGGGGATGAACTTCATCTTTGTGAGTTATATTTTGGAAAAAGAAGCCAGGATGTATCCAGGTTCTGTACGATGCAATGGCAGCAGCAACCTACCAGCACAAAACTTCCCTTCTGCTACACCTTATGCAGATTACATAGGATACCACCATCCCCAAAGTATGGAGAATCGTGGACAACCATCAGGGACTTGGGGAGCACCTTATGGGCTGCCTCGGGAGGATTGGAGTGCTTATGGTCCAGGAACCTCCAACACCATAACTTCCACCCAGATCAACAGGTCTTCTCCTGGACAGGTCTCCTTCTCTTCTGCTGATTACAGTTCCCTGAATCCTGCTGGTTCTCTGGCTTTACCTTCTCTGGACACCATGAATTCGGAGGCAAATTCTCCTCCCCTCAGCCAGCGGCACAGCTCCTACGAATGGATGAGGAAAACAGTCCAATCTACTTCAACAGGTATGTTGGCGACCTAAATTCTCCCCTCCAAGCTCTCTAACTTTCCTGTTGCTGGCCACTTTCTGAAGCCAAGGGACAGATTATCCTGAAGAGAACAGGGCTTTTCTCATCTTCTGACCGGGCTCTTGAGTCACAACTTTGATTTAAGGTCTCAATAATCTGGTTCTCCAAGAAAATGATGACATGATGTATTCATAAAAAGGGGCTCCTTTAAGGGGGAAGGGTGCATAAGGAAAAACGAGCTGGAAGAGGAAGAAATTGGGTTTTTTTTTTTTTAAACAACTTCAGCTCCTGGTACAAGATGAGTTGGATTTGCTCCTGAAAAGTTTAGGATTTGCATTTGTTGCTTATTAACATTGGGTTGGCTTGAGGCTTGAATGCAAACCAGCTAAGTAATCCTTCCAGCAGCATCCGATGAAGTGAGCTGCAGCTCAGAAATAAATCAGAAAAAAGTGCTAGCAGACCAATTTTGGATCTACTGTCCCCCAACACTCTTTTCCTGCTATACACAATCCACATTACAATTGTCACTGAAGTCCTACTTATTTCAAAGCTGGGGGGAGGTCCTTGGTGCTCTCTGTTGTTTTCCTGCAGATGTTTCATTAGGCAAACTTGGTAGCATTATCATCAGTAATGATGTTACTAGTTTGGATAATAAAACAGCTGCAAGAAAGCAACCGAGGGACCCCTCCTTTCAACCCTTGATTTCAAAGCTTCTTTCTCTAAATACCTGTGAATCTGCATTCGCCCTTTGCACTTGAAATCAACTCAGAAAGGTGAACTTTGCACCTTTTTAAAATGTATTTGCATAACAGCAGAACCAAACTGGCATTTAAGGGACAATGCTTTCATGCAGGATAGAAAGATTTCTATCTTGAAAGGGGCTTCTGCAGCAAGGATTCTGTGCTCACCTGGGTTCACTTTGAGGGGAGCCCCATTAACATTTCAAATGGATGCTCCTGATAAAAGGGGCTCTTTAGCAGGCTAGACGCCTCTTGGAATGCAGGAATCTAAAAGGCAGAAAATGCCTTTGATCTCTTGATAGAGTACCTTCCAGAACGTTAATAATGATGGATTTAACAAGTGGGCAGGATAAGCATTGCACATGATTTTACAAAAGGCACCTCAGATATTCTGGAAAACTGTCTTGCTTGATGCTAAAGTAGAATAGATATGAGAAAATTAGTTACAGCTGCATTAACATGCATATTAGTATATTGAACACTAATAGGTTAGATGTAACTCAAGGTTGAGCTGTGAAGTTCCTGGTGCTGAGCTTGGTTGCTAGCAGATGTTTCATTAGCCAACTAGTCAGATGTCAAATAATGCTACACTAGTATGCTTTAATGTTAGTAATTAACACTCTACACATCTAGCAGCAGTCTTCATATTACATGATATGCTAGATAAGATTTAGTTATAGTTGTAAAAAAAATAACCAGTTCAATTTGTTGTATGCCCTAGGCAGTTTGGTGATTTTATGGTTCAGAGTAGAGTGAGAACCACAGTGCTCTGTTGTTGTTAAATAAGATTCAGCACAATGCGAGTTTTGTAAATTCACAGAAATACACTACATATGACACTAAGATGCCTTGAACTACAATATCCAGAATTCACAGCCTCCCTCGTTTTTGAAACTGACTGTTGTATTCTAGAGGCATTTGAAGGCAATTGAAAGGAAAAGATGGTGCTATTACCTGTGTCTTACCTGGTCTTGTCTCTCATCTCTAATTTTCAATTTGTGTTGAAAATGATCCACAAAAGTTCCAATCTAGTCATCTTGCTGTAACTCAGAGGTTTGGCAGCTTTAAAATATGTGGATTTGTGGAGTGGACAATTCTGAGACTTGAGCTCCAACATCTTAAAGTTGCCAAGTTTGAAAAACACTGTTGTAAATTATGTCACTATTATGAACAAAAACTGGCAATTTTCAAGGCAAATTAATTTTTATAAATATTCTATAAGTGAATATTTAAACCTATTTCTTGAGAGTTCCTGAATATATAAAAAGGATTACTTCAGGAAACTTCCTGTTTTTAACAGTGACTCTCCAGTTTCTCATATAAATCAAACTGAGTAAGCTGGCAAGATCTGCAGATAAGGAATAAAATCCTGGTTTGAATTAAATTATCAAAAGATGGCTTATAGAAATATGTTTAGCCTATTGATAATGCCATCAATATATGGCTGAATAGACAGACAGCAACATCTAGTTCACAACTTGCCTATATAACTTTTTTGACTTTATCTATCTATCTATCTATCTATCTATCTATCTATCTATCTATCTATCTATCTATCTATCTATCTATCTAT
>BLBF01000058.1:19018650-19040275 GCA_015471245.1 Laticauda colubrina
TATCTATCTATCTATCTATCTATCTATCTATCTATCTATCTATCTATTTATTTATGTCAATGGCTTACAAGATAATAGGTATAAGTAAAAACATAGTTATGAATTCAATATATTCATAGTTATGAATATAAGAAGAATAAAAAAAAACTTGGCTTTCTCTGGGCCTTTTCAGATTGCAAATCCCAGAATTCCCAGCAAGCATGGGTTTTATGGTTCTGCAAATTGCATCCAGAGAAGGCTATGGCAGAACCTCTGAATTCACACAATGCTCAGCTAATAAAAATAGCTTGTGGTTCACTACATTTGGCATGGGGGATTCAATCTTTCTGTTAGCATCTTGTTTGAGTACTTTCCTTGAAGATAAAGGTGCTTTGTTTGGCTTGAGCCACTGTTATATGATGTGAAGAGTGCACTTGTGGCTCATTAACCTGAGTTTAGCATGGTGTAGGGCTATGAGTCCCATTGGTGGCTGGTGAAGCTGGTGGGCCACATCCTTGAAAGGCACTTGATGGGAGGTCTAACCAAATAAGAATTAATTTCCTTGTGTATCTGGAGGCCCAACTTTTGTGTGGCAGCAGATAGAGAAATGCTTTGAATAAGAATGTTAGAAGGCCAGAGAGACAGTTGCTTCTCCAGTCATTTCTGGAATACTGGAAAATGTCTTCCACATGGAGCCAAATAAATGTATAGTGTGTATATGAAATCTAAGACCTAATTCTAGTAAAGCTCTTAATATCTAACTTACCTGGACCCAAAGCCTTCCCTTCAGGCTCAGCCTTCAGCCACACAAAGTGGGTTCCCAACTAGAAAATGTTCTTTCCTTTCTCCTAGCAATCTAAGCTCCACCATCTTCATCTGGGGATGTTATGCTTGTTGCTATAGCACACTTACCTGTCCATCCTTCATGAATAGGATAGAGTGTTCTTTCCAAAGCTTCCTTGGAATAAGGTCCATGGAACATGGGCTTTCTTACATAAGTCCTCAACCCAGCTGCCAATAAATTGCTTTGACAATTCATCCCAGTCTTAATATGCAGAAGAGCAAGGTAAACATCTTAACACCATTTTATGGACCTCTGTCAAAGCTGGAATGGGTTTGTTTTTCTAAACAAAAAAAAAGTGTTTTTCAGAGAAGAAAGGCTGGTTTAATTTTTGGGATCCTTCCACTGCTCTTCTCTAAGTGTGCCTCCTTCTCTTCTTTTTGGGAGAGGAAGAATGCACATTTTGACATAACCTTGGTTGGATTCATGCATTCTTCTAAACAGGAATATGGTTTAGTGTGTTGCTAAAATGCTGTGGTTTATCCAACAAACCACCATAAAAATACAAAATTGTTTATGTCAATTCCATGGGGACCTACAAGGACATTCATAAGATATTGTTTTGATGGTAATACAGACTTTTTTCAAGGATGGCAAAACATCTTTGAAATAACTTGTTTTTTAGAGATGGACCATTAAGTTCCTTCTATAGTTGCTGTTGCTTACATAGCAGATGGCTAAACTGTGGAATTGCTTCCGAAGGCTTATTTGCTTCCGAAGGCTTATTTAGCACCTGCAAAGCCAGCTGCTCCACTGTGAGGACAGATGTTAGATTCAAAAGTTTCAGGCTGACTTCCACTGAGGTAGGCTCCCCATTACCAAACACTGTTGACCTGTCCACATACAGACTTTTCTTGGAGCAAAAAATGTTTCAACAGAGAAACAGTTAAGAAACAGACTGAAGTGCCATCACAAATATTAGCTTAGTAGTATATTTTCTCTTCTCCTTCTTATCATCATATTTTATTCCTGGTATGTTCAGGGCCACTTGGATGGGAACAGTGAGAACCAATTATCCAAGTTCACCAAAAAGGAAAGCCCCACCTAAGATACCCTTCTATATTTGAAATGATTAGATGGACAATGCTGCTCATACAAGTAGTAAAATACCGAAAACCAGTTATACATAAGTTCAAGAATTTTTCTGGGCCATTGACTATAAAGGAGCAGGACCAAGGAGGCAGGTAGAAGCACCTGAGGACAAGACAAGGAGGAATGGATGGGAGCTTTGTTGAAGAAAAATTGTGGTTGCTGCATCACTGGAGGTTTTTTAGGAAGAGTTTGGACAGCCATTTTTCCAGAATAGTCTCGACATCTGCTTGGCCAGGGGGTTGGACTAGAGGACCACCAAGATCCCTTGCAACTCTTCTATTCTCAAGGAGAAAAGGCAGCAAGAATGGCAAGCCAGTGAGATAAGTTGAGAAGGTCTTCTCAACTTATAACTTAACTCAACTTAAGCTAAGTGTAGGGTTAGAGTTAGGGTAAGTATAGGGTACATTTAGGAAGGCAAAGGACTTGAGCAATAAAACCAAGCTTTTCCTCAAATCCTTTGTTTGTTCTCCCCCCACCCTCAGATTCATCAGGGAGGGCCTACAAATTTAAACAAAAACAACCACAACTTCATGATGCCACCCAACCTTATTGTTCTGACTTGTCTTTGGGCTGTTTCCAGAAACACCTGTTTTCCTCTTAGTTGTTTTTTCTCAATAGATCCAGGAGCATCCAAAGCTGTGGAAAGGAGGTAAAAGTTTGCTCTGGAATAAATTAACCTGGATTGGTAAAACCAATAAATTATCTGAACTGTAAGTTTTGGTACAGAATCATCTCATATCCGCTTTGGACCAGGCATGGAATTGGACAACAAGTAGCTCATTTGGTTATTTACAGGAACAGGAGATGACATTTCTTGACAAATTTGTTAAATGAATCATTGCAATTGTTAAATTAGTAACATGGTTGTAAAGTGAATCTGGCTTCCCCCTTGACTTTGCTTATGAAAAGGTCGAAAAAGGAGACAGGGCACCCTACAACTGTCAGAAATGTAAGTCAGTTGTCAAACATCCAAATGTAAGTCAAGTGACCATGGGGATGCTATAATGTCATAAGTGTGAAAAAAGATCATAAGTCACTTTTTCCAGTGCCCCTGTAACTTCAAACAGTCATTAAGTGAACTGTTGTAAGTCAAGGACTACCTGTACTTACAGGTAAATCACTCAGTATCACTATTCATGGAACATCTGTTTATAATTATGAATATAGTAACTGAGGAAACAGAGATTCATTCAAATCAAATCTCTCTTGATAATCCTAGACCAGCCAAAAGATAGTCATTCTTTCTTTTAGAACATGCTGGTTGGAGAATTCTGGGCGTTGAAGTCCACAAATCTTAAAGTTGCCAAGTTTGGAGACCTCTGGTTTAGAAGATGATGACGGATGGTGGCCAAGATTTCTTCTCTAACTGGAGAAAGGTGAATTAGAGGTTGGATTATCCTGGGAGTGTAAAACTAATAGGCTACTTACAGCTCAGAGGTGGTTCTATCATCCCTTTCTATATTTTCATTTCAATGGGAAATTCTTTTTTTATCCCTATCAGAGTCGGCCTATGAGGTAGGCTCAGCTCAGAAAGTTAGGATTAGGGTGGACTAGAACCCTGGCCCAACACTTGAACCATTATCCCACATGGGAGTATTAAACAAGGCTTCTCTGAACTCTGCGTCTTCCAGATGTGTTGGACCACAATCCCAGGAATCTCAGTCCCGCATTGCAGCTCTGGGGATTCTGAGCACTGCAGTCTGATTCTTAGTTGGGGAAGCCTCTGTGAGGACACTGACATCTTTCCTACACTGTCACTATATGCAAAGTTGTGCATTCAGAGTTTTGGAAGTTTCTCCCGGTGTAGGTTAACTCTTCACAAAGCAGGCTATAATGCATGAAGAACATTAAAAGGAGAAAAAGGGGGGTACCCAGTTTTTAGCAACAACACTTTCACAACTTAAATCCAGGTTCTTTGGTCTGCTATCCTCATTTCAGTCCTCCAATACGTATAGTGATTTGATTTCTGTTTATCATAATTCACTCAAAATCTCTGAAACTGGCAGGTGAACAATATCAAACAGTCAATCCTTTCAGTAGGAACATTTTCTAGTGTGTGTCACCACAGATCAAACCACATACCTGCCTGATTCTACTTCAACAGGAATCTCCTCCTGCCCGTGGGTTAAGGCAAAGCCTTTAAAAAAGAGCTTCTAGATTTAGTGTGTTTCATAGAATTCATAGATTAGACAGATGTGATTTGTTTCTTCATTGTCTTAGCTGTTGGTATGAGAGCCTTCAAGCCAACAAATCTGGATTCACCACAAATCTGGAGTCACAACACTAACCCAAACCCAAGCCAAACCCATGATGTGCCACCACTATCATTTAAAATGGGATAAAATTAGAATATAATAGAAAACAGAGAATAAAATAGAACAGAATATAGAATAGAATAGAATAGAATAGAATAGAATAGAATAGAATAGAATAGAATAGAATAGAATAGAACAGAACTTTATTGCAATCCATGATCAGATTTTTGTGTTAAAAAATAAATGCCAGATTCTTATTTGTACCTTGGAGCTCCTAATCTTAGCCAATAGTATTTTAACAGACATAACTCTGGGATATCTTGCATACAAATTAAAGCATAGATTCTACCATTACAATACTATAGTCCTTCTATATCTGAACATTTGTAATCCCATACTCTTTAATTTTGGGGTTAATCAACTTATCAGTTGGTAAAAAGTGGGATAACAAATAAAAATGAACAGTACAACATTGCTGTAAGAAAATCCACATTCGGATCTCATTCTAATAATTTTAGAATTCTCTAAATGGATCAATTCCATGCAAAACGTGGTTTAAAATTTAGTAGTGTCCTACCTGTTGTCAGATTTTGACAGACAGTTAAAAAAATTCAGGGATAAAATTTTACAGAATATTAGGATTCCACAAATATATTCGCAATCATTTAAGACTGAAAGTAAAAACTAGAGTGAGAGGGAAATACTCAGCTAATTTGATTTGGCTTATTTTAAATCCTTTAAAACATTCTTCACTTTAAATGAACATTTCCAAGAGATCATATTGTTCATAGCAAAAAATGATCAAAATTACAAAGTATGGTAATTAGTGAGGAAATCAGAGCAAACTAAGAATCATCATTTGCAGTCAGGTGTTCAAAAACATTAAAAGGAATCTAAAGGGCAGCAATTAAAGGCTGCATTAAAATGTCTTTCATAACTACAAGATATGATTCAACTAGTTATATGACTCTAAGCCAATTCCAGAGCAAAAAAAGCCATAACTGAAAAACAAGGATATCTGAAGGCTTAGGTTTAACAAGTCAAGACGGTGATGATTTTATGATTGAAGTCCTGCCTCATAAATGAGGAGTTTGGGCAGTGATCGTGCAATTGCAGTCGCCATCTTGACTGTTTTGAGCCTTCAGGTTGTTCCCACCAAAAGGGCCCTTAGTCCAGTCTCTCTCTCCCTACAGTATCTCACTTCTGAAGATCCCTTGAAGAAATGTCCAGTTTCAGACAGGGAGAAATAGGCCACCCTTGAGGGACCTGGAAGACCATTCCACACAAGTCTTGGCTCATTTGTTCATTCGTGTCTCACATTCTGCTTTCTTCCAGCAGTTCAGAAATCTTAGAAGACTTCGTTTCTTTCCCAATAGCAACAATTCTGAGAGGTGTTTTGGGCTGACTTGCTTGAAAGTCACCCAGTATGTTTTCATGGATGAGGGTAGAAGTCTCCACCAAGACCTGGCCCAGAGTCTTCCCTACAGTACCACACTGTCTTTCTGGTTTCTCTTAGCAGCAGATAGACAACCAGTGGCAAGGTCAAGATGTCCTCCCTTGGTAGCTGTTAGATGAGACAATAGCAGCTTCCATGGAGCTTTAACACAAAGACACTAAACAGGGATTTCATTCTGTAATTGCTTCTATGGATTGGAATGGAGTTGATGCACCTTGTTGATGTTACAATCAGGAATAAGAGACAAAGCAACCATTTTATTATTAAACACAATGCTGGAAGGAGTGATATAAATAAAACAATGTTGCACTATCAGGAACGAGACTCATCAAAATGTTGAGAATCATGAACTGAGAGAAGAATTATGAAGGTTTAGTCATGAAACAAAATGCTGAGTCCCATGTATGCCTTCTTTCAGGAAAAATAAAAATTAAAGATGCAAAGCCTAAACTACATTTGGAGTAGGAGGTTAAAAGAAAGTTTAGCTAGATTTAGATATTACCGTTGGAATCATTTTATCAACGTTGACTAGGGGAAATCCTCGGTGCTCTCTGAGTTTGGTTGTTTTCTTGCAGATGATTCATTACCTCAAACTAGCTAACTTCATCAATGCACAAATGATGTTACCTTGTTTGAGTAATGAAATGTCTGCAAGAAAACCAAACTCAGAGGACCCTCTCAGGAAAAGTATTCTTGGTTCCTTTCAAAATCTTCTCTAAGCTAAGCTTCCCCAACCTGGCATCCTTCATTTGGCTTCCTCTTTCCACTTGGGGTTCTCCAGAGAAGCTGAGATGGCAATCTTCTCCCTCGTCCTGGTGGAGCCCACCTAGAAGACACCAGGCTGGGGAGGGCTGTTGGTGAACCTCTCCTCTAACCCTTTGAAGCTCCTTTGCCTGGATGGAACTGGAAAACGGATGGGATTTCCAAAGGAGAGGCAGGGCTCAGCTGTCTTTATTGTCCTGCTGAATTCGCAGACATGAGCAAATTCGCAAATTCTTGTGACCAGGAAGATGCTGGCTGATGCAAAACAAGAGCTAGGCTCAAGCAGAGAAGACAGGGAAAACCAGGGGCAATTTGAATGCTAATTTATTTTCTTTATAAACTAGTTGTGAGGTTCAGGAGCCGCATCCTGCTCCGCTTTGTCCCTTGATTCCATTGTCTTGAGTCCAGGGGCTGGTTTGCCATATCAAGCAACAGACCTTATTTTGACACTTTGGGGGGGGGGGGGCGGGGAGGGGAGGGGGCTTTGATATGCGTCCTGGCTTCTTCTCCTTTTCTTTAGCAGTTATATTGCCGGAAAGACTGATGATTTTCACAGCAAATAAAGAGGCCCTCTCTTGGCTTTTATTGTGTTCCGAAAAAAATGCCCTGTGAATTTTATGGCCAAGGGGAAACCTGCATGTCCCCCCATACCCTCCTGCCCCAAGAGCAAGGCAGGGCCTCAGACTGCTAGAATAACTTGAGTATCCTTAAAGCAGCAGGTCCTGGTTTTACAACACCTGGTGAGTTGTTTTGTTAGAGTCAACAACCTGATTCTCTCTGATTACAAAAGGCCCCTTTAAATGGGTCTTCCATCCGCCATTCCTTGAGCACATCCCCATTACACATTCCAGTCCAGGGCAGTCCCTCTCCTTTCCTACTTCTAACATCTCATTTTAAAAGAAAAAGTCTTTTAGCCTTCATACTGCCCCCCATATTCAATTTCCCACCCTCTTTTTCTATGGCTGACTGGTTCGGCTTTTAAAATGAGGAACTTTAAAGAGAGAAAAGGAGAAAAGGAGGTTGGTCCAATTCATGGTGCAAGCTGTAGCTTGAAACTTCATATAAAGAAAATTTGTATAAAATGTTTTCTAATAGATGACATTTTGTATCAACAAAACTGGCAAAAATGTATAAGTATTGATCCACTAAATTTTGGATGTGCAATCAAATACTGGTTCATATTATCATATGTGATGGACATGCCCAAAAGCTAAAAAATATTGGACAAAAATACATACTTGGTTGGAAAAAATGATCAAACAGTAAAAAGATATGAAACCAAAAATATTTTTACTGGGCATTCGGCTGGAAAAATATGACAAAGGGACTATATATATCTGATTTTACATGTACTAACTGCAGCCAGAATTGTATTTGCACAACAATGGAAGTAAGATGAGATCCCGACACATGAGTGTAATTAAGAAACTATTAGAATGTGCAGAAATGGATAGACTAACATTCACTATTAAGGACAAAGAAAAAACTGAATATCTTTTGATATGGGACCTATTTTATCAATGGTTAGATAATAGAAACAGAAGTTAGAAATATGGGGACATAAAAAGGATAAATGTTAAAATGGAGATTTGTTAAAGTAGACAAGCTAAATATTATTGTTATTATAGTATGAATGTAATTGTATTTTATATAAATAAAACATGAAAAAAGAAAAGAAAACTTAATTCCTTAAATTATAGTTTTGAGGGGAAATTCCAACTAACTTCTGAAATGTGCCAAGCATACATAGGATTCAAAATTAGAATGTTCCCCATTTTGGCAATTTCTGCAAATTTCCAGTTAGATAGAACTGGAGGTTAAAAGTTGAACTCCTACTGCATCTGGAGGTCTCAATGTCCCTGATTCATGGCAAGAAAGTCACACTGTCACACAAATTTCATTTGTGCAATGTTTTCATGATATACACGACACTAATTCCCATATCTGTAGACCATCAAACAGAAGGAGGCTAGTTCAGGGTCAGATCCTTTGTGCTGCTTTGTGAAGATTACTGAAACCTAAATTAAGTCCTTAAGATGTTTTCTTGCCACGTTTGTTCAGTGAATCTCAGTTCCCCATTGACTTTGCTTCTCAGGAGATTGCAAAAGGGGATCATGTGATCCCGAGATTCTGCAACCGTCATAAATGTGAGTCAATTGTCAAGCATCTGAATGTAAATCACATGGCCATGGGGATGCTGCAATGGTCATAAATGGGGAAAATGGTCATAAGTCATATTTTTCCAGTGCCGTTATAACTTTGAATGATCACTAAATGAGCTGTTGTAAGTCAAGGACTCCCTGTATGGCCTGCCACTTCTGAAGCTGATCTGAGCTGGAGAAAGGCTGCCATTAAGTCAAGAGACAAAAGTGCCCTTCAAGTTTATGGAAAATGACATGTATTTTCACAGTTTTTACAACACAAATTGTCTTGTCTTTCCACCTACATTCTGATGCTCTTGTAATCATTGCCATTCACCACAATATACTTCTTTCTTGTTTGCAGAAGCCCACCACAATTGGTGCAGGTGAACTCGGTAATGTTTTTGCTCGCTTTTAGCTGTTTTGGAAGTTACGGGTAAAGATGCTTGCGGATCAAAACCAAAATATGCTTGAGTATAAATGCCTTCTTAGGCCTGAGCCAGCCAACGTGATGATTTGCACCCTTTGAAAACAGTTGAATGGAATTTTGAGTCTTGGGCATCTCTCTGCTATTTCTTAAGGCCACTTGACTTTTCCAAGAATTCTTCATGGCCCTGAAAAATAATTGCCACTGTTTTAAGGAACCAACCCATTCTACAAATGTCACTTTTAAAGCGGAGAGCGTGGTTTTGTAAGCTTGCACAGAAGCCGAAAACACAAGAATGGCTTTAAGGAATAGCAGTGAGAGATGCTGGGTTCAAAGTCTAAAGTATTCCTTCCAAATCATTTTTGAAGCATAAAAATTAGACCAGACGTGCTTTGTAAATAGTATTATTGATATTGGAATTGGAATATTCTTTACTGGCCAAGTGTGATTGAACACACAAGGAATTTGTCTCCAATACATAAACTCTCAGTGTACATACACTTATTTACATGTACTGTACATAAGTATGCATACAGTACACTTACATACAGTATGTTTAATAGTAAGTTTTTTGTAAATGGTATTATTTTTAGTTGTGCTTGGAAGACAGGCTTACCAAAAGTAGTGCTGGTATTATTTTCCAGCATAGGTGCATCTTCTTTATTTGGTTCAGCCAAAGCCTGGATTAGGCAGGTCCAACATTTCAGGAGCAAATGCAAACTTTTCTTACTTTCTTTTTCAACAGGTAAAACAAGAACAAGAGAGAAGTACCGTGTGGTGTACACAGATCACCAGAGGTTAGAACTAGAGAAGGAGTTTCATTACAACAGATATATCACCATCCGAAGGAAGTCTGAACTTGCTGCAAACCTGAGACTTTCTGAGAGACAGGTAGAGCCTCAATTACCTGCATATGGCAGGGTTTCTGTCCAGTTCAGAGCAGAGGACTGGGTGGGAAAATATGGGAGAGAATATCCCCAGAAGTCCTTGGAGCTCTCTGAGCTTGGTGATTTTCTTGCAGATTTGTCTGCTAGCACTGATGATGTTACCTAGTTAGCTAAGAAAATGTCAGCAAACCAACAAGCTCAAAGCACAGATGGATTTCCCCTCACTTTCATACCCTTCACTGTTTTAGTGCTACACTCAGCATTTGTTATTTTTTTTTTGGTAATTGTTATTATCTGCTGCAGTAGACTTTAATCTGCATTATTATTTTTTCTAAAAAAACCCAACTTTTCTTTGGCCCAGAGCAGAGGTAAAGTTTAAAAGCTTGGCTTGCAGGTGGCATCAGATGTCCCATTCATTTCTCATCTTGTGCCCTGGAGGTTTTGCTCCCTTTGAGCACCATTGGTGGGCTCTGCTTAGGGCCCCAGTTGGCCTTAATGCAGCCCTGATAGAAAGTGCAAGTATTGACTGGATTAGAAGGGCTTCAAGCAACATATCCCCCCCCCACACACACACACACTCATCAAGGGTGTGGCCTCAGGTTTTGAAAGCCTCCTTTCAACCAGCAAAGTCAATGGAGAGGCCAGGTTCATTTAACAACTGTGCAACTAACTTCACACCTGCAGTGATACACTTAACAACTATGGCAAGAAAGATCATACAATGGGGCAAAAGTCACTTGACAAACATCTCGCTCAGCAGCATAAAGTTTGGGCTCATCTTTGGTCCAAACCTGGATGCAGTATTCCTAGTGTGGTTTTACTAAGGCTTTATAAAGCAGTACGAATACTTCACATGATCTTGATGCTATGCAGAGGGCTAATGCAGCTTAGGGTGGCTTTAGACTTTGCTCATCTTTAAGTCTCCCAATCAGGGGTGGGATTCAAATTTTTAACAACCAGTTCTGTGGGTATGGCTTATTTGGTGGACATGGCTTGGTGGTCATGTTATTGCCTGGGCATGGCCAACTTAATATCACTCACTTCGAGGCACGCATCTCCTCGCCTGGCCTCTCATGACTGTGGGGATGCTGCAACAGGCGTAAGCGTGAAAAACGGTCATAAGTCACTTTTTTCAATGGTCACTCCACACAAGCAAAGTACCAGCAAAGGAGGGGGAAAAAAATTCCAGAGAAGTTCCTGAGACAGGAAGTCTAGTCCTGCCAAGAATGTAATAATGGTTAACGGAGAGGCGGTTTCTATAAGCAACACCAGACTGTTTCCTTCCTGCCTTCCTTACAGGATTAGGCCAGTAATTTCTTCTAACAAACGGTTCTCCGAACTGCTTAGAATGTTAACAACCGGTTCTAGAGAATAGGTGTGAACCAATAGGATCCCACTCCTGCTCCCAATGCCAAGTGATGGAAACTCTTTTTAACTCTCTTCTTCCTCTGTTTTGCTCTTGCAGGTGAAAATTTGGTTCCAAAATCGCAGAGCCAAAGAAAGGAAACTAATGAAGAAGAAAATGACCAGTTTTGATGGCGGCAGCCTGGGCTCCATCCAGAGTGACTCTGGTTCCATGAGCCCTGTTCCAATTCATGACCCACAAACTCACTCAGAAATGGCTGGCACTTTGTTTCCACCCCCACCCCCTCCTCCCCCTCCTCTTTCCATGAATGGTCTCCAACGCAATGGAACAATTACGCGAGTTGTGGTCTCTCAGTGAGGACTTTCTGCCAAGTCAGAACACAGCAAGCCAGGGGTCTTTGCAGTGGGGCCCACAGAGGTTGGCAGGACAACTCCCACACCTGGCTTCCCCACGGCCATTTGCAAAAGACAGAGGGCTTCCCGCCAAAGCTTGGTGACCACACAAGTATTTTGGACGAGGGGTCCTGTGATACTGAGGAAGGGGGGGAAACCAGGAGCTCTCGGTTACAAAGTTGTGCTGGTTGGAGGCAGCGAGAATGGCTGGAGCAGAACACTTCTCCTGCTTTTGTGCTGGTGGTCCTGCACTTTGTTTGACTAGAGACCGGAAGATTTCACACATGGCAGCTTCAACCCCTTGTTTTATATTTTTTCATGGGTCACAGGGTGAAGACACGGTGTCAGAAGAAAGACCACACTAACATAACTTATTATCAGGCTTGGGCCTAGGAAAACTGCTTTGCAGAATGTCTTCTCCTAAGATTCTAGTCTTTATCACAAAGAAAATATGTTGGGAGGAAGTAATGTCTGTTTTAAAACAAGTCACAATCAAGGTTTCTACGGATTCAGAAGATGGAGATGATGTTCTGGAATCTTTTAGAACTCACTGCTTCCTCCACTACTATAATATGAACTATACATGATGCAAATGTGCCCAATTTGCACTATTTTTTCTCAATCGTAATATTCACTTTGTTTTGGTGTGGGACCGGCTCATTTGAATGCTGAATTTTAATGCACAGATATCTGACACTATTAAACAAATTTGCAGACCAACCAGAGTTATTCTTCTATGGATTATTGAAAATCACATTGTTAGTCTGAAATTCCTAACCCAAAATGCTTCTCCCAAAGCAGGGATCTCAACTCCCAGAATTCCTCAGCCAGCATTCGCTGATCAAGTTCAAGCCCCTGCTCGAGTAGGAGACCCTATACCATTTCAGATAAGTGGCTGTCCAGTCTCTTCTTCCATAAGTCTTAAAGTTGCCAAGGGTGGAGACCCCTGCCACAGAGGTTTTCAGAGACTGGTCCCTACCTAAATTTTCAAAGATTGCTCAATTGTAACAACAAGTGGGCCACTGTCTTTCAAGGCCATCCCAAGTATTAAACAACACTCTGGGGGAGATCACAAAAATTTGATGGGTTGGTGAGCAATTTTTGCTCTATGTCTGGAACATAATGAACCATCATAGAAAGTAGAGATATTTAAGTTATATGAGAAATCTCTCCCAAAGACTCTGTTCAAAAGAGACACCATTGCCTCCAAGTACCTTCAAGCTTCTTTCCACATTAGGAAGGTGAGGACTACTATTCTTATTTTGTCTGAAGTCAGGGGCAGTTTCCTAATTGGTAATTATTGGCCAATGCAATGAAAGATTGTGCCTCATTGGTAGGACACAAACAAGGCTTCCATTTTTTACAGTTGGACTTCAGATCTAGTTCAAAGTTGCATTTGGAAGTTTAGAAGTGTGAATTTTGTACTACTGCTGGACAATTCTGTGGCCCATTGAGTCATCCTTTGAAAGAAAGGCCATAAGGTCTGATGTGATTAGAACAAAAATTAAATTTTAGGTTTTCCATATTTTCCCCTAATACTGATAAGAAGAGCAAACCTCATAAGCAGAAAGATAATTGTAGTGGTACTGAATTTCAGTAATAAGTCAATATTTACTTACCTAAGCAAATAAACAAAGGCATGGCTGGGCAAAAAAGGCAGTAGGAGTTGGAGTAACTTCTGGCTTCCTGCTGGCTTCCCCAGTGACTTGTGGGAAGCTGGTGGGGAGCATCGAAAATCATACATATGACTTCAGGGATGCTGCAAAGGCCATACCTTTGCAAATAAAACATTTTAATTCCCCAGGAATAATGGAGTCAGATTTTTAAATTATTCCTTAAGGTTTTACGTACCTTGATTCAAAAATTGTTGCCGGGTTTTTTACACCATTTAGGTCTAATGAAATCAGTACTGACAAACTGATAAACACAGTGAGACTTTTAGTCGTATATAAATGAAAATACCTATTTTGTGATTCCAAGTTGATAATGTCTAAGTGGCTCTAAACAAACACACACAGGCCAAACATAACATTGCTGATACTTGGTTACCCAAATCCAATTTAGCAGGATTTACAAAACTATTTCAAATTAGTATCCTAAGAGAGTTCTAAAAAAATTCCAATGTTGTGTTCCAATGCTATGTTTCTCAAACTCCCCCACTTTAAGATATGTGGATTCAACTACCAGAATTCCTCAGTTGGCATGGTAGCTGTGAAATTGTAGCATACATCATAACAATTGTAGAGGTTAAAAACATTGATCCTAGAGTCCTTAGGAGCTCACCAAAATACCATGTCAAACTTTCAGGAAAGCGAAAATGGTGAAGACTTAGCTACAGAAAGCTAATGGCCACATTCCAATGCTTTCTTCTGTCATATATAATCAGGATTAGGTCCAAATTATGTAAATTGAAGACATTAATTCTCCCTACATAATCCAAATATGCTTTGACAATCAATTTTTTTTAGAGTGCCATGATCTCCTTTGAGAGCCATCCAGATGTTCGAAACACAAAATGCAGAAGAAATGGGAGAGAAGGGGAAAGATAGGAAGACTTGCAAGTTGTTTTTTAACTATAGCTTTTCTTGATGATGATCTTATCCATTCAGTCTGGTCCAGCTCTTAGTGATTCTAAGGGTCAGGTTTCTCTACATCTTGATTTTGCACAATTTGTTTGAGTCGTTTTGTGCTCTGGCTGATGTCAGCTTTGATGGTGTCCATCCACCAAGTTCTTTGGAGGCCTGGTTTCCTTTGATCACTAACTCTTCCAAACATCACCTCTGAATTCCCCTGCATGACACAACCAAAGTAAGTGAGACACAGCCCTTAATACTGTTCTAGCCTTCTTGTGACTCATCTGATCAGGTTGTAGGTTGACATCTTTTTCTACCATGTCCCTCCAGCATTGCCTTCACTTTGTTCACATAAATAAAGCACACTTAATAAAGTAGCATTTTTCCTTTTCTTCCAGCCACATTCAAAGGTACTTCCAAGATGTACAAAACCTGTTTGGCTCTCTCACCTCTTACACTGGAAGAGAAATCAAGGGATTACACTCATAGAAATAGGCACAATAGAGTTAGGCTAGGAATTGGTGAAATTTCACATCAGAATGATTTTCTATTAAAAGGGTGAAAACACCACAACGAAGGAATAAAGAAATATCTGTTAACAGACTCCAGATGATCGCTGTCCCGTTGGTCCTTCTTGGAAGCCATATCAGGTTTTTGTTTGAGATGACACAACCACGGGAAAGGTTTGGGGATAATTTGTAGAACACGTTCTCAGAGTCTTTTCCTGTACATCTCATGCTTAGAAAACTAGCTTTAGAAAGCCTTTAGATATGCTGCTAGTGTTGCTTTAAAACTTGCTAAGCGGGATAAAATGAAGCCAAAGAAATGAGACCTTACAAAGCATTGGCACAAAGGCTTGGTTAGTTTGTTATTAAGGTTCAAGCCACTCAAGACTACCTTCAGGAAAAAGAAATCTTTGAATAATGCATGTATTTCTCATGGTCACAGATGGATGCAAGGTTCTCTCCTGGACACATTGCTGTCAAGCACAAACTCAAGACATTTGGCTGAGCCATGGTTTCTGAACAGGATGGAAGAATCTTTCATCACAACAGCATATGCAAGAATTAAGTCTTATGAAAGATCTAAATGTATTTATTATGTTTTACACATATCTTCTCCACCAATCTCTTAAGAAAACCCCTTAAAGATGTGACCATCCCATCCTAAGAGCAACTCATTCCATAGTGTACATTCTAGCTGATGTCCTCCCACCCAATAGGGCATTCAAAGAGATAAATGATTTAATTCCCCCAGGCTCCTGTCCTCTTTGAAAGCACAAGGAGTACCCAAAAATGTACAAAAATGAGAAGAAATGCCTACACTGTCCTGTCTGTATAGTTTCTGCACCCATTTAATTTAGAAGGAGAAAGATCAAGAAGTTTATTGTACTCTTATTTATTTTCACACCTTTAGGAAGAACAGTTGAAAGAACAGAGTATGTCAAGTCTAATGAACAGAATGACCATGAGAGCAGTTTTCCAGTATTTGAGGGCTGCCACAAAGAAGAGAAGTCAACTTATTCTTCAAAGCACATGAGTATAGAACAAGAAGCAATGAATTCTCCCACCTAGACAAATGCAACCCTGTGAAGGAATGGAACCCCAAATTGTTTGGTTTTGATTGGTTTGTCCATAATACCTAAAAGAAAAGTTCAGGTTTTATTAATTGTACCTTAAATATTTTCAGCGTTATCATTGTTATGTATATCCAGTACATTTTCACAATATTTGCAAAACCATCACATGATAAAATGAACCTGGATTTTTGATTACATTTCCAGAACTTATTATGTAAAGTCCCTTTACATATTTTTGCTAGTCTATCAGGGACAAATACCAATGATACATCATTTTATAGAAATTTTTCTTTCAAGTTATAATTTAATGTAAATTAAAGGAGAAATTTCTTAACAGTGAGAACAACTAACCAGTGGAACAGCTTGCCTTCAAAAGTTGTGGGTGCTCCATCATTGGAGGTTTTTAAGAAGAGACTGGACAGCCACTTGTCTGAAATGTTATAGGATCTCATGCTTGAGCAGGGGTTTGGACTAGATGACTTCCAAGGTCCCTTCCCACTTTGTTATTCTTTTAAGGTTTAATACTTAGAGAACATGATAAAAAGCAAGCGCTCTGATAGGTGGCTCTTCTGATTTTCCATTATCTTCATCTCATCCCAACTTTACAAATGTGAGCTTGGAACTCTTATGCAGCGCAGAGTATGGTACCTTAAACAAAATGCCTTATCTAAGGCTCTTTCTGTGAGTCCTCCAGAAATCTGCAGTTCCAGCTGCTGGCCAGAGAATGCAATCTCTTCAAGATGAATACAAACTCTGGGATCACTGCTAAAATAGATCTGAAGTGAATGGAGATAAAGGTCCAGGTGGCTCAGTAAAAGAGCTTTATCTCTTATTTCATAGATAAAACAAAAAAGCAGAAGAGATAAACATATGCTAGCTATCTCACGGTGGGCTCTAACAGAGGTTGTGGAGAAAGCCAGCTGAAGACCATCAAAACTGAATCATAGATAGGCTGGCCTATCTATGCACAGGTTCTCATCTGGACTTCCACCAGCGTTTAGTTAGCTAGTTAGTTGGTTAGTTAGCTAGCTAGTTGGATAGTTGAATAGTTAGTTACACATAATCTTGAAACAGCAGCAGCTTTGTAAAAGGACAAATACCTATATTGAAAATCTATTTCTTTCTTTCTTTAACATCTGTCTGAATTGAACAAAATTTTATTTTATTCTAATTTATTCATGTCTTGTTTTTCTCTTTCTCTTTCTCTTTCTCTTTCTCTTTCTCTTTCTCTTTCTCTTTCTCTTTCTCTTTCTCTTTCTCTTTCTCTTTCCCTTTTCTTTCTTTCTTTCTTTCTTTCTTTCTTTCTTTCTTTCTTTCTTTCTTTCTTTCTTTCTTTCTTTCTTTCCCTTCTATTTTTCCTTCCTTCCTTCCTTCCTCCCAGCAATTTAGCAAATGAAAGCAGTGGGTCTGCATAGAGAAAGCTCTCCAAAGCTTTCCCTGCAGCATCATTGTTTTTTAAAAGGGTGGTAAGGAGTCAAGAGCCATTTTCCCTTCTCCAAACCCCAAGCCCTAAGTGGGGTCGTGTTGAACCTGTTGTCTTTCCATGAGACAGAATAAGCACCTGCCTCTTGGGGAAGGGCAGAAGTCAGCCTACCTGCTGGCTTTCTGTAAATGGACCTTAATGAGGGCATTTTGCAGCTGTACTTTCTCAGAGAGCTGACAGAAGCTTCATCAGCAGGGATCCTCTCCTCGCTAATCCTTGACCTTCTCTTACAATCTCTCAGAAAGGCCAAGGGGAAGAGAAAAGCAAGTCAACTGTTTTCCTTTCCACACTTTGCCGAAAGTGGGGGGAATGCAAGAGTCACACCGTTGGAGCAGGCACAAGCGGTGCAAAGGAGGAGGAAGGGGTTTCTTCCTTCAGCTAGCAAAATAAACTGTATTCAGACAAAAACAAGGCCAAGGCTTTAGTCCTCTCTTCTAGTCTCTCAGCCCTTAACTGGTGGGAACAAAGTTATCTATCCCATCATGGTTTGACCTAAGGCAAAATACCACCTTAGGAAATCTGGCATCAACATTTTAGAGTTGCCCACCTCCTTAATGTGAATGAATAACTCTTCCTACTTATTCAGGGGTCTCCAAACTCGAAAGAAAGAAAGAAAGAAAGAAAGAAAGAAAGAAAGAAAGAAAGAAAGAAAGAAAGAAAGAAAGAAAGAAAGAAAATAAATTTTCTTTTCTGGGCAATAATGCCGAAACGGTTTTTGCATTTGCCCCTTCTGGGATGGGTTGTTGATACTGTTTTTGTTTGATTCCCCAGTCTAGATTACAGGTTTAGGATTTCCTAGGGATTTTCCATCCAAGCACAAGCTGGGCCAGACCTGACTGAGATTTCTAGATCAGCCCTTGAGCCACACATCCATCTATCTATCTATCTATCTATCTTTCTTTCTTTCTTTCTTTCTTTCTTTCTTTCTTTCTTTCTTTCTTTCTTTCTTTCTTTTTCTTTCTCTTTGTCATTCTTTTATTCTTTCTGGGCCTCTGCATCTGCCCACAGATTTGGTCTCAGTTTTGCCTCACCTTCCAAAGAATTTGAGTATCATTTTTGGGTAGTGATGAAGAAGTTAGGAGACCATTCTCTTAGGCATGAAAGCTGGTTGGTGGCTTTGGGCCAGTCTCTCGGTCTCAACCCAAGTTTGTTGAAGGAAAGTAGGATAATATGTACTCTGCTACATTCAGTGGCACTAATTAAATTTGGGATAGAAATCTAGTATTATTTATTGAAGACATGAAAACCTGCCTAAAATATCACAAAATGAAAAAAGTGGAATGTTCCCATTAAAGTCAGCATAAATGGGCAACAGCATCTTCCCTTTAGGACATCTCATCTTCGTTCAGTAACCCTAGTTTGAATAATGAAACATCTGCAAAATGGGGGTTGGACTAAAAGACCTCCAAAGTCCCTTCCAATTCTGTTATTCTATGTTCTATCTTTGAAGCACTCTTGCCAGGAAATGCAAGCTGTCATCAAGCTGTTTTCAAAGGTGACCTTTGAATGATAAATAAAAATAATGAACTGCTTTTCCATGCCCAGGAGAGACCTGTTTTTTTCCACTGAAGTTCAGGATCCAGTAAACAAGGAGACTGTCTTGTGGTTATTTATAATTTCAATGTAGAAAGCTGTCCCAACTTAAAGCCAACACCTACACTTGCTTAAAACAGAGATCCAACCTCAGCCAGCATGGGAGGTGAAGTCCAGAAATCTTAAAGTTGCCAAGGTTCAACAACCCTGTTTAAAGTGTACTTTCCTTGAAAGCATCTCGTCTTGTTTCTTCTTATATATTTTAGGGATCGTAAATTCCTCAATAGCCATATGATAGTGAGAGGTGAAAATTATCTCAAATAATAAATTACCAAGGAATGCTTGGTTTTCCACACATCATTGCAACCTTCTCCAACTTGGTGCCTTCAGGCTATGTTGAGATGTTGCAGGATCCAATTTGGGTTGGTCACTGGACTAGAAGTTTTGTCTTTTGGGCTTTTGGACTAGACCTGGAGCCTAGGCTGAAGAGAAGTTCCCCGAGGATGGGCTCCAGCGAGAGTCCAAAAACTCAGAAGACAAAACCTCTGGTGACCAACTCAGATTGGATCTTGCAACATTATCCTGGGATACATAAATTTGTTTTCATTATGTTGAGATGCACCTCATCATCCATTCTAGGCTCCTATTTCCATCACACTCAGTTGAGGAAGCCTTGGTTAGCTGGGAATGATGGGACTGGTTAGCTGGGAATGATGGAGGTTGTGGGCCCTAGATGGAAAGGCTGTCCTCAAGAAACTTCCTTCCCACCCACCCACTGCCCTGTCCTCTGATCCCTGGTCTCTTCCTTTCCTGGAATTAATATGGATGTGTTAGTTGGGATGGTGTCAATGTAAAAAGCATCTCCCCAGTCCTCCATCCCTGAAAGGGGGATGGGGGGGGACTTGTGGTACTTTGCACCTCTTTTGCAAGTCCATTCTTGAACAAAACAACTCAGGGCGCCTGTCTTGCATCTTGGAGTTGAAAAAATGCAAGTGACCAGATAGAGAAGCTCAGTAGTGGAGCCCTTCCTCTGAATGCAAATTCAGTCCAAAAGCTGGCAAGAGAGGCAAAGGGCAGGCCTGGCTTGACAAAAACCATGATAGTTTGCTAGCACAGGGGCTGATAGGCTGAAAATGAGGTGGGAGACTTGCAAGAGTCTGCAAGACTTGCCCTCAATGGCCAAACCCTTTCATAAAGCAGTGAGTAAAACAAAAGGAAGATGTTTTGCCTGTCTAACTGAAGGTGTATGTGAGCCACATTTTATACGAAGAAGCCAATATGTATCCAAGGCTGAAAAGGTGAGAAAGGAACTCAGAAAAGGGCAAGAGAGCAGCATACTAGAGCTGCCAAAAAAGCCAATGCAGTCATAAGCTGCTGCATTAATAGAGCAATAGAATCAAGATCATGTGAAGTGTTACACGATCATGTGTAATCAAGATCATGTGAATCAAGATCATGTGAAGTGTTTATAATGGTATTAAACCTCAGGGATTAAGGTGCAAACCTGCTTTCAGTGAAGGTAGAAAGCTTCCACTCCGTCATAGAGTCCCACTACTTCCTCTCTAGCTATCTATCAGAAATGCTCAAATATGTCCTGCCCCCAGCAAGCAAGGGATTGGAACAGATGTCTGGTTGTGTGCATGTTTAGTAAATAAATAATATAGACTACAATTCTTAAAACTTCAAAGTCTTCTTCACATGACGCTTGCCTTCTGGTTAAAGGTATCCATGGCACAGGTGGGGAGATTCTTCCTAACTCACACTTATTGGTAAACTATAATTTAGAATTATGCATTGCCTTGGGCCTTGGGTGCTCTGTCAAATTGCTCCAAAAGCAGTCAGGCTATGAAGACTACAGGAAACAGGACAAGTTCCAATTGATCTTTATTACACTTCATTAAAACAGGCTATCTGCAGGTATTAGTTTTCTGCAAATGACCATTAACGTTAAGTAGAGTTGAAGAATTGAACAAAATCTTAAACTGAGATTAATCTAAAACAGAAGGAAAACCTTACAATCTCCTTGTGATCTTATTGAGTTTACAGCTTGCCTTTCCGATATTTAAAACCATATAAATGGGTTTTAGAAGTCAGAGAGTAAAAAACACAACACAAGGAATGCAGTCAAAATAAATCCCTACATGAAAACCTTCACCAACATAATGGACAATTAGAAAGACAATGAAGTGTGTTTTGTTATTTTCCTGTATACTTTTTAATTCCAAAAGTTAAAATACAAGCTCCCCAAAAAGAAAAAAAAAAGATATTTTACAAACACAAAATGAAGTTTGACAAAACACTAAAAATGTGCCTTAGAAAAAACAAAAGACAAAAACATACACATCTTGTCTTTTGTCTTTTCTATTTATTTATTAAATTTATATGAGCAAAGAATAGCACGTCCAAGGATAAATCAGTAAAATACAGGTTAAACATCCAATAATAAACAAAAATAAAATAAATATCTCAAGAAAGCAGCAATTGAAATCGAATTAATAAACGAATTTGGTCATTATATAAATATATTGAATTATCCTACTTATGGGTTAAGTTTAACACTCAATCTAAAGCAAGACTTGGGTTTCCCATAAGATCACATCACACTAAAGCCAAGCACTTTGTATTTTGGCTTTAGGCTGTTCTTAATTCAGATTTCTGGCCACTGAAACAAGACCCTGGCAATGGTGGGTTTCCCTTGGCCAGCAGTGGTGCCATCTCTATAGGTTCCCTTGGATTTTGAGATATATGCCACCATGCCCACCACACTCTCTTTTGACACTTCTTCAGCTTTGATATGCAAAACTGTCTCTTCCTTTTCTTTTCTTTTCTTTTCTTTTCTTTTCTTTTCTTTTCTTTTCT
>BLBF01000058.1:19040285-19053502 GCA_015471245.1 Laticauda colubrina
TTTCTTTTCTTTTCTTTTCTTTTCTTTTCTTTTCTTTTCTTTTCTTTGGCAAGTTATATGGCCGGAAAAGGTGATGATTTTCACAGCAAACAATTCTGAAAAAAGAAGCTTTCCTTGGTTTTATTGTCTCCAGAAGAAACATTCAGTGAATTTTATAGCCCAGGGGAATCCTATAGAAGGTTCACATAGAAACAAATACACACACACAACCTGCCCCCCCCCACAAATCCTATTGCATGTCTTATTTGCTGAACTAGAATATGTCACAGAGACTCTAGAATGTGAAATACAACAGGCATAATTCAGAAAAATATAGATTTATGTCATGCATGTCAAGTCTTGTAATGCACATGAACGGTATGTAACATTTTAGCTAAATAACTAAAAAACCCTAAATAATTAAAAATAATAATAATAACAACTCTCTTTCAATTTTGCATTAACAGTAGGATTAAGTCAAGATCATGTGAAGCATTAGTACTGCTTTATAAGGTCTTGGTAAGACCACCCTTGGAATGCTGTATCCAGTTTTGGTCACTGTGACATAAAAAAAGATGTTGAGACTTTGGAAAGAGTCCAGAGAAGAGCAACAAAGATGAATAGGGGACTGAAGACTAAAACATATGAAGAATGGTTGCCAGAATTGGGTGCGTCTAGTCTAACAAAGAGAAGGACGAAGGTGACATGATAACAGTATTCCAATATTTGAGGGGCTGCCACAAAGAAGAGGGGGTCAACCTATTTTTCAAAGCACCAGAAGGCATCACAAGAAGCAATAGATGGAAACTAATTAAGGAGAGAACCAACCCAGAACCAAGTAGAAATTTCTTGACAGTGAGAACAATCAACCTGTGGAACAGAAGTTGTCTACCAGAAGTTGTAGGTGCTCCATTACTGGAAGCTTATAAGAAGAGACTGGGCAGCCATTTGTCTGGAATAGTATAGGGTCTCCTGCTTGAGCAGGGTTGAAGTAGAACTCTCCAACTCTGTTATTCTGTTACTCTGGGTATAAAGATTTACAAAGCTTCCTTCCTTGCAAATCTCTTATGGCAATACTGGAGTTACTCTTTGATTTCATCACCATTTTTTCTTTCCTCAAGGCACTTTTAAGATTTTGAGACAGGAGGGAAACAAAGATTCCTTTGAAACCCTCTTTATTTTTCTTCTCTGCAACCTACATGGTGGTGGTTGTTCTTTTTCCAAAGTGGTGAAGTGGATTGCTGGGGTAAAGGGGAATATGGGCCACAGGGTACTGCGTTAATCTCTTGGATATTTAGATGATTCTCTTTTTGCTGCCTTGAAAAATATTTAAATCTGTGGACCTCCTGAGTGAAGGAGAGAAGGGGGAACATGATGCTGCACACATCACAATGTCATACAAATGTCTCCAAGAATGAGATACCCACTTTTTTTTTTTAATTTCAAGACATTTGTGCAGTGACTTCATGATGGATTTGACATCACTGTGCCTTGTAGAGAATGCCATGAATGCTAACCCACCCCATGTATCGGTCATGGGATTATTGTTACTTCTTGCATGTTCTTTTCACTATGGTACTTTCAGGACAGGTGTCTGATATCCCAGATCAGGCTAAGCCCTACACAATAGTTGGCTTCTTGAAAATGTGATGTCACAGAGTTTTCTTTGTTTATTTATATCCCATCTTTATTTTTAATTTTTATAAATAATTGAAGGCAGTGAACATATCTAATCTTCCATCCTCCTCCTACTTCCCCACAACAACCCTGTGAGGTGGTCTGGGCTAAGAGAGAGGGACTGGCCCAAGGTCACCCAGATGGCTTTTGTGGCTGATGTGTGATTTGAACTCACAGCCTCTCACTTTCTAGCTGTGCTTCAATCCATTGCCCCTTGTTATCTGTATGTTGAGAAGATTCTTTATTGGCCAAATGTGATTGAGCACACCAGGAATGTGTCTCCAGTGCATAAGCTCTCAGTGTACTATACCTACAGTGATATAATCATAAGATACCAATAGGCACCCAAAGCAGAGGCCAGAAACCATGGTTTACAGTCTAAGGTAACGAAACACAGCAAAAAAAAAGTCATGTAGTATGGAAATCTCTAAGTTCCCACTGATGGTTGGAAAGGAAACCTCCTTCAATCATAAGAGGAGAGTTGGGTGAGTGTATGATGTATCTGAAGATGTGACTAGGAACTCGGAAAAACTTCTGCCTTTTAATAAAATGTGTGCGTCGGAGAAAGCATCCAGAACCCTACAAATGGCCTGCAAGCAGGAGGAACAAATAGCAAGAAGAGAAGCAAAAACTTCCTTGAGTGGTTAATGCTGAAGTGTGGTGGCATGGAGAAAATTCTTCTGTTGGAACAGAGCTTCCTCCTCCAGAAAAGGAAACAGGAGGGGTGTTCCCAAGACTGGTGTCCCCTTGTTCTGGAGGAGATGAAAGCCAGGCCAACATTTGTTTAGGGCTTGTAAATTCCAAGCCAATTGGCTCGGGTATCTGAATGTGAAAGGAAGCTTTGATAAGATCGGCTTGTTGCCCCTTTGTGAGACCAGTGCTTCATTCTTAACACCTCCCTGGAGTTTAGGGAGCCACTTTAAAAGGGCCTTTGTCTTGCAGTTTGTCCAAAGCCCTCACATCAAAAACAGCCTGGGAAGATCAGAAGGCTTATTTGAAACCCCAAAGGAAGGCTGGGAAGTGATAAAGCAACAATGACGCTAGTTAGACAAGGAGCGCCCCTTCTCCTAATGTCCGAAGAAGGGTTAATCATTGATCACTGGCCATGCAATGCATCTCTCTCCTCAGGGAGAGTTTTCCATCACCACCATCAAAGTGATGCCCAGAGAAGTGACTTTCTCTGAAGTTACTCTGTTTAGAGAAGCCGAAAGGAGGCCGGATGGAGAAAGGCACTCTTCACCCCAGGAAAAGGTTCATGGGGATCAGGCAATCCACACAGGCCAGCTGAAACCTGGTTATTCTCGAGACCATCCTAGGATAACAAGAGTTGAAAGGGATCTTGGAGGTCTTCCAGTCCAACCCCCAGTACAGGCATTCCAGACAAGTGTGTGTCCAGTCTCCTAAAAACCTCCAGTTGTAGAGTATCCACAACTTCTGGAAGCAAGCCATTCCACTGATCAATTGTTCTCACTGTCAGCAAATTTCTCCTTAATTCTAGGTTGCATCTCTCTCTTTAACAAGCTTCTACCCATTGCTTCTTCTCCTGCCTTCAGGTGGTTTGGAAAATAGGTGGACCTCCCTCTTCTCTGTTGTAGTCCTTAAGTGCTGGAAGATGCTATCATGTCATCCCTAGTCCTTCTCTTCATTAGACCAGACATACCCAGTTCCTTTCTTCATATTTTTTTGCTTCCAGCTTCTTAATCATCTTTGTTGCTCTGCTGCTTTCCAGAAGAGCACTTCCACCAGTTTTATTTTTTTTATCATGGTGACCAAAACCAGATGTGGATCAAATATTACAATATGATATGATTATTATATCATGGATCAAAATCATTATGTGGTTGATACTTCAATTCCCAGAATTCATTGGGAATTCATGCCTGGCTGGGAATTGAAATTGACAAGTCCTAAAGTTGTCAAGTTTGGAGACCCCTGCTCTAGCCCAGCAATCAAAGAGTGGTGATCACCTTGTTTAGCAACTGAACAGAGGTTCTTTTAAACTGTGATTTCAATTTTGCAAGCATTCTTAGAAAACATTACTTTATTTCTTCATTTATCATTCTGCTTGTACCTCTTGCAACAAGGTCACTGGCACTCTGTGGAAATGTTTCAGCAATAGCAAATACAAACACCCCCACCCCCTTTTTTGGATCAAATCTAGCTTAGACTTCACAAGAGAAAAGGACCAAGAGCCAAATGTGGTGAAATTGTCATCCAAAAATCAGAGTGTAAAGAACTGGTACTAGATAAGGGCTCTTGAGTCATGAGTCATATTTTGTCTCCAATGCATGTTTTGTATCCTGGAAAAACAAGGACAAAAGAAAAGTACCGGATGGTTTTATAATTATCAGCAGAGGCTAGAAGTGGAAAAAGAATTTAACAGAATATCAGAGTTGGAAGGGATCTTGAAGATCTTCTAGCCTAACCTCCTGCTCAAGCAGGAGCCCGAAAACCATTTCAAACAAAAGGCTGTCCAATCTCTTCTTCAAAATCTCCAGTGATGGAGCACCAACCTCATGGTGCACATGCTGTCATGCCATTTCCTTGCTACATGGAAGTAGGCACCAGGAGTGGCCAAATTCTCCTGTTAGGGGGGGGGTCATTCTCTGATAGAGATTTCACAGGAAATATTTTCAGCCTAATTTGGGAAAATTTTAAGGTTTAAAATGGAAATAGGTCACTGAGACACAAACATCTACTGTCCTCACTTGTAAATTCACGGTTTGTCATCGATGCAATGGTGCAAATGTGCTGAGCATTACGTGGGACTTTGGCATGACTACAAACCATGATCGTCTTTCATATACTCACAATGGCACCTTAAAATGTTATGATTTCTAAAATATGGAACCATCACAATTTAGAATGACGTATATTCCATAAATAAGACTGCACTGAAATAATAGCATGTATCGAGATTCATAATGCAAATACTCCTCAACTTATCAACACAGTTGAGCCCGGAATTTATGCTGCTAAGTGACCAATCTCTTAAGTGAGCTATGTCTCATTTTATGACTTTTCTTGCCACTTTTGTGAAGTGGATCCCTGCAGTTGTTAAATTAGGAACACGGTTGTTAAGTCGATCAGGCTTCCCCATTGAGTTTGCTTGTCAGAAGGTGGTAAAAGGGGATCGCATGACCCCTGGGACACTGGAACGGTCATAAGTGTGAGTCAGTTGCCAAGCACCAGAATGTAAATCACGTGACCAGGGGGAGGCTGCAACAGTCATAAGTGTGAAAAGGGGTCATAAGTCCCTTTCCTTCAGTGCTGTCGTAATTTTGAATAGTCAATATATAACCTGAAGTAAACCACCTGAATTACACTACCCTAATATGAGGCAACACTCCAAGCGGGCATCGGCCTTTCATTCTCCAAAGAGTGCCAGGGGAGTTCACAGAAAACAGGGGCCACAAAGGCTCCCTTATCTTATTACAGGCGGGAGGGATAGCATGGATATGAGATTCATAACATTATTGTGATCCTATTACAATAAAGGGGGGGGGGGAGAGAGAGAAAGAGAGAGATAGAGAAGCCAAGGCGCCTGCGGACCGCGGGAGCGCGCTCTCTCCCGGCCTCTGCCTCGCCAGGCGCGCGCTCGTCTCTCCGTTGGGCTCGCCCACCAGCGCCCTGTGCCGCGCTTGCGCAATACCGCGCGCGCGGCGCGAGGTCCGGGGAGGGGGGGGGGCGATGAGCGTCCTGCTCCCCAACATGGCGGACTTTGACACCATCTACGAACTGGAGGAGGAAGAGGAGGAGGCGGCGGCGGCGGCGGCGGCGGACCAAGAGGAGCTGACGGAGGCCTCCCGGACTGTGGTGAGGAGTCAGGAGCTGCCGCGGCCCCGGGACGCGCCCGAACCCGTGGCTGTGCGGGGCGCCGGGCAGATCACCGTGTAAGGACCCGCGGAGGGGACGAAGGCGGCGGGCGGGGCGGGGCGGGGCGGTGTGCCTCTGAGCGCGTGCAGAGGGCGCGGGGCGGCCGTGGGGTGGAAGGGGGAGGGTCCCTCGGACACGTGCAGAGCGCCGGGACCCTCAGAGGCGTCTCCCGAGGGCGCCCAGGGTTCCTGAGATTGTGCAGAGCGCCTCTCTTTCCCTGAGCGGCTGCTCGTTGGGTCTTGCAGGGACCCCCCGGGGAGGGAGTCAGCCTGGCAGGCAATGAGCAGCTTTTTATTGGTTTTGATCTTAATTTTATTCTTCAAATGGATACAGCCGCCGATCTCATACAGATCCCAGAATATGGAAATATAAAGAGAGCAAAGGAGAGCAAGAGAAGCATTTGGGGGGGAAAAAAACCAGCCAACATAAAAGCCTGTAGAAAGCCATTCCAATTAATAAATAATAATCATAAAATTCAGAGTCACCTCTAGCCATAAAGTGCAATGCAACTACAGGCAGCCCTGGACTCACAACAGTCCGTTTAGGGACCGGATTGACATCATCACTAAAAAGGGGAGTTATGGCCTTTCCCCCCACCACTCTGCCAGCAATGCATCCTCACGATCACCTGGTGGAAATTCAGACGCTTGGCAACTGACTCACATTTATGACGGCTGCAGTGCCCCGGGTCATGTGGTCCTTTTTTGTGACCTGACAAGCAGCGGGGAAGCCAGATTCACTTAACAACCGTGTGACTAACTTAACAAGGGCAGTGATTCACTTCGTAACTGTAACATGAAAGGTAAAAATGGGGCACAATTCACTTGTTCAATGTCTCAATTAGCAACAGAAATCTTGGCCTCAGTGTGGTCATAAGTGGAGGATGACCTGTGCTTGCTTTCTGGAGCACCTATGGGAAGAGACCCTGTGCTGAAAGGACCCTAGAGCCTTCCTTCGGGCAGCCCCTCCTCTCACTTAGGGTGCTTTTGCCCTTCACAGTGTCTGTGATGGGATGGGGAGAGATCCAGCCACTGCCTCCCTTTGGAGGAGAAGGCAGAAAAGCCCTTGGCGGGGGGGGGGGGGGAGTCTATAGGGCCAACAGACAGGCAGCCTCAAACTCTTATCCAGGATTTGCAAGGCTGCCCCCCCTCCCCCCCCACTTCCCTTGCCTGGCCTAACATTTGGGCTTGAGGTTGATGCTGCACTGCAGACAAGTAGGGCACATTTCAATATTATCTGTGCTGGAAAAAAATAATAAAACCAGAACCAGGTGAGGCTATCTATAAAAGGGGCTGCAGCAACATAGGAGTAGGAAGATACGCTGGATGTGTTTGCTGCCTTCAATTATGTGTAAAAAAAATAAAGGCACAATACAAAGGTGTGACATTGCAAAGGCTTAGGTGATACTTAGCAGAGTAACAATTCAAAAGTTGTGAATGCTATTCAGACTGAAAATGTGAATTTATAAAGTTATTAGATTCTAAGTGGCCATTTGAAAAAAACATTGGCAGTTTTTGGTACCACTGGTACCATTGTTTATCTTCATTTTTAATTATGAGAGGAAACCCATTTGGTTTTCAAGTGTAATCACAGAACGTGTGTTAAATGGAATTGTTCTTACAATGTCTATTTTTACATCTTGCCCTGCTTTCTATAAAAGCAAATACCTTAATAATGTAAGAGAACTGTCTTTTTGTTATATGCATTTACATTTTTCTCATAATTTAAAAACAGCCTTTTAATTCTTTATTAAATGTTAACACTTTGTTTAAATTTTAATTTTAAAATTTCCCTAGGGTTCATTATTTGTCATTTTATATTTATTTAATTATCCATTTGCTTATTATATGTGTCAAATGGGATAGTCTGAATTGTGCTCAGTTGATATTTCATTTTTTATAGTATTCTGTTCCTGAACCCATTCTTTTTAAGAGGACATTTGCTTTCATTTGTTAAGATCTATTTGCTTTGTATCTTTTCAAAAATTTAATATTTTAATTTTTGTTCTTAAATTGCATTAACATTAAGAGATGAAAGGAACTAGTATCTTGCTCTGATAGTTCTCTACTGGTTATTGACACACACAGCCCTTTAAAAAAAACTATTTATATAGAGTGAACTTTCTGTGTGCTTTAAAAAAAATTAACCCAAAGTCCTTGCCTCTGAATGTATGATTTCCATTTCTTACTTCCCTTCCTGTGGTGTACAATATATTCTACATTTTATCAGTAACTTTCTCATTTTTGTCACTGTTCTCCCCATCTTATACTATCATTTTAGTTCTTGAGCCCTCTGAATATCTTAGGTCACCCTTGTCCCCCACTTGATTGAAAACACTGTATTTATACTGTTGTGAAATCTTAGCCAGTGTTTCTAGGTGTCACCAATCCTTGGTATTTGACCCATAATGTTTGGAGCCTGTAGATTCATCTCCCCACAACCCAGTTCTAGATCACGGCTTGAAACAGTCATGAAAAACCTAATTATCAAGCATGTAACTTCATTTATCTCTTCATATTGCATACAACAACTTTGTGATAAGCTAATAATAAAAAGGACAATGTGATATACAGTAGATGTGAGCAGAATATTTGAACCATATTTAAATTGTTTATGTATTACTAATAAAACTTCTCAACTAAAAAATCTGTATGCCACAATATATTGAGGAAAGTTTTCTCTTTCACGACCTTCCTCTGGAAGGGCATAAATTAAAGCAGAGTGTATACTTTCATTGTTTTGGGGTTCATCTATATTTCTAGTAGCTTTATCAATTTCTTTTTTCAAATAATTCACTGTGAATTTAGTTAGAGTTAATGTAATCCTTAGCATCATATGAGCAGATTCTAGTAGTGTTAATAGACTTGTCTAGCATACAATTCACAATATAATTCCATCTTTACCAGAAAACAATGTAGATAAACAATGAATTGTGCAGCTAGATAGGAAAGACCAGCTTTCTAAAGGAAAAGTTTTGTTAAAAATAATGTTTTGTACAACTTTCCTTCAGTTCTGTTGTTAAGCAAAATAGAATGGGGAGAAAGACAGCTCGACATTGTTTCAATATGTGTACAGTAAGTCTTATTGGAATTTTACATATTGTCAACCCTGGCATGAGTTAACAAAGCAACAAAGCAAAGTGTCTTTTAATTCTTATATGATTTTGAAGTTTATGCTTATCTTATGGTAAGAATCTCATAATTTTTGAGAGTACTCTCTCCTCTTTTAAATTCCTGTTATGGCCTCCAGATATTTTATAAACATGATGGCTGAATGTGATGGGGATTTTAGTCCATTGCATCAGGATATTGTTGCAAGTTGGGTAAAGTCAATTGTTCAATGTGTGCTGGTAAGGCATTGGATTAAAATGCAGGATTTGTTTAGTTTTTTAGAAGCAAATTGAGAAGGTTTTTTGATGGGATACAAAAAGTTGGTATCAAGGTGGCTGCATAACTGAACAAATGCTTCATTTATATCCTGCCCTTGTTATTATTATAAACAACTCAAATCATACTCCTTCCTCTTCTTAATTTCTTGTTGTAAAAGATCCAGATGGAGAATGATAGTCATTTCCAATCAGCACCGATATCAATTAACCCTGGTTTTCAAATTCTGGCTCTTATTTTTTGGCATTGGCTATTTCTTCAGCTATAAAGAACGTGACTGTTTTTTCTTTCAAAGCTTTTCTTCAGCTCAATCCTTAAGAGAGTCTAACACGGTATAACACGGTTAGCTATCAGCTCTTATTGTTTGTTTATTTATGAACTTATTACCTGCTTCTGATAAGGTAACACAAGCCGGGTACAAAAACAACAATCGCACCTGGTGCAATGTACAATATACCACAATAATACCTAATAGCAGAGACTATATAGATACTTACTTCCAAAATTACAATTGATGCTGTATAATATTTCTGGCCCTGGAAGTCAACAGCACTCAAATCCCAGTTCAGGAGGTGGGAACTGCCTCTGCTCACAGGAACTTTTCTAGATGTGGGTAATCCCAGTGGGTAATGCCTATTTTGGGACAGGGTCTATCATACTGCCCAACAGGCATGGCCTCTCTCTGGCCTTGGGTTGCATGTGTTTCGTGTGGACTCTTCGGTGGGGAGTCCCCCAGATGTAATGAGATCTTTTTTTGAAAATTGAGTCAAGGATGATTTCCTTTTATTATATTTATTTAGGGAATTTATATATTATATAATATGTACTTTAAATTTTTAGGAGAATGCAGCATTGCAAGCTAACTCTGCCCTCTGTCAGGAGTTCAATCCTGACCGGCAGAATGTTGATTCAGTCTTGGTTGGTAAAATGAAATCGGTAAAATGAGGACCCAGATGGTTGGGAGCAATCGGCTGACTCTGGAAAACTGCGTAGAGATCAGGGCTGTAAAGCACCGTGAAGCGGTATAAACGTCTAGGTGCTATTCCTATAAATGTTAGTTTGTGTCATCAGAAAACTTAGAATGGTAAACTGAGTGAAAACAGGCCTCAAGTCATTTAAGATTTTACAATCAACTACTAGTTTTTTTTTTAAATGTGGGTTTTGGAATGAGAAAACAGTTGCAATTTCATTGCCAAATAAATTACTATTGTATAGACAATAAATTATAGTAAGTTATTAATTGCTGAAGCAGCACTTCAATTTTGTTTATAGAACACACATCACACACGATAAGCTCTGAGACTATTGGACAGTAAGTGTTGTATCTAAATACCTTCTTTAATAGAGATCCTAAATAGACATTATAGGGTGGTCAAACATTTTCACAGGCTTATTTATAGGATGCGTTTCCAAGACTACATTTGCATTCTTTTAAGTATATTTGGATGGTGTGGTAGCCATGCTCATTGGGAATTAATGAGTTTTACTTGTCAAAGAAAGTTGACATTGAAACTGGATTTCAAGGCTGTCTCTGGGGATTATGGTACAAAAATAGACCATTTCCCTACTGAATTGATTATGTAAAAATTTCCATTCCTTTAAGTTGCATTTGTTGAATAAAATGGAAAGAAAGCTACAAACAAAACTTTCTACAGTATTGTGATTCTTCAGTACTAGAACATTCACTTTTCAGTCATTCACTTTTAGTGATATTTTCTTGAATTCTCACTAAATATTAATATACTTTAAAGAAGCAACAATTAATTTATATAGTATGTACTAAATTTTTTTAAAAATACTACAAAAAGGATGTGAGTTTAATGTGTACGCTCTCAATAATATAATATAATAAAATGTAATCTAATGCAATGTTTGTCATAATCATGGCAAGTTTGACAAAAGTCAAGCATTCCTATAGGAGGCTCTGATATGACAAAACAGCATAGCAAAGCTGAAATGGTACCAACCTAATCATTTAAAAATATTCCCTCTCCTTTTCCAATTTGAAAGAATTGGAATGGAAAGAACACCATTGAATGGAAAGAAAGAATGGTGCAGGAAGTTGGAAATGTTTTAAATTTGCTTCTTTGTTACTGTTGAAGCTCCAAATAAAACTTTGAGAATTTAATGCTATGCACCAAAAAAGGCCAAGGCTAATATAATAATTTATTATGGAGAAAATTAAAATATATTTAACTTGAAAGATGTATTCAGTTAGGAGCTTGTTTTCAATGTGGTTGCTGTAAAGTTGAATTTTACCACATTTAGACCAGGCTGCCATTATACTGAAAAATTCCTATCGGTCGTTTGGGAGATATCTCTTGGAAGCTAGGCACTGAAATAAGGATTTCTCTATTCGGATAGTCCAACATACAGCCATTCATTTAGTGACTGTTTAAAATGACAATAGCCCTAAAAAGTGACTTATGATCGTTTTTCAGTTCAAGCTAGTTTTAGGGGTGCACAGTGCCAAAGTCCATAATAAGGCATAAAGGACATGGACTACTAATTAAATATGTCATTGGTTCCAAGTTTCCCTAATATTAGTGGTACACATTATTTTCTGATGCTGACAGGTTACTGTTTATCAGTTTCCAATTACAGAAGGTCCTTCCCGTTGGCAAGGGGCAGGCAATAATTTGACCTCTTTGCTTCTGATTGGGAACTTTAGGAAAAAAAAAATCCGTATCGTATATGACTTTGTACCAATAAAAGAGAATATTTGTAGCTCATATTTGTATATGACTTTGTCTTTGCAGCTTCAGGAGGTTGAATCAGTAAAGCATGTCCTCCTACGTTTTGTATTTTGTAATGCTACACAACACTCATCATCCTGCTTCTGAGGTCCTCCCAGGGTTAATAGACAGTGCTGCAAATTACTGTATTGCTTAATCTCTTTTCATTGTGAAGCCAAGATACATTTGTATTATGACTTTAGGTTTGTATATTATTTTATATTCCTTGCAAAGTATTGAGTTGTGGAGATTACGTTTGTGTAATGCGAATACCTCAAAATATATGCAGCAAGTCTTTCAGTCTTTTCTCTAAGTGAAAAATGAATCTGTTGGGTATATGATATGTGTCATTTGTATGAGGGGTCTCCAACCTTGGCAAGGTTTAAGACTTGAGGACTTCAACTCCCAGAATTCCTCAGCCAGCTTTGCTGGGATGTGAAGTCCACAAAGTCTTAAAGTTGGCCAAGGTTGGAGACTCCTAATCAATATGGTTTTTAACGTTAGCACAGAGCTTGCAAGGTCAAGATGCTGGTGCTTTGGGATCCGATCCTGGAAGGATTCTTGCTTCCCCTGTTAAAACACTATAACCTTCATCATTCTTACTAACTTGTGGAAGAAAAGTCAGAAGGTGAAATGTGTGTTAAAATGTTCTTGATGAATAGTTTATGTCATAATTTACAAACTTTATTTGAATTACTCCAAAGATCTGTCAAGACCTGACTAATTTAACGGAATTTATTTAGAAGAACATTAGGAAGGAGAAACACCCATTTATATCTATCTGGGTAATTTTTAAAACAACTTGCTAATATCAAGAGACATACATGTTTCTTGCTTTGATTACTCCTTGCTATATATAAAATTATTTGAATGAGGTATAAAGCCAAATTGTAACCTTGGATGCAGAATAGGTATAACAAAACTTGTAAACATTTTATAGGTTCGGTGGAAATACTTTTTGTTCTTTTGTTTTTTCAAGGTTTGGCTTGAGCAACAGGTTTGACACAGAATTTCCCTCTGTTCTGACAGGGAAGGTAAGTTGGAATTGCCTTGATCCTTTCTTGTCACCTTGCTGCATTTATCAAGGAGTGTTCTTGAGATGATCCATAGTGACCACAAACAGATGTAATCTAGTATATGGCCACTGATTTCTATAGAACTGTGGGTTCAAAAAATATATTCAAGAGCAGCTTTTGTGTAGATCTGCCATTCATTCTGTGAGACTCAGGATCTGTTTCTCTTCTCTCCCCACCCTCCAAACATATGTTTTCCTTTCTTCAATTTGAGAGTTTTCCCATGGATAGAACATATGCAAGAATGGGAACTGTCTGCTCTCATCAAGGTTTAGAATGCTTTATATAGTTCAAGTCTTCTTACAAATATTAAATGGTTGGGCAGCCTAGGATGTGCATTCTCTTTGCTTACTTCAGAAACACTCGTTCCCTCTCTCTCTCCCTCTCTCCCTCTCTCTCTCTCTCTCTCTCTCTCTCTCTCTCTCTCTCTCTCTCTCTCTCTCTCACACACACACACACACACACACACACACACACACACACACACACAC
>BLBF01000058.1:19053512-19134302 GCA_015471245.1 Laticauda colubrina
CACACACACACACACACACACACACACACACACACACACACACACACACACGTGACTCACTCTTGAGGCTCCATTTGGCTATCAGATCACTCCCTTGTCAGTGTAGACTCGAAGCTATTGTCTTGACACCATCTCTTATAGAGGTGGCTAAGTTGTGTTCATTTGATGTGTCAACCAGGGTGGGAGGTTCTTTCCCAGATTGACTGAATTTACCTTGAAAGAGTATTGAGGGAAATGTTGGCTGGAGTGTATTTGACGGGCGTGTCTACCTTATACAGAGTGGCCCATTGATTGAGCTTCTCTGTGTTCTTGGTGGGCAGTGGCATCATCCCCAAAGACTGTACGAAGATTCCCCCATATTATGCAGGCAGGCCTCAACTTATGACCACAATTAAGCCCAGAATTTCTGTTGCTATGGGAGTCATTGGTTAAGTGAGTGAGCCCCATTTTACAACCTTTCTTACCAACAGTTGTTAAGTGAATCACTGCAATTGTTAAATTGGTAACAAGATTGTTAAATGAATCTGGCTTCCCCAATTGACTTTGCTTGAAGTGACTGCATGATCCTGGGACCCTGCAGCTGTCATAAGTATGAGCCAGTTGCCAAGGGCCTGAATTTGGACCACATGGCCATGGGGAAGCTGCAGGGGTCATAAGTATGGAAAACAGTTGTAAGCCACTTTTTTTCATGCCGTTGTAACTTTGAACGGTCACTAAACAAACTGCTGTAAATCAAGGACTACCTGTACATTCTAATACATCTCCATTACCCAGAAAACAACACTTCCTGTCCAAATTCTGGAAACTACTCAGAATTTGGAACGTGGCAAAAACTGACTGAGGGCAGTGACTGAGGTTTCTTGCTATTTTTAATCTTGTAAAAACTAGGTCAGAGATAGCAAAGTTTGTGCCTTTGTGTATATTCTTTTAGGAGCATCCGTTCTGCTTGGCCAGGCATTTTGATGCAACATTAAACATAATTCAATGGTGGCAACCAGGCTGAGCATATTGTTTAGTGTTGTTTAAAGAACCTGTTTCAGATAAGAATTAACTGATTGTCAGGACTCTGGCTCTAGGTCTAATTCAGAGTCAGTTCTGGGATCAGTAGCTTAAGATCTTCGTACCTGAAACCGTTTCCTTCTCTCAAATGAGAATTCAACTGAATTAAGTCAATTGGTCTCAAGTAGAAGCCCAAAATACAGTATAACCTTGGTTTGGTCCCTGTATTTCATAATGCTGGTTATTATTTTTCTGTTACTGAAGATGCTGGTAGTAAGAAATTTAAGACATACTCTTTCTTGGAAAATAATATGTGGCTTTTTTCAACTGAAGCATATCACAGACTTTGAAAAAGTCCAAATATCCCGAATCCTTTTCTGTCCCGTTTAATTATTTTAATAGTCTGTAAGCTTTCAGCACTGACTGCCTAGTTTAGAGTTGCTTGTTCAAGGGGGTTTTCTTATTGATAAAAATGTTGAGCTTTCAATATGGTGTTAAATGGGACTTCCATAGTTTTGCCACCTGGTGCTGTTTGGTCCTCCTTAAGGGGAAAACTCCAGCTTCCTGCTCTGATCTTGGAACAATGCAGGCTTTAGTGAGCAATGCAGGGAAGTGCAAGTCATAAAACCTCCCTTTGCTATTAGGATTCAGCAGAAGGTGTGATGGATAGGGCTGTGATCACTCTGGTCAAAGAAAGCAGAGCAGGCCTGCTGGCTTTCGGGTGATCACTTCCTCCCTTGCCTGCTGTTGTAAAACATTATGACCCTTCCATCCGCCGCCCTCCGTCCCTTTTATGGCTGGTTGGCAAAAAGGAACTCCTCTTTGGAATGCAGCTGTTCTCTTGGAGCTCTCCTCATACTCAGGGGCCTTACCTGGTTTGCTCGTTTTTGTTTTTTTTAAAGAACAATAGCGTTTTATTTACAGCATCACAGGAAGCTTAAAAAGCCTCACGAACAAAAAAATAAAATAAAAATAAAATGGCAATTTTTTTGCATGTTGGAATAGCTGCAGTTCCCTTTGCTAATTTGGAAGGCAGTCTTTGTCATTTCTGAAATTCTTTTAGCATAAAATGTTTGTGCAGAGGATACAGAAAATGGCTGTTAATATGGATAGATTGTTGTGTGGGTCCCTCCATGGCTGCATTGTGAGACGCTGTAGAAGAAGCAGAATTCAAAAAAATGGGCCAGTGGGTCTGGATAATTCTAGGTTTCAGGTGAAAGAAAAGCTTTCCTGAAATAAAAGCATGTTAGGACTTTTCTTACTGATTTGCTGCTTTTTCTTTGTTCTTTTCACTTTGAAAACAGTTTAAATAGAGAGGAATTTTTAGGTTATTTCGGCCATTCCACTTTTGGCAGGGGGCTGTTCTCCTAGTTTGCTGCTTGGCTCCCAGATGTTTTGTCAGCAAACTGGGTAAGGTTGTCAGCAGGGAGTTTGGGGTGAAATTTCCTGTTTGTTTATATAGGTCCTGGGTGGTCAGTAGGTCTTGTGACTGTTTGAAGACCAAGCGGCCATCCAGGACCTATTTAAATGAACTTCACCCCTGAAGCTGTTACCTAGTTTGGTAGCAAAATGTCTGGGAACTAAACAGCAAGCTTGGAGAACAGCCTCCTGCCAAAGCCGGCAACCTGAACTACAAATATTCTCAACTTTCTACTTTTTTTACTCCATTTGGAGGTGGATGGAAGAAGTTGTGTCTTTCCCCCCTATCCTGAAGGGGATTTGTGAAAAAATATCCATTGTCAAGAATGGCTGAATGTGTGCAGTCTGTGTATCATTTGCCATCTAATGTGGAGGGGCAGCCTAGAAAAACTGAAAACCATCAAATAAATGGAAGAGTTAAACTTTCCCATCAGAATCACTGTAAAAATGCCTCAAAGTTCAACCAATTTATTATGACATAAACTCCAACAATCTGCTAAAAGTTATGGAATGTTCATGTAGTTTGCAAAAAAGTGATGAGTTTACTGCAATATAATTTTAATAGTTATGCCCTTAAGATCCTTGGTTTCTATTGAAGGGATTTGTAATAGAATATAGAGCAGAATAGTGAGAAGAAAAAGAATTAACATTGTGTCACCAAAAGGATATCGAAAGGATCCTCTTGCTTTCTTTTCATTACCCTATTATTCCCATTCAAGTAAGAATTCATGGAGATTCTGTTTCAGTTACAGGCTGTCAACTTATGTTAATGCATCCCCAATATGGTTCACCAACGGTTAGATTCCAAACATTTAGGGCATTTGTGGGCAGGTGACAGACAAAAAATAACTAAGCATAAAAAAATTAGATTGATAAAAATTAACACAAATAAATAGTCATCTTAAATTTTAAAAAAAATCATGGGATATCCCAAAGGTGCTTTTTCAAGGAACTGGACTTTCTGTTTTTTTCTTTGAAGACGTTTCCCTTCTCACCCGAAGAAGCTTCTTGGATGAGAAGCGAAACATCTTCAAAGAAAAACAAAAAACTCCAGTGGTCTCGGGGTGGGTGAGGGGGAAGCCCCTTTGGGACAATAGGGGCCAATGTTGTAATCTGGAATCACGTTCCTCACATGAAGAGATGTGTAAAAAACAAATAAAAAAACTTTTATTAAAAAAAAAGGGGGAGGGCTGGAGGACGGAGAATCTCCATAGAAATCAAATTGTGAGATAGGTGTGCATATTTAGATACAGGTTTTAGTTCCCAATGTGGAGTCACCACTTGTCCTCTCTCTCTTTTTTTTTGCAGGTTGCCCCTGAAGAATTCAAGACCAGCATCGGTCATGTGAATGCATGTTTAAGGAAGAATCTGCCCATCACTGTAAAATGGCTCCTCTGTGGCTGTTTATGCTGCTGCTGCACACTGGGATGCAGCCTTTGGCCCGCCGTCTGCCTTAATAAAAGAGTATGTGTGCTAACCAGCCGTGCAGCTCTTCACCCTCTTCTGAGTGGCTTATGGGCTTGTGTGTGTGTGTGTGTGTGTGTGTGTGTGTGTCCATCCATCTGTGAAAGAGGGTCATAGAGGTCAAGATGAATTCCTTGCCAGAAGGTCGCAACAGGTGATCACACAACTCTGGGACACTGCAACCATCATGAGCCACTTGCCAAGCTCTTACAAAAGTTCATTTAGTGACTGTTCAAAGTTGCAGCGGCACTGAAAAAAAAGTGACCTCTGACCATTTTTCACACTTACAACCATTGCAGCATACCTGTGCTCATGGGATCAAACTTGGAAAGCTTGCCCTGTTCTGGGGTCCTCTTGTCACGTTTTGAGACCTTCTGACAAGTACCATCAATGGGGAAACCAGACAGTTGTGTTGCTAACTTAACAACTGCGGTGATTGATTTAACAACTGTGGCAAGAAAGGTCATAAAATGGGGCAAAATTCACTTAGTGAATGCCTCACTTAGCAACATAAATTTTGGGCTCAGTTGAGGTCATAATTCAAGGACTTACCTGCATAGCTGCTCATTTCATTGCATGGACAGCAAACAACATTCAGGTAAAAACCAACAAATATTAAAAAAAAATCAGTTTTAATAAATATCATAAAAGCAAATCATGTAGATCAGGGTCCCCAATCCATGGGCTGCAGCCCACTAGCAAGTCTTGGCGAGGGAACAGGTCCCTTCCAACTCTTGTTAATTTAACCCCTTGCGTGAGCAGTGCTCTATTTGCAGGAGCAATGGGCACACACACTTTCCTGCCACTTGTGGGGAGCCATCCATTCTCCCCACCACCACCAATCCACCAAGCCAGAAAGGTTAGGGAACCCTGATAAAGACCCACAACACAGGGAAGATAAAAATGGCCATCTCAACAATGTATTCAGCTTTACAACCTTGAGTGAATTTTAAGTGTTTAATATTCCATAGTTAGATATTTGTATTTATAATACACAGGTTTGCTCCATTTTATCCCCCCCTGCTTATGCTTAATGCTTAATGTATTTGTACCTAACTTCTCCAAACCCTTTTATAAAATTATGTATAAATCTGGTCAGTGACGGTACTAAAGAACTAATGCGATCTTGTTTTTTTCTTAGACAAGAAGATCTATTCAGAAGTTGTTAGAATGGGAAAATAACAGATTATATCACAAGGTAATATCTAGGAAATAATATATATTCACTTAACCAATCAAAGAATATTCTGTATGGACTGCAAAATCGCAGCTCTTTTGATCAGTCATTCATAATTCCCGGGACTCCGATCTGCAGGTGGTCATCTGGTAAACTAAAAGAAGTAGAAAAAGCTTATGTTGTTTCGATTCATTTATTTGCCAGGGATGGAAACCAGCTGCTTGCTCCTACTTGGCTATGTTAGGGAGGTGAGCTGTCCTAGCTGACTGACTGACGTTTCTAATGTGGCTCTTGTTGAGAAAAATCCATACATAGATAGTCGGGCTTTCCTCCCTCCCCTCCCCAATTAATGTCTTTCAGATATGCAGCGTTAGAATTCCATCCTGCTTTGCACTCACGCTCCAGATCTCAAGGCAGGCTGATTCAGAGGGTGAAGTGTTACATTTACAGCCAAGCCGGAAATAACCTTGTGCTGGGCAGCACATACAGGAGAATTTTAATGAAAATTAAGGGACGCAGAGGCTTGTTTGTCAGGCTAAAGCGTGTTTTTTGTGAAGATAATGTGGTATCTTTTTCTTCTTTAAGCTTGGCTTGCATTGGAAGTTGAGCAAACGGAAATGCGAAACTAGCAATATGATGGAATATGTAAGTATTGTCAAAGTTATCAGTACAGGTAGTCCTCAACTTACAATAGTTAAAAGAGTTCATTTAGTGACCATTTGAAGTTATAACAGCACTGGAAAAAATGACTTATGACTGTTTTTCACACTTATGACTGTTGTGTTGTTCCCCCTGGTCACGTGATCAAGATTAAGATGCTTGGAAACTGACTCGCATTTATGGCCATTGTAGTGTTCTGGGGTGATGTGATCCCTTTCTGACAAGCAAAGTCAGTGGGGAAGTCAGATTCACTTAACAGCCATTTAACAGCTGCAGTGATTCACTTAACAAATGTGGCAAGAAAGGTCATTAAATGGGGCAAAATTCACTGAACAAATTTCTCACTTGGCAACAAAAATGTGGGGCTCAATTGTGGTCGCAAATCGAGGACTACCTGTATCAGTTTCAATATATCGTTTTCCCCTTCTGATTAATTCATTCTTGTCTTTAGTGACTGGAGACATAATTCTACTTTCTAGGAATGTGTACGTGATTATACCTAGCATAGCGCAGTCATTCATCTGAAAATGGAATCAGCAGATACACCAACTTATAAAATCAAAGCAGAGTTACTTTTTATCTTTCCAGGTTTTAGTTGACTTCTGTTCATTAGCAGTTTAAGTACAGTAAGAAACAGATGTCTTCTCTTGCTCCCCTTCCCCTTTTTAAAACATATAATTTGTATTAAATATTTTAAGGGGGGAAGATAAAAACTAATTTAATTAATTTAAGAAAAAGAAATAAAAAAGGGAAAGCTAAAAGTAGAAGTAAGGGGACAAAAGTAATACAAAAGTAGAAACAAGATATCAAGAAATAACTTCTTTGTAGCAGTTATAGCTAAAATTTTAAATTTATCTCTTGCTTATGATCATCTCTCTCTTTTTTTTATAATATAGAAACCATAAAAAGTTCATTTTTTCTGTTATACACAGAAAGTCCATAAGAGTTTTCCAATCAGTAATAAACATAGATATTGTCTTTTTTAAACGATCAAAATAAGTCAAGTTAGCCACCAAGGTAAGTTTCCTCGTCTTCACCAATCATTCCTCTATTGTGGATAGTGCTAAAAGTTTCCATCTTTGAGCATACAATAATCTCATGGCAGTTGTCATTACAAAAACATAATTCCATGATTTTTCCCTCCACTTCTGTCCATCAGTCCTAAAAGAAAGAGCTCTGGTCTCAGTTACGTTAATCTTTAAACTCCTTTGAATAAGTAGCTTTTTTACATGTCCACCAATATGATAAAGTTCATGTTTCCAACATAAATGTTAAGTGTCTTTATACACGACACCTTCTGTCTGCCACACAGTTCTTTGTTTGCATGGCAGCTATGTAAATTTGGTTGACACATAGGCACAAGGAAACCTGAATAATGTCAGAAGCTGATTTTCTTCTGAATTTGTCTGCACTGTGTTGGTCATTGTCTGCTGTTATCTGAGTTTATTAAAATACAAAATGTTTTTTCAGAATAAATACCGTTAAACTAGCTAGTATTATTTACCGGTTAAAATAAGTACTTGTCCATAGCTTTGATTTGAACCTTTATAGGGCAGATCCCAGCCTCGTCTCAGATGGCATCTTGTGCAGAGTTCAAGCTTATAAAAACAACAGCCTATTTTCTATTTTTAAAGCATAAATGCCTTTTGGTTGAACTTACTTAGTCTCCTCTTGCTTGTTTGCTGTTCCCTAAATATTCTGGAATAGAGAGAGGTAAATATCACCATGGCCCTGAAGACTGTTGAAGAACCCATCACTTGTCTTTAGATTTGTGGGTTTCAGTTAATGACTTGTAATCAAAACATGTTGAAAAAGTATTGCAGCACTCTTGAGATTCTGAATGGATGAGTCAAGATTTTCCCCACTCTGTTTTTTTTGAAAATGTGCTCAGATATCTTCTGTGTCAAATTACTTGCTGCTTTTTATGTAAAAAAGAAAAAGTTAAGAAACTTTGAATTGAACTAGAACATAGAATCATAAGGCCGAAAGGGACCTCAGAGGTCTTCTAGCCCAACCCCCTGCCCAAGGCAGGAATCCTCATTCCATCCCAGACAAATGGTTGTCCAATCTTTTCTTGAAAACCTCCACTGATGGAGCATCCACAGCTCCAGGAGGCAAGCTGTTCCATTGATTAATGTTCTTACTGACAGAAAGTTGGTTCCACTGAACCTGAGCTACATATTACACACTGGGCTCCCATCAATAGCAAGTCCAAAATTTCAGCAGATTGTTAAACAGATTTAATCTTGCCTTTTGGGGGAGGCTTGCTCTTTTGATGATAAATAGGCCCCATTCTTCCTCATTAGATCATCTTAAGGAGCTGAGCTATTAACTTGAGCAAGGAAGTATCTGTCCCAAGATTTAAACCTGAGTTGTTGGTGCCACCTAGGGGAAAGTAAACACATGGAAACCAAACAACTATCTGGAAGCCAACCTCTTCTTGCAAATGGAAACTATCTCATCAAACTCTGATCAGAGAAACCATGCCCCCTTTTCCTAACCTAATATGTATTGAATGACAATCTTGAATTTTCAATGTTTGGGGAGACCCATTTCCTTGTGGTTAGAAGTTCCAAGGTTATAGAGGGCTTGATTTAGCAAGATCCCAGGTGTAATTGGAAGGAACAAGATCCTTTTCTGAAATAGACTGAGAGAGGTGAGCCCCAACATGGCACAAAGCAACTCCCCACCCTCGGGCCACACAACCCAACTTCTAAAATGTTCTGACATTCACAGAAGAGCTGAATTGGTTAATGTGTCATTTGTGTTTCTCCCTTTTTATAGGTAATACTCATAGAATTCTTACCAAAATACCCTATATTTCGACCTGATTGAGGAGCAGTATTACCATTCAGTGTTACCTGTCACATCCTACCTGTAGTGCCTTGTAAGGGATATGGAAGAGAAGATTTACCTTTGCTCTGATATTGTGTTTGAAAAAGTGTTCGTCGGTAGAGTATCTTCATTGCTGCATTACTTTTTTTTTTTTTTAAAGAAGAAAACTGTTTGCACTTTCTACAAAGGTTGCGATGCTAAGGCTTGTTTGTGCGCTCCCAAGGCATAATATACTTGATGAACATGGTCACTATGGAGATAATCTTATATCAGTGCTGCTTGTAGTCTTGTTCTGACATGCTGCCTTATTCATTTCCAAAACTCAGTCTTGCAAACACGCTCCCTGAATCTATGTAACCAGGGTTCTCCAGGTGTGCTGACTGGGACTTCTGGAGGTTGTAGTCTTGACACATCTGAAGGGCACCAAGAAGGGAGGAAAAATTGCATCTTCAGGCACTTTGAATTCTTGACAGGAATAATCAAGGTTAGCATACAATAATTAATATCCTACGTATCTGTATTGATGATCTGCTTTGCCCGAGATTAACAACGAACAGCAGCAGTGCTATCGTCCATTTTCATTTGCCAAGTTGCTCATTTTCCTTTCTCTTTGCTGGAGGGAGGGGGGAGGGGGAGGGTTGGGTATGTAAATATTACCTCATTGTATAATATAAAGTGTGGTATTACGCCAAGGTTTACGAATTGCGATATAACGCCAATGGCTTTGCATAGATTTGTTACGATTGATGTTGTGCGTCTGTTCCTGATTGTATTGGCCGCTTATGTGCCACGCAGTGACGCCACGCGGGCTTTGTAGATGCTACTGAAGGTTGGACTCAGGTGCGGTTTGTTAAGCAAACGTAAAGATGCATCATCATTCTTGCTCCATGTTCGCTTGTCAAAAAAATGAAAGAAGTGATTCCTTGGATTTATAGGTAATCCAAAACCCCCGAAGCCCATCAGAGCCCCCGGCTTAAGCACTGCAAGCCTCTATAAACAATCCTGCCAGAAAACTGGCAGAAATTCAAAGGAAGTTGGGGATCTGGCATTGGGACCCCTGTAATTGATGGAAGGCGACATTTAAAAAAAAAAAAACAACAACTTGGCGCCCTGAATTTTTATGTTAGGCTATCAAGTGTTTCTCACTATGGCAACTTGAAAATGTGTGGACTTCAACTCCCAGGATTCCCTGGAATTCAGGGAGTTGGGAGTCCACCCGGTCTTCCAATTGCCACGGTTGAAAAACGCTGGTCTCTCTGGTGTTTAGATCATTTCCATGTCTCTGCTTGTAATATCACATTTCTTTCAAATATGTCGGGTTGCAGCTCCTTTTAACATTAGTAAGATTGGATCCAGCCCTGCAGTTCCACAGACATGAAGTATTACACCAAAACCTGCATGGAAGTTGTTTCTGAAATACCAGGAAACAAACCTGCTCCCAAGATCAGTAGTCTGAAATCCTCCCGTTCTAAGGAGGTGGGCCAATAGTTTCTCGTCTGGCTGCCTTTCCTAATTTGGTTGCTTCGAATTAGGAGATTATAGAAATAGTTAGGGTACAGTTCCAGAAATCAAGAACCACAAAATTCACCTGATATACAGTACATCTGCTTGACTCACATTCTTGGTTTAGACTCTGTAGTTCTTTCAGTCCATGCTTTTTAGCCATTATGGAGCTAAGAGAATTGAGGATATTTGTGATTTCAGTTGTTTGTGTTTGCAAACCCTGTAACGAGCAAGTTTAGTCTAATGGGTAGCTGTACATCAGAGCTCCAGAGCAAATAGGCACCTTCTCATTAATTCAACTGTTGTGGACATCACAGTACATGCATCTTTCCTGTAACTTCGTACATCATGCATGCACAGAATTCCCCATCATGATGAGGTAAATGGGAAAGCCTCTGGTGCTGGGTGCATGCATCTCAAAATACCCACGGAAATATCGCCTCAAAATCTTCATTAGCAGCTTATAAATTCAACACATTTGCCAGTTTGCAAACTGGAGCCTTGAATTGCTATTTTCCTTCTCCAAGCTCCAGAGGAAATGTCTCATGTGAGAATTATAGTATATAATTAAAAGAAAAAACAAACATCCAAAGAACTCTTTGCCTGCGTACCTTGTACTGTAAGGCTTTGTAGACTCGTAAGAGTCGAAGAGCAACACAAACCTTCTTAAGACAGTATGACGCACGGTGAAGTTGAGCCTGTTCTTTTACAAATGGTGTTAAAAATCCTGCCTTGCTGAAAAAGTTACTCCAGCATGTGTATTACTTTTGTTGTTGTTACTGAGTTACTTTGTGTAGCATACACACTCCAGTTCTGTTGTTACTGAGGCAAGAGCAGCTTCATTTGAGTGTTACCCCACAGATCCTCCTCCTTCCCCTTATCCTAGCAAAGTCTACTTCTCTAGGTCTTCAGCACTTTCTGAGAAGCCCCTTGCACCTTCCAAGCCAAGTTTGCTTGGAGATTTTATGTCAATATTCTTTTAAACATTGTGCCAAGAAACATGTTGGCTTTTCTGATCCTAACAGTGTCTGAATGCAACACTTAATACCTCCTAATCCAGATGTAGGGATTCTCTGTCCTTCTTACCGTACCAGGTGGAAGCAGCTTCCACAGGTATGAATGGGACTGACTTCCAGCTCAGCTTTTCTTTTCTTTGTAGAATTAATGAATGCAGTAAAAAGTACTCCCCATTTTTACACTCTGTAGAAATCTCCTGTCTGTCTTTGTTAAGGGGGCCATGCTTGCATCTTTTCTCAGGTATGCAAGTGCCAAATAAGATGTGTCTAATGCAGCAAATATGGCACAGTGTTGATTGGTAACGTGTTGTGACACTTTTACCGTTTCCCAAACTCTGTGCTTTGGGCAAATCTACTTTCAAAGGTCTTCACTGTCCTAACTGGAAGCCTTTTAAAGAATCCCCATTCCCGCCCCAGGATTCATCAGCAGTGGAATATGGGAAACTGGTCCTTTCTCTTTACCCTAAGCTGCAAGAAGCGGTGAAAAGCTGCTGTTTGTTCCTGTAGCTCTTGAGATGTCATATCAAATGGTCTGGCATGTAAAGTTCTGACAGTGTTCTGTGTTGATCATGGGTGTAGATGATATAAATATGTAAAAGCCTGTAAAATAGAGCAGCGGTTGCCTTAAAAATAAATAACATCTGAGCCCAATTCTGGAAGAGGCAAAGTCACTTTAAGAGTGGTTTTTGTCATTCTGTCCTGAAAAATGCATTCAGAATTTGGGGAGCTTTGTAGAAAATTTGGAGATAGGGCTCCTTATTTCCACCCATGGCTTTACCAATTTTTCTTTTCCAAGGTTCAGCTGTCCAGCTTTAAGTTACTTCTTCCATGATGCCCCTCAAGATGGCCATTATGATATTTGAAATCACTTTTCTTTTTCTTTTGTAGGCTTCTAGTGGGGGAGGGGTGGAGAAAAATTTCTGGAATTTTCAAATGAAGCAAAGAACAGAGATAATGGGATTCATTTTTTGACTGTATTTCTTTGATAGAATGGAAAACCCCAAGCAGTGAATCCTGACTTTATACCATTGATTCCTAAGAAATTGAGAGTTTATTATAAAATGTCACAGAGTTTATCATATGCATAAATGCTCTCCCCCCCCCAAAAAAAGAAAACTAGTTTGCCGAGAAGTAGGTTACTACATTAATGCTTTCTCCTAATTTATTCTATCCTATTTACAAAAAATGCTAATGTAGGAAAATATTTATGGGTATAACATTCCACATGTTTTTGTACAATGATTGGCAATTAATTTTACCTATTGTGCAAAATTGGGAAACAAAAATAAATATGAGAGTAGTGCAATTCTTGCACAATTCTGCAAAAATCCAAATGAATTGGACATCCCCCATGTCAATGTATTATGTTCTAAGCATTCTTTATTCCGTCTCATTCCAAAATTCAGAAGTTTTCAATAAATTTATTGCTCTAATAAATTTAACCATTCATTTTGTTTTGATTAAACACACAATTTGTATTCTTAACTGTGAATATTGTATTTTAGTATCATGCTAAATAATTGCATTAGCCTGAAAATATTAGCATTGAGCAATAAGATCTTAAGCATTGATATTCAGTGTAAATATTTAACAGTTTAGGGAACAATGTTGTATAATACATTCATACTTTTGCAAGTTTTGTGATTTTTTGTTTATGGCTATAACCATAATTTGTAATTCCATGAAGCTTCTTTGTTAATCTGTGTATGTTTTAATTATGTTTCTTTACACTTTATGAAGTAATAGCCACTTTTTTTAATAGGACCTCATGCCTTGAAGATTTTGTAAAAAATAAATATTGAAGTAACTGTTGTGCGTGTAATTTCATAATACGGCTTTTCACTTCTACAGCTGTACGTATACCAGTATATAGCTTTCCACATGGGAAATAGCTCATTTGCATTTCACTTTTAAACAAAAGCACACTTCTTTAAGCTTGCTTTATCAGCACCCTTAAGTGCTTCAAATTGTATCTAGGGAACAACTGCACTGATATTTTAGCCACACATACTTCCCTTTAAAGTTGTGGGTGTTTTATAGATGGCACCTTCCCCCTTTGAGATTGGCGAAAATGTGCCCTAAAATGAGTCCAAAATGCTGGAAATGTAAAAAGAGAGAGGGAACCTTTTTTCACATGTGGTCATGTATAGAAGCCCCAAAATACTGGAAGATAATTAGAAATTGGCTGGAAGATACAACAAAAGAACAGATCGAATATAAACAGAGTCCTTTCTGTTAGGGATTTTTGATAAGCAAATACCAAAAAAATCAAAATACATAACAGTACATATACTAACAGCAGCCAGATTGGCTTTTGCTCATTGTTGGAAGTATCCTCACATACCTACAGAGGCGATGATCATCCAAAAGATTTCAAATTGCGCAGAAATGGATAGATTAATTTTAGCTTTAAAAAACAAAGATACTTCAATATGTTATAATAGTTGGAATTATTGGTATAAGTGGTTAGAACAAAGATAAATTTTATACCATAGGATAGTTAGAATAGGATAAATTTATATGAGTGATGTACAAATTTTTGTAAACAAAGTGTGCAGATACGGCAAAATTAAGGGAAGAAAAGATCTTACAAACTGTCGAAAATAAGAATCTTTTTAATTTTTTTCTGTTTTTCTGTTTCCTTCTTCCTACCTGTTTTTTCTTTTCTTTCTGCTTTTTCATATGTATGTGTTGTCATGTTTTTATAGTTGTAAAATTAATAAAATTTGTTTTAAAAATATATATAAATATAATAAATAATATATATTTATATGATATTTATATTATATAAAATATAAATAATATAAACATATAAAGTTGTGGGTGTGGCCCCCCAAGAATGTGGCTTAGGGTGGCTTTGGTTCAGTTTGAATCCTGCTCATTGACTGCAAACTATTCCTCTCCCCCCCCTTCTACGGAAAAGCAGAATCAAGCCTTCCTGAGTATTTTGTGTGTTCTTGAAGAAAAACGTTCAGGCAGCACAGTGGCCTCCTTCCCATCGTCAACATTCAAGAATCCCTGGCATCCTTATTACTCCACGGGATGTGCAAGACTAATCAACCATGAGATAAACCTGGCTGGTCGTCCTTCTTGGGCTCTGGAACCAGCATGAGGAAAGACTGGAATTGCAACCACAACGTCTGGAAGGTGACTGCTGCCTGAGGTGTCTTGTTTCACTTGCAGAAGATCAACACCTTTTTTCATGCTTGATGGAGAGCTGAACCTGGTTCTCCCACATTTAGCCTGATCCGCTCACAATTTCTTCCCACCACCACCACTGCCCTTCCGGTGAAACTCCCACAGCTGGCCAGCGAGAGATCCAAGGAAAGCTCGTGAATCGGGAGCTGGAACCTGGCGGAAGAACATCTAGGTTCAGTCCCAACCCAGCTAGAGACTTAACCCTGGTCTTGACCATTACATTGTATTCCTCCCTAGATACGGTATAGAGACCCCCTGCTTTAAGGGGTGGTTGGAGAATCTACACTCAGGTGAGAGGACACCTCCCTAGAGTTAATCACAGCAAGCAACTATGCTTAAGTGGAGACTTCCAGCAAAATGTTGGGGGTGGGTGGGTTATAAGGAGGGATTGGGAGAGCAAAGTTGGCTGGGGAATTCTGGGAGTTGAAGTCCGCCAGCCTTCCAAGTGCCCAAGGTTGGAGACCCCTGTATCTAGGCCAACCCCCTTCCCAAGCAGGAGATCCCAGAGCCCCCGGGGGGGGGGGGGGGGGGGGGGCTCTTCTGACTTGGCAGCTTTAAGTCTTGTGGACTTCAACTCCCAGAATTCCTCCTCCAAGTCATGTTCCTCCGGAATTCTGGGAGTTGAAGTCCGCCAGCCTCCAAACTTGCCAAGTTGGAAGACCTTGGCCCGGCCCGGCCCGGCCTATGCCGTCCAAATGACCGTCTTCTGAAAAGCCTCCAGGGATGGAGCGGCCGCCACTTCGGGAGCCAAACTCTCCCGGTGCTGGGCTGGTCTCACGGTCGGCACTTTTCTCCTTCCTTCTCGGTTGCAGCTCCCCTCCTCCACACACACACACACACACACACACACACACACACACCGCTGCAGGTTGACAAAACACCCCCCCCCCGCGCCCCCCTCGGGCCTCCTTGGCGCCCCGGTCACCCTGGAGCCCATCGCTGCAGCTCGGCGGCGCGCTCGGGCTGGCCTGGGTCCGTGGGGCGCTAGGACCTGGCCGCTCTCGCGCTGCAGGGGCCGCCGCCGCCGCCGCCGCCGCCGCCGCCTCCCTCTCCCTCTCCCGGCCTGGGCGCCGCCGGCTGCGGCTCCCCCGCCGGAGCTGGGCTCTTTTTGTGGCGAGCCAGCGAGCGCGCGCCCGCCCGGCGGCTGCGGCGCCTCCGGGGAGCAAAGCCGAGGCGGGCGGGAGGGTGAGGATGGCGGCGGCGGCGGCGGCGCTTTAGCCCGGCGGGGCCGCCGCAACGAGCGCTCCGTGAAGGATGCCGCAGCCGGGGCGGCGCTGAGCCCGGCCGGCTGTCCCTCGCGCGACCCCGCCATGGCCACCGACCTGGAGCCCGCGGCCGTGCAGCTGGAGGCGGAGGAGGACGAGGAGCAGTGGCTCTACGGAGGTGGGGGCGGCGGCGGCGGCGGCGGGGCTGGGGAGCAGGCGAGTGTCGGGCTGCTTCCCCCGCCGGAGGCCCAGGATTGGGAGGCGGCCCGGCGGAGCATCCCTCGGCGTTTCCCGTCGCCGGGCTCGGAAGCCCGTGGTGGTCCTCCTCGGGCTGGCTGGGGAGGATGGGATTGGCCGCCGCCGCCGCCGCCCCCTCAGCGGGAGTCCGGAGGAAGAGCGGCCGGGGGCTCCTCGGAGGGAAAGCGCCACCCCCCACCCCCCCCGGGACAGGGAACCGCGCCGCTGAGGGGATGCTCCGCGCGAGGGGGAAGCCCACGTGGGGCCTAGCTTCACGAAGGCGCCCCCGGCCCGGAGTGGCCCCAAAGGCAGGGGAGGGTCGGGAACCCAACAAGGCCAGAGCAAGGTCAGATTCACAGGGGCCTCCAACCTTGGGCCCTTGAAGCCTGGCGGACTACGACTCCCAGAATTCCCCAGCCAGCAAAGCTGGCTGGGGAATTCTGGGAGTCGTAGTCCGCCAGGCTTCAAGGGCCCAAGGTTGGAGGCCCCTGGGTCCAGAAGATGGGACCTGCTGACTTGAAAATATTTCACTCTTGCCTTGAACAGAATAAGAGAGCTGGAAGGGACCTTGGAAGTCCTCTAGTCCAACCTCCTGCTCAAGCAGGAGACCCCTGTGCCAGTGCTTGGCAAACCTTTTCGGCACTGAGTGCCCAAAGTGTGTGCATCCCCAAAATGCAACATGTGTGCATCCCTTACAAATGCACCCACATTCCCTGTGCATGCGCCCATGTATTCCCCCCTCCCCATGCACAGCAGAGACATGAAGACCAGCGGGAGGCACACGCACACATGCATGGGGAAGCTGAGCTGGGGCGACTGCTGATGTGGCCACAGAGAGGGCTCTGCGTGCTACCTCTGGCACGCATACATAGCTTCACCATTGTGGCCCTATACCATACCAGACAAATGGCTGCCCAGTCTTTTCTTAGAGACCGGCAGTCACTTTCAGAAGAAACAACTGGTGATTCACAGGGATTCAAACTTGGGCTGGGTTTACACAACAACTTGGGCCTCAAAGTAGCCCACTGCATGTTCATCCAGGCTGTCGTGTGATCCTGGCCCCTTCTCTCATGTGAACCAAGACATGAGATTGATAAAACCAGGTTCCACCTTTGCACGAGTCAGGGCTTTCAAGGAGAGCTCTCCAAACTTGACAACTTTAAAGACTTGTGGTCTTCGACTCCCAGAATTCCCTGGCTTGCTGAGGAATTCTGGGAATCGAAGCCCCAAAGTCTCAAAATGGCCAAGTTTAGAGAGTCCTGCTTTAAAGTACAGAAGTAAAAAGACTCACCTGGGCATTCAGGAAGGTTTACTCCATCCTTTGGAAGGTCCAAGAGTCCAAGCCAGATGGATCATATCATCTGTCAGTTGTAGATGCATGATAATTGGATAGGAAAGTGAGCAGCAAGGAGAAGTCCATGAATGGAAGGGGAGCTTCAACTTTAAGGCAGGGGTCTCCAACCTTGACCATTTTAAGCCTGGAGGACTTCAACTCCCAGAATTCCCCAGCCAGCAAAGGCTTAAAGTGGCCAAGGTTGGAGACCCCTGCTTTAAGGGATGATTGAGGAATCTACAATCAGGTGGGTTGACACTTCCCTAGAGTTAATCACAGCAAGCAGCGATGCTTAAGTGGAGTGGACTCCAAAAACAGTTGGGGAGGTTATAAGGAGGGATTGGAAGCCATGGCTTGCCATGGGGGACAGTTCGAGGAATAAGGGGAAGCACGTGGATGGCCCTTCAAAGAGAACAGAACTTCCCTGGTTGGGACATTTAGGCCCAACTGCTTGTCAGAACTGAAATGCCTGGTGGGAAAAAAAGGAAGAGCCCTCTTCCAAGTAAGTAGTTCAGAAAAAAAACTTGTGGTATTATGAGGAGGATTCAAAAGATTGAACTTGTGCTTGCCCAGAATGGGGTGGTGGAAAGGACGTGCCATGGGAACTGTCTGGACAGGACTTCTAGATGAAACCAAATTGTAGACTTTCATAACTATGTTAAAAGAATGTTTGTTTTCGTTGTGATTTCTGAAATTCAGGGAGAGCTGGCCTGGCAAGAATGTTAAGGAATTGCAAGAAGCAATGTTTGAGTTCTCTTCTTACAAGGACCAAAGAAATTGTTCCATTTTATTTCTCCTGGTTGTTTGCTCCTGGTTCAGTACAAACCAAGTTTTGTATCTTAAAATGTAACACTTGTCAATTGTTAATCCAGCCGTTTGCAAACCTTGTAGCTGGTCACATGATCAAAATTTGGACATTTGGCAACTGTCTGGACAGGACTTCCAGATGAAACCAAATTGTAGACTTTCATAACTATGTTAAAAGAATGTTTGTTTTCATTCTGATTTCTCACTGTATTAACAGCTGGGAGCCAATTGGTGGCTTTTCAGTGCAGTAGTTCAACATTAAACCAGGTTCCCCCAACCTTGGCAACTTTAAGACTTGTGGAATTCAACCACAAGTTTGAATTCCTCAGTCAACCGTTGTGGACTTTTGCTGTTGCTGGCTGAGGAATTTTGGGAGTTTAAGTCCACAGGTCTTAGAGTTGTCAAAGTTGGGAAACCCAGCATTAAACTATAATTTAAAGTTAGGTGCATAAGCAAAAGAGAAAAAAAAAGCCCAACCTCACACTGAGCAATGTTTTATGTAACATTTAAGGAACATGTTGCAGATGCTTCTCAATTTTTCTGGTTTTCTTGTTTGTTTCTAAAAAGATGGCAGTGGCCATGTTTAATCAATAGGCAGATTATCTAAGAACATAGAGAACAATTTAATGTGGGAGATCAGATTTGAATTTCTTAAGGTTGGGAATTAACAAGTATGCTTGTCTAATGTTTAAGTTGCTTCAGTTTCCAGATGTTATTGTGATAAAGAATTACAGAATAAAATAACAGAGTAACAGAGTTGGAAGGGACCTTGGAGGTCTTGTAGTCCAACCCCTTGCACAAGCAGGAAGCCCTATACTATTCCCAACAAAGATGTTGGAGCACTTACAACTTCTGAAGGCAATTTGTTACACTGCTTAATTTCTCCTTGGTTCTAAGTTGCTTCTCTCCTTGCCTAGTTTCCATCCGTTGCTTCTTGTCCTGCCCTCAGGTGCTTTGGAGAATAGGTTGACCCCCTCTTCTCTGTGGCAGCCCCTCAAATATTGGAACACTGCTATCACATCTCCTCTAGTCCTTCTTTTCCTTAAACTAGACATACCCAATTCCAGCAACTCATTCCTTGTATGTTTTAGCTACCAGCCCCCTAATTCTCTGGAGTTTCAACATTTTTTTAATATTGTGGCAACCAAAACAATATTCCAAGTGTGATCACACGAAGGCATAAAGCGGTATTAATACTTCATGTGAACTTGATTTTGTCCCTCTGTTAATGCAGCTTAGGACTGCATTGGCTTTTTTGGCTGCTGCAGCACACGGCTGGCTCCAATTTAAGTGATTGTCCAAGATCACTTGGGGAACTCAAGATCTCTCTCTCAGTTACTGGTATTGAGCCAGGGCAGGAGTGTCAAATTCATGGCCCGTGGGCCACATGTGTCATGTGCCGGTCATGCCCACCCCTGGTTTAGCAAAGGGGGAAAAAGTTGCTGAATGTCACAAGACGACAATGTGAGGCTGTGAGGTTGACACCCCTGAGCCAGGGGAACAAGAATGAAATGCGGCTGCTCTGTCCCTTTCAGAAAAAATGTCTTCGGTACGTTTTAAACTGCTAACTCTGATCTATTGATCAGGAGTCTCAACGAGACATAAAGTCTTCATCAGGATATATTTTGGGTTTCCTGGCAGTCATCAAGAGTGACTTTTATGCTCTATTTCTTAGCAATGTTATTTCAGACTTTAAAACTGTTGGTGTGATGATACTCCCCAGGAAGCCGGGTGTTTCTAGATGTACACCAACAAAAAGCTATCCAGTTTTGTTTCCTTAGGTAATGTAAACCATAAGAGATCTTTTGGATGGTAGTAACAAAAATAACATTCTGGGGACCTTTAGAACTTTACTTGGATAAATAAGGTTTTTTTTTTTCCTTTTCTGATGTGTTTAGGTTATTATAGTGACACAGTGTTGAAGCCTATTGGTTCCAGGCCTCTATTAAAAGTATGTTAAGACCTGAGTCATCAGGCCATGTGTTACTCTTGAGAAGATGCAACTGAGTCTTTGGTTTTGCAAAGATGCAAAGTTTCTGTGCAGAGTTTCTGACCTTTTATATTTGAAGCAGAAGTGCTTTAAATAAACAAAGATAGGTAATTGCACCCATAATGAACTAATGGCACAATAACAAATCTCTCTGGTGAACTACTGTATTTAAACAGGCACAGCACTTAAGAAACATGTTGTATAGAGGAAATGAATTGTCATGCATGCCATCACAATCAAGAGGTGATCTTTTTTTGGTTTTGTCATCGGTTCTAAGGGAAATGCTGCTTCCTTGGCATCTGCTTGAGTGGAACTGTTACTGTTATCCCGGTACAGTAAAGGTTCATTTTATGCTGCTCTCTGAGCTTGATGGTTTGCCTGCAGATATCTTGTTCCCCAATTAGGTAACAAGATCAGTGCAAGGGTTTACCCTTGTTTATATACAATGCCTTGCCTTGCCAGTGATGGTGGAGGTGTGGCTTTGCTCCTTCCAAGTTAGAGTATTGTTTTCTGCTTGATAGTTCAGTGTTGGTCCCTGCTTAACTGTCTATTGTGTCAGGCATCCATAGAAACACAGACAATTCGTTGCGGCTAACTTGCCACAGCCACCTTGCTGCGGGACAATTCAACACTGTAAGAATAATTTCATTGAGATACTTTTATTATTGGTGACCACGTTTTTGTCAAAATTATTGTAACTCTTGTATTTCTGGATTGACTTTCTTATTATTGGCCGTGGTTCTGTCAAAATTAATTTAACTTTTGTTGAATTGTTCCCAAGCAAGTTGGCCATGGCAAGTGGTCCCATTCTGTAGACAGAGATAAGCCACATTTACACAGCATTTAAAAGAGACAATAAAAAGTAAGAAGGTAAGAAAAAGAAGAACCCAAAAAGAACAAAACTCATCCTCTCCTGCAGCCAACACCCAGATAAGCAGGAATTAACACAAACAATCAACCAAGCAGACAACAATATCTTAATTAAGGAACTACCACAGGGACACACACACCCCTTCACCAACACTGACAGGATAAACTATATATAAACAAGGAGCAAACCCCACCTTCTCTCTCACTGATGATGTTACCTAGTTGGTTCATGAAACATCTGTAAGAAAACCTCTAAGCTCAGAGAGCACCAAGGACTCCACAGTTCAATCCTGAGCTTCAAATACTCTCTTCTAATGGAACTATGAGTTCTACTTCTGAAAAGTTTTAAAGAGTTTCTATTGCCCAGAGAGGGGGATTGCTGGTCCTACATGAGTGAGGCATGCAGATCCATTTGTATAAACATAAATTATATAGCCAGCCTGCTAATATCAGAATAGGCCACAGATCAAAATTCATGTTCATCCTCTTTGCCCAGGAAATGTGATGCAGGAAACACTTTCAATGTGGCTTCCTCCCTGTTTTCTAAGCGCAAGTAATTATTTATGAATGAGCTGTCTGAGGTGTGACTTCTTACCAACCCTCGGAGTCAGTGGTGTCCAGGCACAGGTTCAGAAGGATGATGGGTTCTGTTGCACTGGCTGCGGAAAACTTCCCTGACTATCCATTTGGAAATCCTGCAGTTGGAAGATCCTCAGTTTTAATTTCTGCTAGATGCAAGAATCCAAATTAAACCTACAGAAAGATGTCCAGTCTCTGCCCAAACACACCCAGCAAAAGGGAGCCGATTGCTTTGTTTGGTCGCTGCTTCTACTCCTCAATCGCTCTCCACTTATCCTTAGAATGTTTTCCGATATTCAACTGGCATTTGCTTTCTTTCAAATTGAGAGCGTTGTTCTGTCTCCTGATCTAGGATGATTTGGATGTCAGGAATACTGGAAGTTGTAAATACAACAAAATATCTTGGGGAAAGCAGCAGCAAAACACTCCCATGTGGCTCCAAGAAAACTCCATGGGAAACTTCCAGAGGCCATCAGGATTGAGTCAACTCAAAGGGGACTTCAAGAAGGATTGGTGTTTGGGTGTCACGATGGGTAGAAGAAGAAAGACATAAGCTAGGAAGAGACGGAGTACAGGGACGGTCTAGGAAAGCAATTGCTCCTTCCCGCTCGCTTTTTTTGTCCACATCCTTTCATGTTCCATTGTAATTGGTCAACAGGACACCTCATCAGGATACACTGAGTTCTTTTTTTTTTTTTACAAATGTTGAAGGATTTATAATTGCCTTTAATTAGTATTTGTCTTTCTCCCTATTTTCAGATGACAATGGTAAGCCAGAAGATGGATCAATATCTGGGTAAATCTTCATTTTTTTCATTTAGAACCAAACATATTTAGGTCAGGTGGCAACTTCTGTAACATTCTCTTCAGCTCTGTTGGACTTCAATCTCCATAACACCTGGCAAGCTTTTGCCATGCTAATTGAACATTATAGCACATAACATTGACATATAAATGCTATATTTCTTATAACAGTATATAACATTTCTGGAGCACATCAAGTTATGGAAGTACTTGATGTTACATTAAGTTAATTTTATTACATTAAATTTACCTTAAATTAATGTTAAGTTACATTAATTGTAAAAGCTGAAGTGTAACTTTGTCACTTCTGTTGATTGCAAGCTTATTACTTACTTTGTCACTTCTCCTTATTCTCATTACTTAAAAAAAACACACCCAAAAATGCTTTTTGTATATCTGTCTTATTTGCATTTTATTTTCTCATTTAGAGTTCTAAACTCTGTTTTAGTCACTTATGTATGTGTATATGTATGTATGTATGTATGTACGTACCAGGAGCAGGCTTGCTTTCCAACTGCCTGGTTAGCTGACAATTGGGCTTTGCTTAAAAAGAAGATGGGATGGGAATTCTTGAAGCCAATGCAAAAGTCGGCCAGGTAGTGGGAAAGCCAGCGTGTTCCTGGTCAAGCCATGGCCATGAACAGTTCCATGGCTACCTTGAGCTTTAAGTCCTGGGACCTGCAGAAGCTTTGTTCTGGCTGCAGTTGTGCATGCCAAGGATAACCCTATATGTTGACATCCGCATAGAAAGAAACACTTTGTATGCCGGAGAGTCAGTTGTCCTACGGATTGGCCAGTATAATCTGTATCCTATCGGGTGGAGAAACTGTTGCAAATGGGAAACTTTGGGACACAGCCCAAAGAAATATGAGTTGTCCTTATTGTTGTGTTTACATTTATCAGACATACCGAATCTCATCCGTTGCAAAACATTCCTAAGGAGAGCAGGATTGTTATCAGTGAAGACCAAGAACTGTTGCAGCAAGTAAGTGATGATTCACAGTAGGAGGAAGTCCTTTCCCAATCGTGTGTCTGGCAAATGTGTTGGACTTCATCCCCAGTCCTGTCCAGCATAGAGAATCAGTGGGTATTTTTCTGTCAAGAGCTGCCTGCACTCACAGGAGAAATCTAGAGAGTTATGTCAGTGATGGGCAGAGCTCCCATTAACAATAGTTGGGATCACTTACCTTTTTGTGTCCTGCTTTGCTGCCTCATTCTGACAAGAGTGGGGTGTCCCTGGGAGAGATGACCAGGAGTGGGAGTGAAGGTGGAGAAAGAAAATCATTTTCAAACAGAACATGAAAAGTTATTTTGAAGTTGTGAACATCATTGATAGATACCATGCAAGTCTATCACTGTAATAAATATGTGATTGATTGATGACTGATAGAACAGAAGAACCATGGATTGGATTTAAAGTAATTAAGGATAAATGGGAAAAGATAATGCTGAAGAGGAAAAAGAGAAGAAAGCAAACTAGATGTTAGAACAAACCATGGATTCTGACAGGAATGGAAGGGGAGGGAGGGGAGGGGAGGGAAGAGAAAAAAGCCAAAAAAAGGCTTCTGAAAAGCAATTAATTAAGAGGTCCTGAGACAAGAAGCAGTATTACAACAACTGCTGTAAAGACACCGAAGACAGAAAAACATTGAAAAACAAGAAACATTCTTCCAAAAGATTTCTGAACACAGAAGTTCCAACCTCCTAGCAGTATGCTAAGAGACCCCAATGGACAAATAGTAACCAGTTCAGTGAAGATCCAACAGTAAGTCAGAGGTCTCCAAACTTGGCAAGACTTGTGGACTTCAACGCCCAGAATTCCTCTGCCAGCATAGCTCGAACACCAAAGTTGGAAAGTATCAATGCTCTAACAGAATCCTGCTCCTTTAAAGTCCAGCTTTTGCATCCACATAATTTCAACAGGACAAAAAAATGTTCTGTGCAATTCTGATTTTTCTGCTTAGAGGCACTACTGGACATCTGAATGACTTTTCAATGAAAGCCTTAAAAAGGCATTCAGATGTCCAGGAGTGTCTCTAAGCAGAAAAACCAGAATTACGTTAAACATTTTTTTGTCCTGGTGACATTCTGTGGATGCAAAAGTTGGACTTTAAAGGAGCAGGATTCGTTTTAGAGCATTGATACTTTCCATCTTTGGTGTTTGAGAATTCTCCCAAGAACTCCGTGGATACCCAAGAAAATAAACAAATCCAGAGTTCTCAATGACCAAGCTCAAATTACACTACTTTGGAGGGGTTTTGAGAAGACCTACCTCTCTGGAAAAGACCCTGATGCTCCGGAGCAGGGGTCTCCAACCTTGGCCACTTGAAGACTTGTGGACTTCAACTCCCAGAATTCCTCAGCCAGCTTTGCTGGTTGCCAAGTTTTAAAGTGGCCAAGGTTGGAGACCCTGCTCAGGAGAGTGGAAGGAAGCCGAAGAGGACGGTCAACAGCAGAGACCCTTCCTACGCCCCAATACAGTGGTATGGTGGGTGGGCAGTGTGGGAAGACCAGAAAGAACAGCTTCGGGACAGATTGTCATGAGGAAAAAGTTCTCTCTCTTTCTGCTTGGCAACAGTCAACACTAATCTGATAATACATAATCAGGTGGGATCCAAATCCAAGTAAGATGGAGCTACCTGTAATCTCTTTTTACGCCTCACGTTCTCTTCTGTTCCTTGTGCAACTCACCCAGCTGGATTTAGTTTCTCATGCTGGACGTGCAATCTCTTTGCTGTAGAAGACCATCCCAAGTGGTGAAGAGGAGGATGAGGAGAGCGACAGTGATGATGATGACATTCGAGTTACGATTGGCAATATCAAGACTGGAGCCCCATCCTATATGTATGTGTGACTCTCTCTCCCACATCCTATTCTTTTCAGTGTACCATAGTCATGCAAGCTTTTTGAGATCTATGATGCATTGCTTGTTTATTTTATTTGTCTCCTGCCTCTGTTATTGTTATAAATGATTCAAGGAAGTGAGCATATCTAATATTCCTTCCTCCTCCTATTTTCCCCACAACAATAAATCTGTGAGGTGGATTGGGCTAAGAGACACTTGACTGGCCCCAAATCACCCAGACACAGAGACGGTATTCAGCCAGTTTGGACTGGTTCTGGTGTACCGGTAGCGGAAATTTTGACCAATTTGGAGAACTGCAAATACCACCTCTGACTGGCCCCACCCACCTGCCCCACCCTTTTCCGTCCCATATTCTATTGATTTTTACCTCAGCTGATTTGCAGGCAGAGCGAATTGCTGCGCCTCAGCTGAGCTAAGAAACAACTCACCTCACTGAGGGCAATTTTTCTGTGAAGTGCACAGAACCGGTAGCGTGCAATTTGGAATCCCACCACTGCCCACCTCATGCCTGAGGTGGTGGTAGAACTCACCATCTCCTGGTTGATTGATCCAAAGTCACCCAGCTAGTTTTCATGCCCCTCATGCAGGGCCGGAACTCATTGTCTCTTGGTGATTGGCCCAAGTCACCCAGTTGGCTTTCATGCTTAAAACAGAACTCACCATCTCCCGGCGATTGGCCCAAAGTCACCCGGTCAGCTTTTCATGTCCAAGGCAAGAGTGGAACTTGCCATTTTCTGTTTTCCAGCTGGTGCCTTGACTGCTAGATCAAATGTCTGCTGGATGTACAAAGTCATTGAAGTGGCTTTCAGTTAAACCAAATTAACTCAACCTGACCCCATCTGGATGGGGAGAACTTCCACTCCCATCACTCCCCAAAAGCCCCTTAGAATCGGGGGAGGGAGCTACCAGCCCGGCAGTATCATCTCTGCAAAGGAGATTCCCCTGGCCCCTTCTCTGGGGTCACCCTGTCCATTCAGCAGACGATGGGGTGTTTTTCATGCTGTTATGGTTTGACTTAAGACCCAAATAAAGATGATTGGAGCCAAACCTCACAGAGATAGCCCAGAAACTGCAGTTCTGCTTTCATTCTTTTTTAGGGGGACTCCGATGAATCTGAATCTAAAAACAGGCCGAGGCTATGGAGCACCTGCCTCAGGTATGAATGGAGCATTATTTTCAGTTATCTTTTTTTCTTTGGGAAAATGTTTTATTCTGAATTAATTTTCAATACAATCAAAATGGCTTGTAAGTCTATCTCAGACGATGCCAAGCTTTGTAACATATGCTATTTATAATCAGGCTTATTTAATTAGCACGATGACTTTGTTCTTTCCTTCCCTTCTTCCTTCATGTCCCTTCCCTTTCCTATTTCCTCCCTCTCTCTGTTTTTCTCTCCCTTTCTTTCCTCTTTTCTTTCTTTCTCTTCCCTCCTTCCTTCATGTCCCTTCCCTTTCCTATTTCCTTCCTTTCTTCCTCTTTCTCTCTCTTTGTTTTTCTCTTCCTTTCTTTCGTTGTCTTTCTTTCTTTTCCTTCCTTCCTTCCCATTGTTTTCTCCATGGAGAAAAACACTGCATTGTGTAGAGAAGCACACACACTCACACACACACAAAGCTATTCTATTTGCAAATAGGCAGAACTAAGCTAAATTTACCCAGGAAGAGATTTGTCTCTGTTTGAGCTGCAGTTTTCTCAGCCTGGGAACAGCTCCCCCCCAGTCAGCCTTCAGCACCAACCATCTGTTTTCCTTTCTCCAAAGCCAAGTCGCAGCCTAAAGGTATTGATTTAGAGGCTTCAGGGAATATTAACGGCTTGCCAGTAATCGAGGTGGATTTAGAATCGTTTGAAGACAAACCGTGGAGGAAACCAGGTGGGGCCTCAAAGTTTCTTGTGGTAAATATGATCGATGGCTTTCTTCCCCCCCCCCCCCCAATAATTCGGTATGGTTTGGCCTGGCATCACCGTCCTTGTTGAGGAGAGGTGAGGCAGGTGGACACAGTCTCCAATTTATGGTATGGTCTCATTCATGTGGCGTGAGGAAATCGGTTTACTTGGAGTTGGATAAATAGAGTCACGGTGGATTTTAATCCGCTAGCAGCTGCCAACTCTAGAGGGTGCTGCTCATCTCCATTTCAAGGCCATTGGGCCAAGCGCTGTCTCAAGGCATTTCCGCGATCACGTGGCCAGCATGACCTCACAGAGCACTGTGACCTTCTCACCGAAGTGGTACCTATTTATCTCCTTGCATTTGTATGCTAGGTTGGCAGGAGCTGGAACAATGACAGGAGCTCACCCTTGAGTGATGCTCGGATCTCGGACCTGGGCTGCCGGCTTTCCAGCCCACAAACCGAGTGTCTTAACCGCTGAGCCACCACGCCAGGATTGGAGAGCTCAGACCAATCAGGGATGGACATTTTAATCATTGTAGCTCAGCCTCTGAGCTATGCCTGCCTCTTTTCATACAGAGGCAGTCATACAGCGAATTTCTGCTGGCTTTTACTCTTGTTGCTCCTCATTTGGAAACTGAAATGAAGAGAAAGAGGAGGGAGAGCCTCAGAGAAGAGAAATCTAAGTCAAAACCAAAAATGGAATTGGAGAGTCTTAAGACGGGACCCTCCTTAGTTCTCTTGAACATGGATGCATAGGGGAGGGGATAGGTACATTTAAAGATGCAAGATTGATGTACTTTTGAGGTAGACCTGTCAGGTCTCAAAGCAAGAATGACACACAGTAATTTTTCCAAGCTGTGTTCTTTATTATTATTATTGTAACATTTTTTGAAATGCACCAGTGATCAGAACATATGTGGACTTCAGCTCCTAGAATTCCACCATCAGCATGTGTCAGGCTCAAAACCATTTTTCCAAGCTGAGATATTTATTATTTTCACACCTATCAACCAAAATTCTTGGCAGACTGAGGACTCTACTTTCTGCATCTACAGTGTTTTTGGAACTATTAAGCAGGGGCTGTCTTCACCCTCTTTCTCTCACACATGGTCTCTGGGCTGAGTTGCCTCTTACTCCTCTGGAATCAGTCGCCTCCCTCCTGGGAATCCCCCTCTTCACCACATTCCATCACAAGTTCAGACTTGAACATCGAGGAGATGAATACTAAATCTGCTTTTATTATAGGATTTCTGTAACAGACTCTGGCCACTCTCAGTGCACCTCCTTCTCCCTGCCTTTCTCCATAAACAGAACTAGGAAGGGTCCAGCATGAGACGCTTTCTCAAGTTACATTCCTGCTTGGGCTCAGATTTCTCTTATCTAATTTGCATCGCTTCCTCCTTGAAAGGTTATTCTCACAACCCTTGCAGAAACAGATCTTGCTGGTGGATTTTTATTTTCCAAAGGGGAAGAAGGGAATTCTAGAGAAAACATCTGATTTGGAGTGTGGGGTTTTTGCGCCTATCTAATCCAAGGAACCACAAACATAGGTGTGAATGGCATGATTCCTGTTGCACAATCTGAGCTTCAACTCCCAGAATTCCCCCAACCAGTTACTTTTTTCAGCTCTGTTGTCATTTCAAACAGCCATGAAACAAATGGTTCTAAGTGGAGGGCTAATTTGTAACCATGATTTGTGCACCTGCTTTGAATCCTAACTTCAGCAATCATGATTACAAACTGCCTTGTTGCCTTGAAGATGGATGCCATTCAGATATTCACCAGTTTTCTTCGGGATTATTGCCATTTGCATATGTATCTGTGTGTCTTCATTAAATATGTTTCACCATAAATGTTCCCAGATTTCAGGACTTTGAGAATGTTTAAAAGATGAAACACTTGCTTTCACCCCCTACGAGCGGAAAGGACCCGTTTTATATCACAATCATCAACCTAAAAAAAAAAAAAAAATGGTGCTAAAATAATGGTCCCGCCCATTCTGGATGTCCTCTTCTTTGTGGGCCACAAAAATGGGATGGGCTGACATGTGACCTGTAAGACCACGACTCATGAAGGCTGCCAGGTGATCTTCAGCCTCCACAGGACTAAGGTCTGGTGGTAACAGATGATGGAAATTATCCTTGAGCAAGAATGTTAAAAATTTTCACTCCTGGGAAAAAAAGAAAACCTTGCAATTGTGCTTAACTGTAGCCAAAGCTGGCCCCAGTATTGGTGAAATATGATAGCAGAGATAATTTGCAATAATGAAAAAGATCGTTAAAATTCCCCATGAGTCATCAAAAGACAGAGAGAATGTATCTACGTGGGAGAATGAGGTGGAGACTTGAAGGATACTGTTGTTGATTATTCTCCAGATCATCTTTTATGATTCACTTTAAGGTGGGAGTCGGCAACCTGTGGCTCCAGAGCCGCATGCGGCTCTTTGGGCCCTCTCCTGCAGCTCCGTATAGGCCACCACTGGTTGGCCCCTCCCCTCACCCTCCCCTCGCAGTTACTCCTCGCCTGAGAAGGTAAGGGCGACAGCGGTAGATGGGGAGTTGCTCCGTATTCCAGGGTGGCAGTGATGCGCTCCTCTACCTGCCTCTACTTCTGGCCCTGCTTGGTGCTGCGTGCACTTCGGCTGCTCGGGGAGATACGCCACTTTCTCTGCCCTCAGACACTGGTCCAGCTGATGTTCCGTGTCGTAATGGGCTCCAGGAGGAGGAGAGGACACCATCTCCCCCATTGTGAAGTGCGCTGAATTTAAGTGTGGTGTGCAAGGCGCTGCAAGAGCAGTGAGCAGGCCATGGAGGCAGCAAGAGAAGTGACGTCAGTGTCTTGGGAGAGAGAGAAAGATGTTCCTCTCACCTCCTCCATGGCCTGCTCGCTGTCACACACAAACACATGCAAGAGAGATGAGAGAGAGGGAGATGTGAGAGAGGGAGAGAAAGAGACTCTGTCTCTGAAAGAGAGATGAGAGAGGGAGAAATAGAGACACTGAGAGAGATAAAGAGAGAGGGAAAAAGGGAGAGGGAGAGAGAGAATAGATACCTGTTTCCCAGAGAAAACACCAGGAGCCACAAAACCTGGGTAGGTGTGGCTGGGGTGGAGTCATGTGACTAGGTGGGAGTGAGTGATGTCAAGTTGGCCCTGCCCACCCAGGTTTTGTGGCTCCCTGTGTTTTCTTTTCTCTGGGAAAGGGGTCTAAATGGTTCTTTCGGTTTTTTAAGGTTGCAGACCCCTGAACTAGGGAAGCGGTCTCCAAACTTGGCAACTTTATGGACTTCAACTCCCAGAATTCCCTAGCCAGCCATGCTGGGGTATTCTGGGAGTTGAAGTCCACAAGTCTTAAAGTTGCCAAATTTGGAGAGCCCTGAACTAAGGTATAATACGTCAGCATCTCCTTGTTGTTTTCCTTCTTCCCGGTAACGTTTTTTCACTGAAAGAAGATTCCTCTGCTCCAAAAAATAAGTTGCTCCGAGCCATTTTTCCACTTCAGGCCCCCCCATCCCCAATTTCTTTTTGCTGGAAGAGTTGGCTTTCCCCGGAGAGCCCTTTCCGCTAACGCGTTTCCATTTCTTCCCAGGTGCCGACCTTTCCGATTATTTCAACTACGGATTCAACGAGGAAACCTGGAAAGCCTATTGTGAGAAGCAGCGCCGGCTTCAGCTGGGCCTGGAGCCTTCGGTCTCCACCTCCACCGAAAACAAGATCACGGTAAAAGGCAGAGCTTGGAAGCGGGTTTGGTTCCTTTGGTTCCACCACTTCACAAAAGGGGTCCATCAACCTGCCTGGGCTTGGAATGGTTGGGGGACGTAATCCAAAAGCGCTATTAATGTAATAGGTAATCCTCGACTTACAACAGTTCATGGCAATTCCAAGTTGCAATGTCCCTGGAAAAAAGTGACTTAGGACCATTTTTCACATTTAACGACCATTTCAGCATCCCCATGGCCAAAATTTGAATGCTTGGATACTGACTTGTATTTATGATGGTTCCTGTATCCTGAGGTCATGTGATGAACTTCTGCAACCTTCTTATAAGCAAAGTCAATGAGGAAGCCCGGTTTGCTTAACAACCGTGTTACTAACTTAACAACTGCAGTGATTAATTTAACAACTGAGGCAAGATCGTAAAACAGGACAAAATTCAATTAACAAATGTTTCAGCGAGCAACAGAAATGGGGTCAATTATGGTCGTAAGTCAAGCATTACCTGTACAAGAACGTCGCTTTTAAAGGCAATGAAGATGAAAAGCAAGTCAGTTTCTGAACTCAACATTTTGATCCTTTGGAGGGAGACAAAAGGCAATCAGTTGCTTCTAGTCTGTGGACCGAATCACAACCAGATTTAAGATGCCTGAACTTCAAATTCCCAGAATTCCCCTGTCAACTTCTGGGAGTAGAAATCCACCCATTTCAAAGCATGCTGGCTGGGGAACGCTGGGAGTTGAAGTCCTCTCCTATTAAAGCTGCTAAGATGAGAAAGCACTAAACTTTTGCTTCCTGTATTAAGATGTACAATTAGGGTTAGGGCCTCTCTTCTCTTCCCACAATAGAAGAATGGACAGAAAAATGGATGGGTTCACCGAGAGAGCAAAATTAATTGTTTCAGTCAGAGAAAAGAATAAATCCAGTTTTGTTTCTGCTTGAATATCTACCTGAGCTTTGTGTTTGAGATAGAAAAGCGTGAAATCTTAACTATGGAATTTGACAATTAGATTAGTTGTCCTTATACAAATGGCTAGTATCTACTAAGGGTGTGAAAATAAAAAATATCATATTCTACTATGCTGAAAAAAGTTGGAAGTTAGTGCTTTTCTTTTCCATTTCCCCCTTATCCTACTACAGTTTCCCTTTCCCTTCCTTTCCCTTTCCATTTCCCTACCATCTTCATTTTCATTTGTATCTTGTACTATGTAAATTTCAATTAAAAATAATGAAAAACAGTATGTTCAATTTTGAAAACTCAGCAGGCCATCCCTTACGCTTTTTGAAAAACTCTTGACAAATGAGGGTATAAAATTAGTCAAAGGCTTTTCAGTCCAATAAAAATAGCTGCTGTAAACACAGAAAGCTTAGGAGTTCCAGATTAAAATTTTGGTCCATCTGCATCCCTTCTGCAATGGAACCTAACCCCTCTCCATTTTAAGGTGCTTTACCAAGATAGTCTTTCACTTACGACCACAATTGAGAGGAGATTTTCCATTGTTGTTAAGTGAGTCACACCCAACTTTATGATCTTTTACCAACTTTATGATCTTTTATGGTTGTAAAGCAGATGATATTGTTGTCAATAACATTGTTGTTAAGTGAATCTGGCTCCCCCCACCCCCCGTCTTGGCTTGTAGGAAACTACCTGGGAAAGTCACAGATGGAAGTCTGACGACCTTGGGAAGCCACAACCATCATATACCCACAGATGTCCTCCTACAACAGTTCACTAAGCGACTCTCCAAAGTCACAACGGCAGTAAAAAAAGTGACTTATGATTGTTTTTCACACTTACTGTTAGGATTCCGGCATTTAACCACAATTTAAATCATGAGTCTCAAGCCAAACTTCCAAAATTTCAAAAGGATTTATTGGGAGTCAAACATGTCTGGCACTGTCTGGGTGTAGCTGACTCTGAGACATATTCATTGTCACCCTTGACCCTGGTTTTCCCCCACCCCCTGGGTGTATCATAATTCATATTCTCCAATGGGACACATCCATAGCCCAGAATCACCAATCAGGCTCTCCAATTTGAATGTTGCGTAGTAGAAACTTTGGTCACCTAGTTATTATCTTTGAAAACATTTATGGAATGCAAGCTGCCCACTGCTCCCCCCCCCATTTTCTCTTGGCAACTCTAAAAAGACCATAGAAATATTTTATGAGTTGACATTTCCGACCATTATAGCCTCTCAATGGTCACCTGATTAAAATTCAACCTCTTGGGAACCTGACTCATATTTATGATGATTCCAGTGTCCTGGGATCACATGATCACCTTTTACGACTTTCTGACAAACGAATACAATGGGGAAGCCAAATTGCATAACAACTGTGTTATTCACTTAACAACTACAGTGATTCTCTTGACAACTGTGGCAAGTAAAATCGTAAAATGGGGCGAACTCACTTAGCAACTATCTCACTTAGCAATATAAATTGTGGGCTTAGTTGTCATAAATATATATGCCAAATTTTTGTTCTCCTGACTGTGGAGAAGCTGCAACGGTTGTAAGTGCGAGCATGCTGCTTCTCCCAAGTAGCTTTTTCAGCCCAGCTGGATCGGAAGAATCCTGTTGGATGAAGCAGCGAAATGTTTCAAACCAAAGAAAGAAAAGAAGCCCAGTTACCACGACTCGACTTCCAGATGGTTGTAGGTCCCTTTTTCCAGTTCTTTTGGAATTTCAAACAGTCGCTAAACGAATGGTTGCAAGTCAAGGACCACCTGTGGCTGCAGAAAAGAATTCCATCTTCTGGAAAGCAGCAGGAGCGAAACGGTCCCTCTGTCCATTTAAAGTCGACTTTCTTTAGTGAGAAAAATGATGGTTTCAATTGGAGGATGAGGAAAAATATCTCGGATTGAAAAGGTCATGGTGGCACTACAATGTGGTTGTTTTTTCTAAAGGTTCAACAAGGAAGAACCGGCAACACCGAGAAGGAACCTGAGAACAACATCATCAAGATGGATTTTAAAACTGATTTTGTTGCCCTCGTTGGCGGAAGGATAAAAGCGGGGCCTCCTCCAAACAGGTACTGAAGGGACCCCTCTTGGGTGGCTGTTTTTGAGAGAGGTTTGCTTTCTCAGGGTTTAGAGCCTTTATCTCCAAACTGATGGATTTCTAGACCGTAATTAAGCACACGCTTAGTCCAAACAACTCTCGTTTTATTTCAACGCTGGGAATGATGTTTATTCCCAGCCCATAATGAGTCCCAAACAGTCCCTCAAGATAAGCACCCACCTTTATCTCCTTTGAAGTGCTGCCAACAACAAAAGTGCCAAACGAACTGTAAAAAGCCAACCAAAGTACAAAGTCCACACAGCTTCAAGGATTAATCGAAACAAAGCGAACGACTTTGCTTCCTGCAAAGATTTCTCTACCTTTGCACTTCCTTTATACCTTATGGGAAGGGCAATCACCTCCAAGCCTTACTCCCGAGTCGCCCCTTTTGTCTTAGCTGCCCTTGTCTTGTAGCAGTTCTGCACATACACGCACTGGGAACAGGCTCCCCTTGTTCCTCTGCCTTGCTGCTGCCAGACTCCGGGTCAGCACCCCACTCCCAGATGGCCCTAGCCTCATCTCTGCATTGGATGCAGGACCCTCATCCGAGTCCTCCCCAGACTCTCGGACTGGTCCCCATTCTTCCCCACTGTCCGATTCCGCTGCCGTCTGCAACAGCTGCTGGTGAACCACAACACTTACTCACAAGCAGCTTAAAGTATCCCATGAATCATCTCAGAGCCCAGAACTTCTCCAGATGAAGGAATCTTACACTTCCAGGCAAGCTAGAATTCAGGGAAGCCCAGACCCATTCCCTCCAGGGAAGATCTAGATGGTCACCCAAAGTAAGCTTGGTCAACTGTGGGTGGAAAGATGGCTGTGTCCTGAGCTTAAGGCAGATCCATCAGGTTTCCCCCAATCTCAAGACTTGCCCCATTTTGGTTAGGTGATATAAATAGTAAATGCCTCAAAGCAAAGGGCTCAGCAATCTGGCCCTTCAAATATTGTTATTTGAACAATATTCAAACAAATATTGTTCATTCCCTAGAGCAGGGGTCCTCAAACCTGGCAACTTTAAGACTTATGGACTTCAACTCTGAGTTCCTCAGCTAGTTCCCTGCTAGATAAAGTATTGTAACACTCCTGTCTCTAGCATAGCATATGATAATGTCCCAAAAAGCAAGAGGCAGGTCAGTTTTTGATGGTTTTCTGATAGTAAATTCTGCTTTATGGAGCTTTATCCAGGCAGTTGGGAAGCAAATGCCCCAATGGATGGGATTCAAACTTTTTTACTACCAGTTCTGTGAGTGTGGCTTGGTGGTCGTGGCAGGGGATGGATACTGTAAAATCTCCCGTCAGAAGTAGGATTGGCCGGTTCTCCAAACTACTCAAAATTTCTGCTACCGGTTCTCCAGGACTGGTCAGAACCGGCTGAATGCCACTGATGAATGCCCACAACATTGCACAAAAGAAAATTGTTAATGCATTGGAACTAAAATCATCATTAAATTGTGATGGTGTATTGGTGGATGGTGTGCAGTATGCAGTTGTCACAAGATGGGAGTTGAGTGTGTGTTTATGGCATCCTTTACTCCAATGATGAGGAAGAACAATGATCAAGATCAGCTGCTGATGCTGAATGGGCCTTCTTTTGGAAACAGGAAACTGGGTGGGACAATCGACGTGATTGGTGGACAGGCTGGCACCATCCGGAGGGTAGAAGGAAGGCGGCGTGACAAACACGCTTCTGAAGAAAATCCCATTCAGGTAAGAACTGAAAGGTGTACCTCAAGCCTTGCACACCCTTCACTTTCAATCCAGATTAGACGTTCCTGGTTGGGGTAAGACCACACTTGGGACAGTGTATCCATTTCTGGTCACCACAATATAAAAAAAGATGTTTAGACCCTAGAAAGTGTGCAGAAAAGAGCAGCAAGAAAGATGACAAGGCACCTAGAGGCTAAACTGTATGAGGAATGGTTGAGGAAGCTACTGTAAGTATGTCTAGAAGAGGATCAAAACGGCCTCTTGATTCATGGGGTATATTCATATTTATGCAGATAGTTGCTGTAGTCTGGCAAGATTCTGTCTGTAGGCAAATAACAAAGTAAAGTCTTAACAAAGAGAAGGACCGGGGTGACACAATAGCAGGCTTCCAATATTTGAGGGGCTGCCACAGAGAGGAGGGGGGGGGTCAGCCAATTCTCCAGAGCACCTGAAGCAGGATGAGAAGTAATGATTGGAAGATTGTGAAAGAGAGATTCAACGTAGAACTAAGGAGAAAATTCCTGACACTGAGAACAATTGGAATGGCTTGCCTCAAGAAGTTGTGGATGTTCCATCACTGAAGTTTTTAAAGAAGAAGTTGGAGAGCCATTTGTCTGAAAAGGTATAAGGTTTCCTGCTTGAGCAGGGGTTGGACTAGAGGACCTCCAAGGTCCCTTCCAACTATATATCTTGGTATGCAAGGTTGGATGTTCTTCCTCTCTACTCCATTTAAAATGTTCCTCTTCCTTCAAACTACAGTATGTTGAACGTCATCTGAAGATCTGTCTCAGTATAGTAGGTCCTAAAATAATCTTTAAATCTGCTGGCATCTTTCTTTTTGGTTTCCTCAAACTATAAATGATCATGCTGGAGCCCATCATGATTGTTAAATGACTGAATAATCAGCCGTCAACACCCTAATTAACAACTGAAAGCTACCCACAACCAGGAACTATATATGGTAAATAGAAGAATTACAGAAGGGACCTCGGAGGTCTTGTAATCCAACTCCCTGCACAAGCAGTGGACCATTCCAGACAAGTGGCTGTCCAGTCTTTTCTTAGAAACTTCTGTTGTCAGAGCACCTACAAGGCAAGCTGTTCCACTGAGTGTTGCTTCTCTCCCTGAATAGTTTCCATCCGTTGCTTCTGGTCCTGCCTCCTGGTGCTCTGATAAATAGCTTGAAGACCACCGCCTCTCTGGGGCAGCTCCTCAAATACTGGAACACTGCTATCATGTCTCCCTGGTCCTTCTTTTCACTAGACATACAAAATGTGTATGTATAGTACATGTGTTGTTGGGTGGGATTCAAAATTTTTTTAACAACCGGTTCTGTGGGCATGGCCAGGTGGGCATGGCCATGGGACTGGGTGGGTATGGCTTCTTTTTGCAGGCGCCCCCCCCCCCGCACTCTATTTTTTTGGCCTGGGCCTCAGGGAAGCCTTCTGGGGGGTCATTTTGGCTCCCAGGAAGCTTCCCTAAGACCCAGGAAGGCAAAAAATGGACTGCAGGGGAGGCATAGTACACACACACACACACACACACACTTCCTAGGCCTCGGGGAAACCTCCTGGGAGAAGCAGTAAGACAGCGAGAGGGATCCTGGCACAGCTGATCATTGAAACAGCTGATTGTCGGCACGGAAAAAGAAAGAGTGACTGGGCGGGGGAGAATACAGTGATGTTGGGTGTGGGTGCGATAAGGACTGACTGGGAAGGGAGGGGTGGGCAGAGAGGGGCGGGGCCCGCCAGGGACACGATTTGTCGGTACTCTGAACTGTGCAGAATCATAACAACCAGTTCCATAGAACCAGTCCGAACCGGTAGAATCCCACTCCTGTGAGTTGTACTACAACCCAGGGAACAGCCCAGTCACACAGAGAGACGTTCCCTGAGGATGGGCACCAGCACAAGCCTGAAAGCTTGGAGGAACAAACCTTTGGGCCCTACGACTAACTCAGATTGGATCTTGCGCCCCTGAGTTCTTCAGTGCCGGGAAAGCTCTCATCCTTATTTCAGTCCTAAAATGTTTCTGCTTCTTGAGATAAAAAGAGGCAAATATTTGTAGCTCAGGGTTGAAATGAGGGGCCCTTCCTGCTCTCTGGGCTTGGCAGTTTCCTTGCAGAGACAGCCTTCATCTGAGGGCTGAATATGCAGGTTGTCCTCGACTTACAACAGTTTGTTTAGTGACTGTTCGAAGTTACAGCAGCACTGGAAAAAGTGACTTATGACCATTTTTCACACTTATGACCTTTGCAGCATCCCCGTGGTCACATGATCCCCTTTTGCAGCCTTCCGACAAGCAAAATCAATGGGGAAGCCAGATTCACTTAACAACCAGGTTACTCGCTTAACAACTGCAGCAATTCACTTCACAATGGTGGCAAGAAAGGTTGCAAAATGGAGCAAAACTCACTTAACAAATGTCTCACTTAACAATGGAGACGTTGGGCTGAATTGTGGTCGTAGGTCGAGGACTACCTGGCTTCAAAAACTTCCATTCTGCAGCCATGAACTCTGAACTAAACTAGGCAAGCGAGTAAGTATCTACACAGGAGACCTGAAACTTTGGAAGTCACCTTCCTGTGTCGCCACCAGCATTTCAAGTGTCCTTCAGGTGTCCTTCATTTCAAGTGTCCTTGTTGCTTTGATTCGGTTGGGTTTCTGTTGAAAAGGGTTCTGTTGAACCCTTGTCCTTCCATTCTCCTGCATCCCCATGGCATTGCAGTCGGAGGCATTTCCTGCTTTGGGGCTTTCTCTTGTTTTCCTTAAAGCCTAACCTGTTTAATCCTCTGTGCTCTCCCTTGAAAGGTACTTGGAGACCATGGGAGCAAAACCCAGCCTGCTCAGCCCCCTCAGCAGCAGCCATTTGTGCCCCCGGCAGGCCCACCTCCGGCGTTAAGTGGGCCCCCTCCCCACTTTCTCCATCCTCCACCGCCACCAGTGGCCTCTGTCCCACCTCCCCTCCATCCTCCAGGTAGGTGTCCCTGCTAGTACAGATACTAAAACCTAAACTTGGACACAAAACCATCTTGGTCGTTAAGTATGAGGAGTTGAGCCAGAAGTCTGCTCTGGCAGGCATTTGCAGGAGAATTGCCTTGGGCTTCAAACTGGAGAGGCTCTTGCTTTTAAATTGCATGGGGAGAAGAATGATTTACTCCTCGGGAGAACCCTGTTTCTGCAGAGAAGATTGGAAAGAAGCCAGTCCAGAACAGGGAGCAGTGCAAGAGGCAGCCTTGTGAAAGGATTGCTTAGGTTGGGGTGAAAAGAGAAAAGCTCCTTCAACTCCAGCTCAACTCCTGGGCCATCCACCACGAAGTGGTTTGATGTGGTCTCCTCCCATTTCTTACTGCTTGCATTTCCCTGGCTAGCTCACATCCCTAATATTACCTGGTGGTCTCCCACCCAAGGACTAAAATCAGGTGGTCCTTAGTCTTTCTGAGATTATCTAAAGAAATAAGGAACATTTCTCTTAACCTCGTAAGGCACATCCACACCTAAGGATCAGAGTGGCTTTTTCAAAATGTTCCCATTTTGATTTACATTCACCCATACATACGTATCTTTGTGATCTTTATCCTGGTTAGTTTTAAACTGGGTTGTCAATGTGATGTGTAGTTCCTCTGTACGTACGTACGTGTATGGTGTACGTACCACCATTAGTTTCCTGGAAAAAGCAGGGGAGAACCAGGATTTGTCCCAGTCCGAGCTACTCGGGATCTGGAGGTTGCTGAATCAGCAATTCTGTGATTTGGTGGGTTGGACCCAATGTCAGATAAGCCCTTCCTGCCTTTTTAAGGCATGATCTTCTGCCATGTGTTCCTCACTTGAGACCTTCTAGGAACAGGGGTCTCCAACCTTGGCCACTTTAGGCCTTGGTGTACTTCAACTCCCAGAATCCCCCAGCCAGCTTTGCCTTCCCTCCTTCTGAGGTGGGTAAAATGGGGATCCAGATTGTTGGGGGCAAGAGGCTGACTCTGTAAACCATTTAGAGAGGGCGGTAAAGGACTGTGAAGTGGTATATAAGTGCTATTGCCCTTCCTTCCTTCCTTCCTTCCTTCCACCCAATGGTGCACAGTGATTAGAATGCATTATTGCAGACAAATTCTGCCCGCTGTCAGCAGTTCGATTCTGACCGGCTCCAGGTTGACTCAGCCTTCCCTCCTTCCGAGGTGGGTAAAATGAGGACCCGGATTGTTGGGGGCAAGAGGCTGACCCTGTAAACCGCTTAGAGGAGGCTGGAAAGCACCACAAAGCGGTATATAAGTCTAAGGGCTCTTGCTATTTAGCATTATCAGTTGACGGAACTGGAGGACGGTGCAGTGGGATGACTCGTGGCATCCAGACAGGCGGGTGTTAAGGGATTCCATCACTGGCATAAGATAGGAGGGGAAAGGTAGGGATTTTTTTCAGCCTCCCCCCCCAAGAGAAGGAAGGGCTGGTCCTAGAGTGGCCCTCGCATCTTCCAAGGATGATGACTGATTGTTCTTCTTACTATTAACAGGGCTGTTTCCTCCTCCTCTGGCTCCTCCACCAGCTCTCTTGATCCCCACGCTGGATGGGTAAGTGAGGCTTCGATGGACATTGTGGCTGCTGGTTCAGGCCATTTGCTCAGAATCTGGGGGCGGGGAGGGGAACTGGACCTCCAGTTGGCTCCAGAATTGAACAGGGGGGCCTCCTTGTGGCTTAAATACTGAGAACCTTTGGGGCTCTCTAAGGTGTTTAAGGTTGCCGACCCCTGGCCTAAGGAAAGTACACAGCATATTAAAATAACACACTTCGCTTGAAAACATCACGCTGGCTGGGAATTCTGGGAGTTGAACTCCACACCTCATCAAGTTGCCACGGTTGAGAAATACTGGTCTGGTTGTAGATTTTGCACAATCGTTGCACGGATTCTTGGCGTCCCTCCCTGATAAGCAGCGAGTGCAGGATGAAGAGCCAGGGCACTCTGAACCAGGGGGATAAATGAACCGTGCAAAAACGTCGCAATCCCTGGCTTGGATGGCCTTCTAAGGGGATCCCGTGGATTTGGGAGGAAACGCCTCGTTTTCAGCAGACTCTCGTCGAAGTGGGGTGGCACTTCCGCCTTCAGAGGAAACGTCCAGCAGGGTTAGGGTCCAGCTGAGAAGCCCTGGGAGGAGCCAAGGCAAGGGCCCATCTGCTTGGCTGGAAAGCTCCACACAGGCAGCTTGGTTGGGAAGACCAGGATTCTGCACGCGAAGAGCTTTCTCCTCTGGCTCGATCCGTTTGTTCTTCAGCACACTAGTCCTCAACTTACAGTTCACTTAGTGATCAACGGCACTGAAGAAAAGTGACTTAGGACCCCTTTTCACTTATGACATTGCATCCTCCCCCTGGTCACATGATTTCCATTTGGGTGCTTGACATTCACACTTATGACGGTTGCACGTGATCTCCTTTTGGGACCCTCTGACAAATTCAATGGGGAAGCCAGATTCACTTAGCAACTGGGTTACTCAACTTATCAACTGCAGTGATTCGCTGAACAACCGTGGCAAGAAAGGTCGTAAAATGAAGCAAAACTCCCTTAACAACTGACTTGCTTAGCAGTGGAACTGTTAAGCTCAGTTATGGTCGCAAGTCGAGGACTAGCTGTATTGGAATTGCTCAGTGCTTTGCATCACCGGGCTGGTCCCAGTGGATAAATCAACCAAGGTATGTTTGCTTAGGCCGTGGATTACAGGCAGCTGTAAGAGCAGCGGCCCTTAGACTTCTGTACCTCCCCATCGTGTTTTATGGCATTCTCTGAGCGGTGTACAGGATCAGCAGATCACCAGCAATCTGGGTCCTCATTTTACTGACCTCGGATGGAAGGCTGAGACAATCTTGAGCCGGTGGGAATCAAACGGCTGAAATGCTGGCAGCCGGCAGTAAGCGGAAGTAGCCTGCAGTACTGCACTCTAACCACTGCGCCACCGTGGCTGCTCTAAGGAACGGAGGGTGTTGTTTCCAGAGAGAATCCAATGAGGATTATCATTTCCCTTCCCAATTTGATTTTTCAGCCTGACTTAATGATGGGAATTAGATGTCGCTAACCCTTCTTGTGTGTTCTCTCCCTCTCTCCTCAAAGCCAGCCTGCCAGCTACAGCAACCGGCAGCCGCCTCCCTTCGGCTACAACTCCACAGGTGAGCCCCTCCGAGCCCTTGCAGCAGATAGGTGGAGTGGATTGTTGTTTTGCACAACCCACAACGAGTCACAAGGATTGGCCAGTTCAGCTCTTGCAGGTCAGCTCTGGACTCTCCTGTGATTGTCCTGCCTTGGCTGATCTTGGGAGGTCATCTCTACCAAAGTAGACTTAGTAGAATGTCCTGCAATGCTGGAAGATTCTGGCCTTTTCCTCCTCTTTCTTCCCTCAGGGCATCACTTGGATACAATTGTTAAACTGGAGTTTTGTGATGATGTTTTTTTTGTGTGCAATTATTATCTCTTCCTTTCACATGTCAATGAATATGAATTTGCAAGGGTTTTCGCCTTTCCGCATAAGCCTTATTCTTGTGACCCGAAAAAGACCCCACCCCAAATTGCATTCCAGTGGATCACCACTGACTTTTCACTGTTCCTGTGTGTGTGTTATTTGTTAGGCAACTGTTACCACTGACCTTGTGTGAAAATACACACCCTTCTTCATTGAGGCTAAAGCTGTTGCTTCTTTTCCAGCAGAAAAAGAGAAACTTCTGTGCAAAACAATTGCAAGTTACACCTAGTTCTGTGCATTTGTACAGGATTAATTTTCTGAATTGAGGACTCAACCTGTATGGGTTGAGGTTACCACAAGGATTCCATACCATGTCTAATAATACCTTCTGTGACACTTTAATGATATTAACTGATGAATACATCTAGATTACCATACCTTCTCCTGTAAGTCTAATTTCCCAAAGGGGTATCTTGAAATCATGCTATCTTCTGGGCCTCCATCCTGAAGGACTTACTGGGGATCAGTGATAATGACCACCTTGACATTAAGAAGTATTTATTACAGCAAGGATCTCCAACCTTGGCCACTTTATAAGACTTGTAGACTTCAACTCCCAGAATGCCTCAGCCAGCAACGCTGGCTGAGGCATTCTGGGAGTTGAAGTCCGTAAGTCTTAAAGTGGCCAAGTTTGGAGACCCCTGTATTACAGTGTTCAGTGAACTCCGTATAGTATAGCTGAACTTGAATGCCAAACACTTCAGGAATAGCAGTAGCACTTAAGACTTATATATTGCTTTCCTGCCCTCTCTAAACAGTTTGCAAAGTCAGCCTCTTGCCCCCAACAATCCAGGTCCTCATTTTACCCACCTCGGAAAGATGGAAGGCTGAGTCAACCTGTAGCCTGGTGAGATTCGAACTGCCAAATCGCAGGCAGCTGGCAGTCAGCAGAAGTAGCCTGCAGTACTGCACCACTGTGCCACCACAGCAAAAAAGCTGCTTCACATTTGCCATAGCAGGATCCATCATTGAACAGGATTTGTGGCAAAAGGGGATGCTGAGACATATTTTACCCTCAAGGGACACTTGGAGTTGACAAAGCATCTCTTTAAAGATCAGGTGGAAGTAAGTGCTTTGTCCATCACTGCAATAGTAAAATGTTCTGCAGGATAAGAGGATTTTTTACATCAAGATAGTGGAGCTTTTATAGTTTAGGGGTGTGATATTTCTCCCCCTTTGGCATAAGGAAGATATTACTCATGATAATAACAGTCTGGCACAGGGTTTGGAACGACTTATCCTAGCAGCTTTTCAACTTTGAGGATGCCAACTATTTTAATGCTTGGGGTTATAAACATCCCCTTCATTTAAAACTTAAGCATAGGCCTGTGGGATGGAGTAGAACAGAGATCTCCAGACTTGGCAACTTTAAGACTTGTGGACTTCAACTCCCAGAAGTTGGAGAGTTGGAAGTCCACAAGTTCTAAAGTAGCCAAGTTTGGGGACTTTTGGAGTAGAAGATACACATTCTTCCATTCCTTTTTTGTTCTAGCCAGTTCTGAAGGAATTTGATTAATGGACAGCCAATTTGCTTGAAAACAACTTCCAAACCACCTTTTAACTGCAATTGACCCCACTCAATCACTGTGCCTGGTTCTCAGTGCCATCATTTAAGAAGGATTTGGTCGAAATGAAACAGCTGCAGAGAAGGACTGGAAGACATCAAGAAGTTGAAGTCTCCTGAGAAAAGATTGAAGGACCTGGCCCTGTGAATAGGGAAAACATATAGGGAATATAATAGTCTTCTCCTTATGCTATAGCTCAGGTCCCAGAATAATGGCCTAAAGCTAGAAGAATGCAAATTCTTATAAATTCTAAGAAGGTTCCATCTTGCTTGAGTAGATGCTTGAATTTAAACTTCTGCCTGAATAGGAAAAGCCTGCTCCCCATTCCCGATTTGCTTAAAGAGGAACGACACACAACCAAGAGGATAAGCAAGTTTCTTCATTTGTTTCAGTGATTAAGGTTTAAAGAGAGCTCAGTCTCAATCATGCCTCTTGTGCAGGGGTCTCCAAACTTAGCAACTTTTAAGACTTGTGGACTTCAACTCCCAGAATTCCTCAGCCAGCCATGGTAGTATCTTCCCTCTTGATGCTTTACAGAAGGCATTCCAAAATAAAAGAGTTGGAAGGGTCTGTGGAAGTTTTCTACTCCAACCTCCTCCTCCTTCAGTGGTGTTGGATGCTGCCCTTCTGCTATGCTTGGTGTGAACAAGGTAGCAGTGGAGTGAGATTAGATCCTGGGCTTAAGAGAGTTGATCGAAAGAGGTTTAGTGATTAGAAAGCATTTATAGCCACTTAACCCGTACTTGACAATCCAAGGCAGCTAACATTCCATAAAATCAGAACAAATATAACTTGCAAAACCACCCAATACCATTTGGTATCCTATCACTGTCAGGATTCCAGCAATTGCTCTAATTAAATCATGATTCTTGAGCCAAACTTCAAAAAACTTCAAAGGATTCATTAGAGGTGACATGCTGGCCCTGCCCTGTATGAAGCCAACTCTGGCCTACATTATTTACAATCCCCTGTGACCCTGTTTCCCCCCCCTCCCCCCTGGTTGTGTCATAAATCAGACTCTCCAATTGAGCACCTTCACAGGCTGGGTGTCATCATTCACGTTCTCCAATTAAATATGTTCCTGGGCAAAAGCTCTGGTAGTTTAGTTGCAATCTTTTAAAGAGAAGAGTTGGAATGTACTTTCGCTTTCAAACTGCTGCTCTTCCAGATTTTCTCCCCCCCCCCTTTTTTTTTAATGGCAACTACTAAAACAGGCATAGGAATGTTTGATGAGTTGACAATCACAGCACTACAACTGCCCCTCAACTCTACTAAATTAATTCCACCCTAGCCCAATGCCTATGCAAAGAGCCAGGTTTTCATGTCCCTCCTGAAGGGTAATAAGAGTTTGTTGCGTTAAGGGGCTCAGCCACAATTGCTTGACTTTATAATTAGTGTCTATAAGCAAACCACATGAAGAGGTTCAGAACTAGCTATCATCCACCCAGCACCAATGCTCCTCTTTACACCCTGAAGCTGATCCCAATCCCCAGAGGCTGCATCCCAGCAGATGCCTTGAGTAGGACTAGTGGAAATCCTTGACTTACAACCAATTCGTTCAGGGACCAGTTACAACGGCACTGAAAAAAGAGAATTAGGACCTTTTTTTTACACCTACGACCATTTTACCATCCCCCATGGTCACGTGATCAAAATTTGAATGCTTGGCAACTGCCTCGTATTTGTCCTGGAATCAAGTGATCCCCTTTTGCGACCTTCTGACAAGCAAAGTCAATAGGGGGAAGCCAGATTCACTGCAGAGATTCACTTAACAATAGTGGCAAGAAAGGTCATAAAATGGGGCAAAGCTCAAACTGTCTTGCTTTGCAGCAGAAATCTGGGGCTCGGTTGTGGTTGTATATGGTGACTCCTAGCCGTGTGGATATGGAGATCTCATCAGTATGAATGGCCGTCTCCCAACCTGCCTGAGTGGGTCGGGCACATTCAATAAAGGAGTAACCCCCATGAAACCCCACTTGGTTATTTTTAACCTCCTTCCTTGAGAAAACAGAACTGGGTACCTATCATGTTTTCCACCTGGGAAACTCCACCTGGTCATCCTTCACCTTAGATATGCTCCCTCCCCCAGAAAAGATTTCCTCCCCCCCCAGCTGGGATTATCCTTGGAGACTGCCTGATGCTACAGCTGTGCCAGGCTCTTGATGCTGATCGAACACCTGATCGATGACCACCTTGTCCTGCCCTCAGGTGCTGCAGAACAGGTGGCCCCCTCCCCATCTTCTTTGTGGCTGCCCCTCAAACACCGCAAGACTGCTCTCGTGTCACCCCAGTCCTTCTCTTTGTTAGATTTGACTTGGTTGTTCGCCTACAGTCAGAATCTTGCCAGACTAAAGCAACTATCTGCATAAATATGAATACAGGTAGTCCTCGGCTTACGACCACAATTGAGCCCAAAATTTACCAAGTGAAACATTTGTTTAGTGAATTTTGCCCCATTTTATGATTGTTCGTGCCACAGTCGTTAAGTGAATCCCTGCAGTTATTAACTTAGTAACACAATTGTTCAGTGAATCTTGACTTGTCAAGAGAGTTGCAAAAAGTGATCCTATGAACCTGGGACACTGCAACCCCTCATAGACATGAGTCAGTTGCCAAACATCCCAATTTTGATCATGTGACCATGGGGATGCGGCAATGGTTGTAAGTGTGAATAGCGGTCACAAGTCACATTTTTCAGTGCCGTTATAACTTTGAACAGTCACTAAATGAACTGTTGTAAGTCAAGGATTGCCTGTATAGTCTGTGAATCAAAATCCTGCCAGACTAAAGCAACTATCTGCACAAATACACATATTCTCCATGAACCAAGAGGCCACCTTGTCCTCTTCCTACCTACCAGACATTCCAAGCTCAGCTTCCCCCTTTGCCCTCTGGGGGGATGGAGGGAACAGCCCCTCCCTCCTGGGACTCCAGGCTACATTGACCACCACATCAGAACAGGAGAGGGGAGGTTATTCAGTGTTCAAGCTGATTTCTGATGAAGGTTGGCCATGTGTGGGGTCCACATCTTAATTTTCTGGAGTAGCGCAGCAATCTCTGACATGCCTATATACTCATATCAACTCATAAAATATTTCTCTGGTCTTTCAGAGTTGCCAACAAAAGGGAGGGGGGAAGTCGTGTAGCAACTTGCAAAACCGAAACTGCATTCCACAAATGTTTTTCATAGTTTCCAGACAGCTGTGCAAAATTCTAACTGGAGAGCCTGATTGATGACTCTGGGCCATGGATGTGTCCCATTGGAGAATATGAATTTATGATATACACCCAGGGGGTGGGGGAAAACCAGGGTCAAGGGTGACAATGAATGATGCGTCTCAGAGTCGGCTACACCCAGGCAGTGCTGGCATGTTAACTCCCATTAAATCCTTTTTAAGTTTTGGAAATTTGGCTCGAGACTCATGATTTAAATGGGGGTAACTGCCGGAATCCTGACACAGTGCAGGATAAAAAAGGAAGGAGTATACATTCAGCATATTTGCCAGGAATCTGGTCACCGCTGCTCATATTCATAAGCTCGCCATGGATCAAATTCACCTTCTTGTCATCGTATTTTGTGGAAAGGTGCTTTCAAAAATAAGGAGCAGGATTAGCCCTTCCCTGTATCGAGGGGTGTGTGTCTCCAAACCTGGCACCTTTGAAGACTTGTAGACTTCAACTCCCAGAATTCCCCAGCCAGTCAATCCTACTTCCTCCACAAGTCGTAAGGTTGCCACGTTGGGGGTACACACACACACTCTTTATACCAAGGGTCTCCAACCATGGCACATTTAAGACTTGTGGACTTCAACTCCCAGAATTCCTGAGCTGACATGATTGGAGGAGGAATTCTGGGAGTTGAAGTCCACAAGTCTTAAAGTTGCCAAGGTTGGAGACCCTTGTTTTAGTGCACTGATAAAATTTCTCTTTCCTAACAAACCTGATCTGGTTTCTACTTTCCTGGCTCCCTCGTGCAAACAATGGCGTAGCTCATGTCCTCTACGAGTGTCCGAACGACTAATGCCAAGCTCTCGTGTTTCCCTCTAGATTCAGGTTTCATCACCTATCCGCCCATTTCCACGTCCCACACTCCCTGGGTGACCACGGTGGACAAGGCCTCCAGCGCTTCAGACAGCGGCCCCTGGGAATACGTGGGCTCAAGGCGAGAGAGGGAGCGAGACCGGACACCCACCACAAGTGAATACAGCAAGTGAGTGTGGCTTCTACTGCAATATTGGTACAGCTACATAATTCAAGTTTAAAACCAAGTGTCATGCCTGTGTCGGAGTCTGAATCCGAGGAGGAAGCCAAATAGCTGACAAGGAGTGGGAGTGAGGCTCCATTGGCTGTGGATGAAACTTGGGAAGGGCAAAGTCTAACTGGGCAGAGCAGGAAAAAGGTAGAACAAGGGAGAGGGAGGTCAGAGAAAGCCCACCCCGTCTTCATCCTAGGGCACGCAGGGAGGAATGGAAAAGGGAGCAACATGGGTTGTGTGGCTTATGGGGGAGGAAAGGGCCCTGATTCCCTTCATTAGCTGCAGCTGGGAACACAGTTTATAAGAAAGGTAAGCTGCATACAGCAGGCTGTTGGGAACAAACGTAACTTTATCCTGTGTTGTCGTGGCTTATCTGTGTTCCCGGCATCTTCCCAACCGTGTGAATTTTTCCATGCCTTCAAGTCTGAAATTCTCGTTCCTGCCCTGCCAAACTAACTACTTTAGCTTGGTTTGTTTGGACTTTAAGGTACAGTTTGTGTTGCTCATGTTTTGGACTTGATTTTCTGCAGCCAAAGGCTGTTCCTGGGAGTTTTTCTCTAGCCAGAGATAACCAAGACATTGGAGGCGAAGCTAGAGCTAATAAATGGACTCCTAGATTCTCTGACTGGGTTGCCTTTGTGCCATGCCCCTTTGGGTCACCACACCGATGCTGGAGTCACAGCGTAATCATTATACGTAGTCCTCGGCTTACCAAAACAAAGCAGCCCAAAATCTATGTTAAGCAAGGCAGTTGGTAAGTGAACCTTGCCTCATTTTATGACCTTTCTTGCCACAGTTAAGTGAATCAGTGCAGTCGTTACCACAGTTAAGTGGCTTCCCCCTTGACTTTGCTTGTTGGAAGGTTGCAAAAGGGGACCATGTGACCCCCTGGAACATTGCGACCGTCATAAATATGAGTCCGTTGCCAGGCATCCCAATTTTGATCATGTGATGAGGGGGATGGCGGAATGGTCGTAAGTATGAAATGGTCATAAGTCATTTTTTCCAATGCTGTCATAACTTTGAATGGTCACTCGATGAATGGTTGTTAGTCAAGGATTACCTGTATTGTTTTCTCTCTTTCTGGTCAACAATCGGCATGCACAAGATCTTGGCTTGTATTTCAGATAAAAACGTTGCCCTTTCAAGTCAGAAGACAAAAGGTGAACTGATGTAGGAAGAGCCGGGAAGTTCAGCTTCATAGCTGCTCAGAGACAAGTATAATTAGTATAATTGCACGGCTCAGCTTTTCTTGGCAGCGAAGTCACTATTGTCACACTGTTGTGTTAAATCCACAAAATATCACAAATGGAGAATTCTAAGAAGCCACAGCGACAGGAAATGAATAACCAGGTTGAGACTACCTGAGGCCCTAATGATGGCCTTTCAGTTTGTTTTCAGCTTTTATTTGGGCTTCAAAGGAGAAATGGGAGAGGAAGCTTTTGGGAGACAAACTGCTCACACATCCCCTTCCTTGGACCTCCCTGGTGGTTTGCTGGGATTGGCATTTTAAAAATGGGGATGCCTGTAGCTTGACTCTCAATTTTGGAGTGTGGAGATCCTTTCCGCCCCAGCCAGTTCCTGCACTGTATAGGCATGTTTGTTATGCTCCTCCAGAAAATCAAGATGTCGACCCCACACTCTTGGCCAACCTTAATCAGAAATCAGCTTGAACACTGAACAACCTCCACACTCCTCTTCTGATGTGGTGGAATGTAGTCTGGAGTCCCAGGAGGGAGGGGATGCTCCCCCCCACCCCTCCAGAGGGCAAAGGAGAAGCAGAGCTTGGAATGTTTGGCAGGCAGGAAGAGGACAAGATGGCTTCTTAATTCATGGAGTATATGCATATTTATGCAGATAGTTGCTTTAGTCTGGCAAGACTTTGTAGACAAAAAGCCAAGTCAAGTCTAACAAAGAGAAGGACCAAAGGTGACATGATAGCAGTCTTCCAAAATTTGAGGGGCTGCCACAAAGAAGAGGGGGGTCAACCTCTTCTCCAAAGGACAGGAAACAGTGGATGGAAACTAACCAAGGAGAGGAGCAACCTGGAACTTCCTAACAGTGAGGACAATTAACCACTGGAACAGCTTGCCTCCAAAAATCATGGGTGCTCCATCACTGGAGGTTTTTAAGAAGAAACTGGACAGCCACTTGTCTAAAATAGTATAGGGTCTCCTGCTTGAGCAGGGCTTGGAGTAGAAGACCTCCAAGGTCCCTTCCAACTTCTCTTACCCAGTAGTAGTCCACGTGTTGCTCTTGGATTTTGAGCCTGACACCCATACTTCGTTCTTCTCTCCTAGTGATGATGAGAGGTACCGTTATTACAGCCGGGAACGCAGTTATGATTTTGAGCGTGGTGACTACCGTAGGAGTAGAGATCGCAGTCGGGAGCGAGAAGATCGTCACCGGGAAAGGAGGCACAGGGACAAAGAAGAGAGCAGCAAACATAAATCATCTCGGCGGTAAGTCGTTGGCTGTTCTAGGCTGGCTCCTCTTTTTGGTCCTGGCCAAATGCTTTTGAATTTAGTGACAATGCAGGTAGTCCTTGACTTACGACCACAATTGAGCCCAAAAATTCTGTTGTTCAGTGAGCTTTTGCCTCATTTTATGACTTTTCTTGCCAGTTTGTTGTGTGAATCACTGCAGTTGATAAGTTAGCAACCCTGGCTTGTTGTTGAGTGAACCTTTGACTTTCCTTAACTGAAGGTCGCAAAAGGGGACACACTGTGACCGTCATAAATATGAACCAGTTGCCAAGCATCTGGATTCTGAGCATGGGGATGCTGCAAAGGTTGTAACTGTGAAGAATGGTCATAACGTCACTTTTTTCAGTGCTGTGGTAACTTTGAATAGTCACTAAATGAACTGTTGTAAGTTGAGGACTTACCTGTAGTAGTGCTGAACTGTATTCCAAACTAAGTCTGAGTTTGTGAGAACAAACCTCTACCTTGCCTGCTCTAGTTAAAAGCTACTGGTCGGTTAAAGGTTGCTCCCCCTTTGTGGCTCTCTTTCAGTTAGACTTAGAGTAAGTTCCTCAAAGGCCTGGAGCCCCCACCAGAGGGAACCTCTTGGCCAGCATGGACTGCCATGAGGTGCAGTTGATGAGGGAGGACTGGGGGAAGCGCCAAGACAACCCTCAGAGAAGGGAGTCTTGAGCCCTGGTCAAGAAAGCTCCTTGGGAGATTGTCTCCGTGCGGCCCTGCCTGGTTCACCTGAAGATAAAGGGAGGAGGAAGGAGTTACTAAAACTTTACAGTGAAGGTAGTAGCCCTGATCTACAGGTAGTCCTTGACCAGTCCTTTAGTGAGCAGATGGATCTACCTGGGAGTTACCTATGATCCAGGTTCAAAATTCCGATGGTTGGGCCCCCTCTGTACTCACCTGTGGCACTCAGTCACCAGGTCACACTTACACCTGTTTGCAGCATCTCAAGATTGCATGACAGGGATTTACGACTTACGATTTCTGGCAAAACTGCCACTGGTTCGCTTAATGACCACCAATGAAGATTTGCTTAATGACCCAAGTGATTTCCTTAAATTTTATGCAAAAAAGGTAAAATCACATGACCAACCCATTTTATGGCTACCATGGTAACTTTGCAAACCATGGTATTCAGGCTCCATGATGGTCCTCCCTGAAGGACTGCCTCCCTATCCTTTTAGTTTCTCAGGCTGGTCTGCCTTGTCGGGCTGAGAGTGGCTGGAAGGGGCCTCAGAGGTCTTCTAGTCCAACTCCTTGCCCAAGGCAGGAAATCTTATACTGCCCCAGGAAAGTGCTTACCCAGCCCGTTTGGGACATCCCTGGTGTCAAATGATGGACACCCAAGAGCCCGGGAGGCAAGAGGCTCTATTGAAAACCTGTAGTTTTCAACCTCATTTGAGAATGAGGAATTGATCCTGCTCAAGTACTCTCTTCCACCTTGTGGGAATCCTGGGAGCAGGCAGGCATGATGGGGGAGGTTTATCCACTTGGAGACCCAAAAGTGTTTTTTAGTAATGGCATCTATTTCACAGGCCTGTTTCCTAGCACGCTGCCTTCTGTACTTTTCATAGACTGTCATATTTTTCTCGCCTACCACAATGTGGAGCTACTGATTTCTAAGATGGTGCGGAATCCCCTTAAGAAGGGTTTACCTTTCGAGGTTAGGGCTTAAAAAGCCCAACGTCCACAACCTCGTGGATGAAGGCAAATATGATACATTCATCCCAGGAGGATGTTGCAGGATCCAGTCTGGGTGGGTCACTGGGACCAGAGGGTTAAGTCTTCCGGGCCTTCAGGCTGGGGCTGGAGAAGCCCATCCTCAGGGAACGCCCCTCTCTCTCTCACTGTCTCTCTTTTGGAGAGAACCTTCAGGCGAGAGAGAGAGAGAGAGAGAGAGATTCCCGGATGACCCACCCAGACCCCATCCTGTCTCAACAGCTCTGTTGCCTGGGTGTCATTGGAGCTGACGCTGTGCTTCTTTCCCATCAGCAAGCAGCATGAGGGCGAAGAGGGGGAAGGCCACCGTCGACACAAGCACAAAAAGAACAAGCACAACAAAGAGGAGAAGGAGGCAAGCGAAGATGGACTTGCAGGAGGAAACGAGCAGGACGCCAAGGAGTAGCGTTCCTGGACTCCCTCCGCCAACCAGGAGTGGTGCCTCTCCGGCCGACGTTTCCATTTTGGGTGGTGATCTTCGCAGGCGAATGCCTGCGACAACAGAGGCGCCCAAACATGGACACAGGTTGAGTTGCCAACATGGGAAGCCAAAGGGCAGGACTTTGAGGAGAGGGCCTAAACCCAGCCCCCCTGGCCTGGAGGGCTTCTCCAGGCAGGCCAACCCCATCGTTTCAGATCCTATGGCTTCTGATGGGAGTCCGCTTCAACAGGAATCCCTGCCTTTAGAGACTAGGACAATATTGGGCAATTATTACGGTTTCCCTTTTTTTTAAAGCAGCAGGGCAGCAACCACACGGAGCTGTTTTGGTACAAGAAGAAACCAGTGTTAAGTCATCCTCCACGCCAGGCATTCTGGCTCCTATAAGCTAGTCCCATTTCTCCTTTGCCCCTTAACTGTAGCTTTGAACTTTGGACTTTGTTCAAGGAAAGCTTGGTGGGAGGGAAACCCCAAGTCAGCCCCTGGAGCAGTTCTGCCCCTTGAAACGCCCAGCTTCTCCGAGAAGGCCCTTTCTAGCTAGGCACCTGGAGTCTTCCAGATCAGAGTGTTTTACTATGACCAGGTTGAATGGGCTTCATGGTGGATTTCAAAGTTGGCCTTAAGTAGCTTGACAGAAGCTGCTTACTTATCAAGATCCTCCTCTTTTTTTTTTTTTTTTTAACCGAAATGAATTTAAAAATCGGCAATTTATCCGTAAGTCTCAGAGTCACTTTTCACAACTCTTAAAACACTAAATGTAGACATAGGATTTGTGGTTTTCCTTTGGAAAAGAATACGTGGGAGTCTCTCTTCAGGTCATCGCTCTTTTGCGCACATCCACCCTTGCATTATCTTCCACCCGTGGGAAATGTTTAAAAGCACTTCCTAAAAATCATTTCAACTTTATACTTTTTTTGTATTGTAATTATGCAAGTTTGAGTGTTTATATGAAACTAACAACCTTGGACACATGAGCCAGTGTACCCAATGTATTTTGATTTGTATGCTATGATGATGCAGTGAATGGGTCAATAACAGAAAATATGTAGGGAAAAAAAAAACCTTTTTGGGGGGTGGGTGGGAAATGGGATTAGTTTCTGTGTGGTCATAGCTTCTAGGACTCGGTGAAAGCAGCACTTAATACTAAATTTTACACCGCAAACTTAATTCATAGAAGCTTGCTGGCTGTTTTGTTTGTCATATGGAAGTAGTGTGTTCTTAAACCTCTCGGATGATGTAGACCCAGTGTGTTCAGGAGGACAAAATATGGCCCACAACTTCCTATTTCATTTTCTGGACCAGTGTTTCTCAACCATGGCAACTTGAAGATAAATCAGAATAGAATGGAGCTGAAAGGGACCTTGAAGGTCTAGTTCAACCTGCTCAAGAGGAGATCCGATACATTTTTAGACAAGTGGCTATCCAGTCTCTTCTTAAAAGCCTCCATAACTTCTGGAACCAAATCATTCCAATGATTAATTATCCTCCCTGTTATGAAATTTCTCCTTAATTCCAGGTTGCTTCTCTCCTTCTGTTGCTTCCTGTCCTGCCTTCAGGTGCTTTGGAGAATAATCTGACCCTTTTTCTTTGTGGCAACCTCTCAAATACTAGAACACTGCTATATTATATATAATTCTGGAACTTGGTCCTCATATCTTCCAGTTATCAAGATTGAGAAGCACTGCTCTGGAGCTGAGGCAGCACACAAAACCAGCCCACCCACCCCGACTCCCGGTCTGTGGACAAATCTCTCCCCACGGAACCAGTCCCCGGTGGCCAAAAGGTTGAGGGCTGCTGGTTTAGAGCAGGGCTCTCCAACTTTAAGACTTGTGGGCTTCAACTCCCAGAATTCCTCCTCCAGTCATGTCAGCTCAGCAAAGCTGGCTGAGGAATTCTGGGAGTTGAAGCCCACAAGTCTTAAAGTTGCCAAAGTTGGAGACCCCTGCTCTAGAGTACTGTTTATGTGTGGACTTCAAATCCCAGAATTCTTCGCCATGGCCCTTCTGGTTGGGGAATTCTGGGAGTTGAAATCTGCACATTTTTTAAGGCGCTGAGATCAAGAAACAGTGGCCTAGACATGCTGTGTAATCATGGAAATTATACTCATAATACCCAAAACAAATTATAAACTCTCCAGACAAGGTTAGTTGTTTTTTTTAAAGAGCTTTTTGTTTTAAAAAAACCCTTCAGCAACTTGGTTGTCTCAACGACTTTGCAGCCTTCAAAGATGACCATCAAGGGTCTGCTTCTTACTGTTTTATCTTTATGGCTGATAAAAGTTGCCATAACATTTTGATAGGAATGTTGTTAAGATCCTAATCTACCCTTGTCCATTCAAATGTTTCTTAAGATTAAAACTCTACATCTCATCACTTTGAAACAGAAGGGTTGGCCTAACCCTGCCTTCTCCTTCCAAACTAAATAGCAACCTGTAATATCATTTTAAACAATAAATACATATAAATCCAATAAACAAACAAGCATTTAGGAGGACAAACCAGGATGCTTTACATTCATGGGATATTTCAGATGCTGAGCGCTGGGATGAGACATATGAACTTCCAAACACCACAACCAAGGTAAGAATATGCCTCAAGCTTGCATAAGAGCTTGCGCGCCAGCGATTACAAAGAAAAATGAAAGACGACTGTGGAATTTGATCTGGTCAGAACAGAAAACCCAAACATCTTCCGTAACTTCAGAATAATAATTTATAAATGTATCAGAGCAGTGACAAACGTCTCTACAAGTTCCAACAACATTTTTGGTGCAAAGTAATACAGTAGCTACCAGATTTCCTGCTGATTGTTGAAGGCACATTGAAATCAGACAATACAATGAAATGAAAACACACGTCCCCTTCATCTGAGAGAAAAGGTTTGACACCCTTTTCATAGCTGTTGCAAGAGTCACACATTACAGTGGTCACATGGGACTCCAAGACAAAGAGTCAATATACTTATTACCCGTCAATTAGGCAGACCAATATCCTTTCAAAGCACATCTGAAGGCAGACGCTGACTTTCAGAAATATACTTTGACAAATACATTTTTAAGTGAATCAACATCCTTAAATGGAGCACTAGTACCTACTTACCAGATTCAAATGAGACAACAGAGTCCAAGCATGAATCAGATTTAAACAAATCATAAGTCCTTTTTTGTTGATCTGCTATTTTGCACAGCTTCTGTGAATACCAAGTCCTGTGTTTTCATCAGCCTGACTTGCTGTTCAGTTGAAATAAGGCTCCAACTGAAAGGCACCCTGAAATCTCCAGGGAGCCAAAGTCCTGGGAGAAGCAGAATCCCCTTGCAAGTTGTTTCCTGAGATGTGTGTACCTCCCACCCACCCACCCATCTTGTGAGCAAGTGGGAGAAGCACATTGTACAGCAAGGGTCTCCAACTTGGGCAACCTTAAGGCTTGTGGAGTTCAACTCTCCCAGAATTCCTCAGCTAGCCATGCTGGCTGGGGAATTCTGGGAGTTGAACTCCACTAGCCTTAAGGTGGCCGAGATTGGAGAGCCTGTTAGTAGAGGGTTGCTGTGTTTCAGCAACCTAAAACTTCTGTGCAAATCAAGGGCTGAGAAATCCATTTTAATTGGAGGTAGCAGGCCCTATTAATTTCCTAATTACAACAAACTAATAAATTCTCTCACCACACAATATTTGCAAACAGGTAGTAGAATCCCTTTGTAAATCACGAAACTTCGTAGAGCACGGGCAATTGAAAGCAGGTTTTCAACCCAGTGAAATAAATGTAGTGTATCCTAAGCTTAGAAAAATAATTATTAAGGCTATTTTTTTTAAGGAAAAAAAAAAGATGACTTTTACAAAAAGAAAATTTCTTATCTTCAAATGTCAGCAAATGTGTGCGCACACACATGTGGAAGAAAACATAGCAAGCACCTTCCATAGGCACAGTTTTTGCTACCTTTTCGTAGTGGGGGATGCTTATTCCTCTTTAATTTGCTGTGCAACTGTTGACAGGACAAAGTCTCCGCCAAGGACAAAAGGACCTACTTGTTGAGCAATCTTGTGAAGCAATCACAAGGATGCTCAATTCGCTCAGGGATATGACTGTTTGTCAAAAACAAACAAACACTGTGGGGATCAGATCAAAGGAAAACAACCCAAGGGAGGTGGCTTTTGATGGCTTTTTTCCCAGCGGGTAAGGTTGGTATGCTGAGCCATCTCCTTCACCACCACCACCCCCCAAACCATGGATGGAAAAGACAGCTGAAGACCTGCAAATGTATCTGGGCAGAGGGAGGATGCCCTCAAAAGGAGAGTGGGGGTAGATGGCTTTATTTCCTCCTAAGCATTTTCTTTGGCCGCCTGAGCTACTGCGATGAGAAGCGAACTCAACCAGGACTGTGGTCCTCATGAGCTTGTTGGGATGGGAATGAGCTGGAAGAGAGAATCCTTCTTCAAGACCCTGTGGGAGGGTCTGGGCAGCTAGCTTGGTCTGAAACCCCAACCCCCCCAATTGTCTGCAGAGACACAGGAAGCCTCTATTTAGCCTCTACCCAATGGCCAAAGTCTGCCATGAGTAGCTCTTCCAGAGCTCATTCATATTCCTTCTACCGTGGGAAAGAAGTGACAGGAGAAACGGGGCTCAGTTGAGTAGGAACGTCCTTCCATTGGGCTTCCGGACCTCTTTGAAAGCAACTCCTGAAGTCAAACAAGGCTGTGAAGCGTTACATAACCCTTGAGACTGGCTGCAGGCTGAACCATCTGGTTGAGCAAGAGGCATAAATACACACCTCAACAACGGCTGAGCATTCCCAGGCCTTCCAATCTGCAAGGCACCAGTAACTACAGGGAGACCGATCCAAAGGATTCACCCGATCCAAAGGATTCACCCATTGCAATGACTAGTCAGCAACTGGAAGGTTGCTGGTACTTTAGTTTGCTAAGAGCCGAGATCATCTTATTGAAGGCCATCAGTCACTTGAGTTTCAGCCTGCTGTCCTTTAGTTTGGCGGCTTTAAGAGGAGAATTCAGGAGAAGCAGGCTGTGGCTCAGAGTTTCCCTCTTCAACAACAACAACAACAACAGCAACAAAAATAACCATGCCATGAGTTATTTCCAACTGCTCATCAGCTGCTTTTAGCTTACCGAGCAGATGGATCTTAAATCAAACTCAACAACAAGCTACATTTTTGCCTTTTCCATAGAAAAACCTGCCCGTTGGAGGAAACCAGTCTGAGGCCTGCTCAGCCGCTGGTGGGTTGGCTCCCTCCAATAAAGGCATCTTGAATCAAGCATCCTATTCCAGTTGGCACCTTAGACGTGGCTGCCGGGCCACGAGACCACCGTTAGAGTCACTTTATTCCGTTGCTCCTTCAGCATTGGGATGAGCTGGCTGTTGCTCATTCCCACTGCAGACACCCCGTTGACGGCCACAATTTCATCCCCGCACCTGGGAGGGAAAAGGAAACAGGCCTGTTACAGCCACGCCCTCCTCAAGGCCTCCTTCACTGCGACACAAAACATGCACCATGTGAAATCCCCCACATTTTACACACACACACACACACACGTCCCCTTTCTTGTACATTCTTATTTCTTTCTACCGTTTTTACTTGTTTGCTTCTAGTCTTGTTTTATAAAAGTTTTTAAATACCATCTGACAAAGGAAAAAAACAATAACAAGCATCCAGCCCCAAAGATTTTCAAGCCAATTCACGTTCTAACTCCCCCCATTGCAAATGAGTTTGCAGTGGTACCTTAGTACTCAACTGCTTCAAAACTCATCGGATTTTTATGTGCAAATTTTGTCCCAATACTCATCTTTTGGTTCATACTCAATGCAAAAGCTCGAACTTTTCAGTATTGCCTGCCTTGTGACTCACTCCATTATTCCTTATGGGAAAAATCTGTTTTGGGTACTCATTGTGCCTCCTGGAACCAATTAACAATGGGCACCGGGGTACCACTGTACTATAGGGGTGTAACACAGCTTATAAAGATGGCATTTGCTGACTCCCTCGATTACAGCCTTGCTTCTTCCACGCTGAACACCAAGTCACTCCTGTTTTTCAGGAAAGAAAAAGGGGGGAAACCAGCACTTCCTCCCCAGATATTGAGCCCTGGTGCACAGGGATTAGAATACAGTATTGTAGGCTAATTCTGCCAACTGCCAGGAGTTTGATTCTGACCAGCTCAAGGTTGACTCAGCCTCCCATCCTTCCGAGGTTGGTAAAATGAGGGCCCAGGTTGTTGAAGGCAACATGCTGACACTGTAAACCGCTTAGCGAGGGCTGTGAAGCTCTATCAAGCGGTATACAAGCCTAAGGGCTATGGCTATTTGTTGTGAGGCCATGAAAAGCTAGCTGAATTGCACAGTCAACCCTCGCCTTCAAGCCCTGCTCTTAGGGGCAGGGGCAGTTTTTGCCTGCTCTGGGGAAATCTTAAAGCTATGTTGATCTCCCCCCCCCCCCCCGAAGTCAATCTTGACTTCTGGCGCCTGCAGATTTTGAGGCAATATTTTTCAGCATGCTGTGGTTCCCCTTTTCCTAGAGGTGAGAGAGAGGGATGGCCCAGGGTCATCCAGCAGGCTTCATGCCTAAGGCAGGGCGAGAATTCACTGTCTTTCGGTTTCCAGCCTGGGGCCCTTAACCGTTATACCAGGCTGCCTGCCTCTCTAGCGGAAACCCCAAACCGTAGGAGCAAGAATGCACGCACTTCAGCCGCCGGTCCCAGAAGGCAGGAGTCTCAGGCACGATGGTTTTAATGAAGAAGGGCTGGTTTCCTTTGCTTTCCTCGAAACCGCCCACTATGCTGAATCCCCAGCTCTCCGCGTTGCTTTTGTGCAAGACGATGTCTTGGCAGCAGTGAAGCTGGCTGAAAGGGAAAAAAAACAAGAACAGCCCATTGGAGTTATCGCTTTTGCCTTTGTGCAGGGAGAAGGAAGACGGATCACAGCAGGAGCGATGAACAATGGCAACTTTTACAACCTGTGGACTTGAACAACGCAGAGGTGGGAAAATTGCACCGGGTGGTAGAACTTTGAAGCAGTCCTGCAGGTGTCTCAGGTAACATTCTCTGCCGTGTCCAGGAAATAATCGGGGATGACGAACTGGGCTTCTTGGTTTGTATCCCTCCCAAGCTCCGTTTTCACTGGCAGAGGGTTGCAGGAGGCCCCGCAGCCGAAAAGGGAGCCCATTTTCGCTGGCAGAATGCTCAAGCCACCACATGTGCCCCCGACAGGAGTGACATTGAGCTGGCCACGCCCCCAGCCACGCCCCCCCAAAGTCAAACACACCCTGATGTGGCCCTCAATGAAATTGTTCTGACCCAAACCTTGTTCCAAGGAAACAAACACCAAACAGAGGTAACAGCAAAACCTTTTAATGATTCTTTACAAATTCCGTTCCTTCCCGGTTAAAAGGCTGTTTCAAACTCTGATAAGAACGAGCCTTGCCAAGGTGGTGCAAGGCTGCCAAGAACACTAGATAAAATTGCCAAGAAATATTTCAAATACCAAGAGTCTCCAAACACCAACCAAGATAAAGGCTTGAGTGCAAAAACTGCTTTGCTTCCTGCAAAGAACTCCGGTTTCTCAGCTGGCTTTTATCCCTGAAGGGAGGGGCCATTACCTTGCAGTCTTACTCCCGAATCTCCTGTGCTGCTGCAGCTGCTCTTTCCTTTGAGCAGCCCTGGGCACAGGCTCCTTGGGGGCCTCTTCATCACTGCTGCCAGCCTCCACAATCTCCAAAGGCATCATTCCACTCCCTGATGGTCCTGGCCCCATCCCTGCATCCCATGCAGGCCCCTCATCTGAGTCCTTGCTTTCTGAGACCTCATCGCTGCTGCCGGCGAACCACAACAGAAACTGAGTTTGACTCCCCTGACCTAAACCATGACACAGTTTTGTTGGTCTGGCTGAGATAAGCAAGAAAACCTTCTCAGGAAGATTCCCAACCTTACCTTGGCAATCCCAGCCAGGTGATCCAGAGAGGAGACCAGCTGGCCCAGCTGTGCCCGTTTTCCCTTCTGTCCAGGCTCTCAGCCCCTTCCGAGACCTTCTCAGGGATGACCACCTCCAGCGCTTTCAGCACCACCATCTGCAGCGCTGCATTGGACTTGAGTGCAGAGACAGCTTCATTGTAATTCAAGTGAGTCAAATCGACATTGTTGATACTCAAAAGAATATCTCCTGTTTACAGAAATCGGAAGGAGACAGATTAGAACCAACCAATGCACCTTCCTAGTTTCGTTCACTAAGATCATCTTTGCAAATTCACAAAATTCCTGTCAGTGACAGTTTAATCCAGGGGTCTCCAACCTTGGCAACTTCAAGCCTGGTGGACTTCAACTCCCAGAATTTCCCAGCCAGCTCAGCTGGCTGGGGATTTCTGGGAGTTGAAGTCCTCCAGGCTTAAAGTTGCCAAGGTTGGAGATCCCTGGATTAATCAACATTTTTTTCAAAGGGGGTGGTGGTATCCTACCTTTCTTAATTCTCCCATCTTTAGGAAAATAGGCTTTTCCTATTCAGGCAGAAGTTTAAATTCAAGCATCGACTCAAGCAAGATGGAACCTTCTTAAAATTTATAAGAATTTGCATTCTTCTAGCTTTAGGCCATTATTCTGGGACCTGAGCTATAGCATAAGGAGAAGACTATTATATTCCCTATATGTTTTCCCTATTCACAGGGCCAGGTCCTTCAATCTCTTCTCAGGAGACTTCAACTTCTTGATGTCTTCCAGTCCTTCTCTGCAGCTGTTTCATTTCGACCAAATCCTTCTTAAATGATGGCACTGAGAACCAGGCACAGTGATTGAGTGGGGTCAATTGCAGTTAAAAGGTGGTTTGGAAGTTGTTTTCAAGCAAATTGGCTGTCCATTAATCAAATTCCTTCAGAACTGGCTAGAACAAAAAAGGAATGGAAGAATGTGTATCTTCTACTCCAAAAGTCCCCAAACTTGGCTACTTTAAAACTTGTGGACTTCCAACTCTCCAACTTCTGGGAGTTGAAGTCCTCCAGGCTTAAAGTTGCCAAGGTTGGAGATCCCTGGATTAATCAACATTTTTTTCAAAGGGGGTGGTGGTATCCTACCTTTCTTAATTCTCCCATCCCTCAAGAGACATCCAACTGGCTGGACACTGGTTACATAAATAGGGAGTTTTGCTTTGCCGTCTCTTCCTCCTCCTATTGTTATACCAAAAGACTCTTTGGGGTCCTTTTTTATGGTAACCACCTTTTCCTGGCTGAAGTATCCATGAGGGAGTATCTAAAAGTTCAGAGGAGGACAGGTAAGAAAGACAATAACCTATCTATCACATGCACAACAGTTAATGTTAATTAACTAAGTTGATGAGATGTATCTCCCAAGCCAGCAGAATTCCCATTACATCAGACTGAAACAACTCGTTTTCATATTTTCATTTCCAAGGGAGGTTTTGCAAAGGATGGATGACACCATGGCAATATCCAGAGGAGTTACACCGTGATTAAAAACACTAGAAGACATTTCTCATGAGAATCCCATAGGTGCTTTTTCAATAGGCAACTGGACTTTATTTTTCCTTGAAGATCTGTCACTTCTCATCCAAGAAGCTTCTTCTGTTCTGACTGAATGGTGGAGGATGGAAAGATTTACATTCCTTGCAGTCATCTGGTCCTTAGCACTCTCTGAGGTCACTTGGAAGTTTATCTGTGCCCTCAGGGTCACCTGAATAATGCAAGGAATATAAATCCTTCTATTCTTTACCATTCAGTCAGAACTGAGGAAACCTCTTGGATGAGAAGAGAAGCGGGGGGGGGGGGGGGAATCTAGTTGCCTTTTGAAAAATCCCCTTTGGGGCAGCCACCTGGATGACTGAGAATCTCCAGACATTTCTCATGAGAAATTCTTAAAAGTTTGATTTGGAGAAAGGAAAAAAATAATTATGTTTAAATGAAAGACAAAAGTATCTTTTGTCTTGGACAACTTTCAGAGCTGAAAACCTATTTTTTTAGGTTTGAATTCCTAAGAAATTAAGAAATTTAAGAAAAAGGTAAAACGATGTTTTCAAAACACCCTACACAATTGTTCCCTATTCTCTCTCATGTCTTAACTATATGCTTAATTTTCATGAAAGGGCTCCAGTTTCATTCCCTGAAGTTAAAGGTGAACAGGAAGTGAGTCAGACAGGTATCCTGGCTAGAAAAAATGTCAGCCCATCTTTTGCAGAAAACAAGCTGGCTTGCAAAATGTTCCTGAATATAATTAAGGACAGCAGTTGAAAACGATTTCAAAAAGTACATTTAGGCTCTTGTGTGGATCACCAGATGCCTGAACTATTTCTGTACCATACAGAATGTTTGTACTGGTGCATTTTTTGTTCACACTTCAGTAAGGACAGATAAATAACTACTTCAATGCAGAATTAAGATGAACTCCCAATAATGGTAAAATGAGAAATACCCTCGACAGGGACTAACCTGTATGGGTATAACAGGATATGGAAAATTAATTTTTTTTCCAGGAGAAAGAAGCCCTATCTGTGGCAATAGATTTTGGACCATTAAGTCCTGAGAATGTGCAGATCCCCACCAATCATGGAAAATCAATAACCTCATAGCAAGAGCACTTATGTACCACTTTACAGCCCTCTCTAAGCGGCTTACAGAGTCAGCCTCTTGCCCCCAACAATCTGGGTCCTCATTTGACCCACCTCGGAAGGAGGGAAATCAACCGTGAGCCGGTCAGGATGGAACTGCTGACAGTGGGCAGAGTTTGCCTGCTTTACTGTATTCTAACTACTACTTCACCACAGCTCCTTTAATTATGCTTTAATTAACCAGGATAAAGGGGGAGCTGGGTACTAAAATATACAGCATGATGGACAATTGAGGGAACTAAGTATTGTAAAGAAGGATTGGGGGGGGACGGGACATGACAGCAGTCATCCAATGCTTGAGGTGCTGTCACAGAGAGGAGGGGGTTGACTTATTCTCCAAAGCATCTGAGATCAGAACCACTGGGTAGAAGATCATTCAAGAGAGATACAACTTGGAATTAAGAAGGAATTTCCCGACAATGAGAACAATTAATCAATGGAATAGTTTGCCTCCAGAGGGTGCTCCCACCCGAGAAGACCTTCGACAACCATAAGTCTCTGCAGGTTCCCCCTTCCAGCCTTCTGTTCTATGATCAGGCTTTTACCCGATCCCATCCAATGAAACCAGCGTTTCTCTACCAGAAGACGACCTTGATGAGGACACTGGAACAGGCCTTCTCACAAACAGCACTTCCACTGGTGGATTTCTCTCAGCAAACCAAGACACACACACACACACACACACCTCCCCCCAACCTCCATTCTATTCTGCCTGGCCTTACTCCTGTAACGACCGGGCGCTTTGTACCATTTCCATGACATTCTTGTGTTTGTACCCAGAAGATTGCACAGGAGCCCTTAGTAGAGGGCTGCCTGTGTGTTTGTACTGTTTCTTCACGCATGGCATTTTCACAACAATCTTTGCTCCAGCAGAGAGGGATCAAGTGGGTGTCCCAACCAAACCTGCCTGAGCGGCCAATACCTTCTGATAGTTGGTTCTTTGCCGGAAGTGACTCTGCTCCGGCTTCCGGCGACTGCGTTGCGGCACAGGACTCCCCCCGTTGCTGCTGGCGTTGGAGGTGCTGCTGCTGCTGCTGTCCTCGGCGGCTTCCGGAGGCTGCCCGCCGGACGGACGGAGGACCACGAAACTCACTCGGGCTTCACTGCTCTGTCAGGGGATGCCCCAGAAAAGGAGAAGCTTAGGAGAGAAGCAGCCCTGCCTCTTTCGCACCCGATGAGGTCATGAGGTCAGGGGCCTTTAAGGATCCCCAAGGGTCTCTGGGAAAGCTATAGAGCAGGCTGCCATTAAGGGTCTGTTCTATTTCTTAAAGCCGAAGTGGTTTCATGACGGCCTTAAAAAATAGAAAATTCAATGTATGCCAAATGGGGCAACCCAAGATATGACATATATTGCATTTTCTATTTTTTAAGGTTCTCATAAAGCCACTATCTATACACACAAACACCCCTAAAATAACTGCAATAATAGTAGTAACTTAGTGAACAAATAGCCATTTGCACAATCAATACACAACTCACTAATAGTAATGAAATATGCCATTATTTCCTAACATTATTTGTATAAATAACTCAAGGTGACAAACACACCTATCCCTCCTTCTATTTTCCCCACAACAACCTCTCTGTGAGGTGGGTTAGGCTAAGAGAGGGAGGGATCGTTTTTTGTGCTCAAGGCAGGACTAGAAAACTCAAGAGTCTCCCAGTGATTGGCCCAAAGTCACCCAGCCATCATTCGTGCCGAAGGTGGCAAGGCCCCCTGATTTCTAGCCTGGGACCTTCACCGTTAAACCAAACTGGCTCGACATAACCATGATGCATGACACAAGCAATAGCACTTAAGACTCCTATACCGCTTTACAGTGTTTTTACCACCCTCTCTGAGCGGTTTACAGAGTCAGCCTCTTGTCCCCAACCATCTGGGTCCTCATTTTACCCACCTCGGAAGGACAGAAGGCGGAGTCAACCTGGAGCCGATCAGGATCGAACTGCTGGCATTTGGCAGTCAGCAGAATTAGCTGGCAGTGCTGCATTCTAACCACTGCGCCACCATGTTATAAAACCACAGCAGCTTCTCTCTTAGCCGCATAGTCTTGAATCCAAAATTTAGGGCCAGAACAGGAAATCGGCATGGAAATGTCCGAGAAGGAATTCCTGATTCCCCCACCCCTGGAAATGCCTCTCTCATAACAGAAAGGGTCAAAATTACTGTACACAGTTGGAAAAAAAAAAGTCAGAATGGACAACTGCAACTTAAAATGCATAACCTTGAAATATTAATGCAGGTTAGTGTTGGTTTATTCTGTCGAAGTCTTGGATTGACTCTTAAGCCAGCATAAGTGAACACTTAAACCAGTGGTTCCCAAAGTAATTGCTCATGTACTAATACGATTATTCTAAAACCTGTTGATATATCACACTACAGCAGAGTGTTGTTGTTTACTCAATGCAACCCCATAATTACGATTTGCAAACCACAGTATAAAGCTTAAAAGTTTGTACATCACACCAATAATAGTTTCTATAAAAAAATATGAATCAGCATACCAGCTTGCCAACAAGAGTTTCTGTTGGTTTTGTTAGAAAGAAAGACAGGGGATTAGCTACCCATTATCTTTATCACCAAATGGAATTCCTTCGAAACAATGCATCTTTTCTTCCCATGCTATTTATGTGTAATTTATCATCAGCATCCAAATAAAGGCACAAACTGGGGTCTTTGGTGCTCTCTGAATAAGGTAGGGTTTTGTTTTGGTTTTTTTTTTGCAGACGTTTCATGACCAAACTAGGTAACAGAAGTAACAGCACTGACAAGGTTACCTAGTTTGGTAATGAAAAGTTTGCAAGAAAACCACCAAACTCAGAGATCATCAAAGAGCCAAGAGTTCAACTCTCAGCTACAAATACTACTATAAATACATGTGGTCCTTGACTTACAACCACAATTGAGACAAGAATTTCCACTAAGCAAAGTCAGTCGTTAAGTGAATCTCACCCAATTTTACAATCTTTTTACCATAGTTGTTGAGTGAATCATCACTCATTAAACAAAGCCAGCTTCCCCCACTGACTTGCTGTTGCATAGTGCCCAAATTTTATTTAATGCCTTACCAGTCATAAGTGTGAAGACCAGGGGTCAGTTCCTTTGTTTGGTGCTGCTGTAATTTCAAACGGTTACTAAATGAATGGTTGCAAGTCAAGGAGAATCTGCAGGCAACTGGCTTCAGGGACCCAATCCACAGCATTTGAGGTCTGTGAATCTGTCTCACTACATACATCTATACTTTTTCAATCAAAACTGGAATTTTTGCCCTCAAATGGGGAACTATCTCTCTGTTCTAATAATCACACATTCGTCATAAAACTTCAGTTCCTTGGAATTTTAAAAGATAAATAGGATACACCTATGGGGTGTTTTTCTATGTTTAATTTAAGAGGCCCCTGAAGCCATGAGAGCACAACTTCTCATAAAATGCACAAAGCTCCTCCAGTAGGACTCAGTGCATGTCAGACAAGAGTTTTTGGTCTAAAACTTCAGGTGCAAAGCTATTTCATTCCCTTCTCTCATGAAATCTTGCAGTAGGAATTTTGCTGCACAGCATTCCTGCACATATACAGTACATACATACCTACATATAAAAATAGGGCACTGAACTGCTTTACAAAGTTCATTGTTATGCTTTCTGATCAGTCTTAAAGTCAGAAAAGTATTAATAGTGTATTTATTATATTTTCATCTCATTTTAAATATGATGCAACCCTGGGGATGGCTTAGGGCTTCCTCTACCTTGTTTAACATTTTGAACTGTTATGAATTTGTTAACATTTTCATCTTGTTCTTAATTCTGTTTTTAACTGTGTTTTGAATCAGGTGTTCATATTGTTTTATTAGTGGTTATAAAACCTCCCAGAGTCACTTAGGTGTGATGGATGGTACAGAAATTTAATAAAGAAATAAATAAGAAATAAAATATTGAAATGGCTGATGCTTTTGATCACTCATGCCCAGGTGACCTCCCAAATGGACTACTGTTTTGTCCTCCATATTGGGCTGCTCTTGAAAACTATCTCAAGGCTTCAGCTGGTGCAAAAGGCAGTAGTGCAAGCAGCTATGCTATTAAACTCCTTGGTGCTCTCTGAGCTTGCTTGTTTCATTACCCAACTAGGTTACATCATCAGTGCACTGGTGATATTACCTAGTTTCAATAAAGGATAATATTGGGAGCTCAGGGTTGAAATGAGGGGCCCTTGGTGCTCTCTGAGCTTGGTTCTTCTCTTGCAGACATTTGATTACCCAAACTAGGTAACATCATTAATTTCCCCAAACTAGGTAAGATGCTCAGCAAGATGATGTTACTTAGTTTGGCTAATGAAAGGAAACCACCAAGCTCAGAGGACACCAAGGACCCCTCATTGCCTAGTTTGTCCATAAGAAAATCACTAAGAGCCATGGTGGTGCAGTGATTAGTTTGCAGTATTGCAGGTTAATTCTGCCAGCTGCCAGCAGTTCGATGAAGGCTGAAGGTTGACTCAGCCTTCCATTTTTCTGAGCTCAATAAAATGAGGAGCCAGATTATTGGGGGCAAGATGCTGATACTGTAAAGCACTTAAGAGAGGGCTGTAAAGAACTGTGAAGTGGTATATATGTCTAAGTGCTATTGCTAAGCCCAGAGAGCATCAAGGGCCGCACAGTTCATCCCTGAGCTACAAATATTCTTCCTTTCCATTAGTAAGGTGTGCTTCCAGAACTGCACAGGTTACACCTCTGCTCTGTGAGCTGGACTGGTTTCCAGTTTCCTTCTGGGTTCAACTCAAGGTGTTGGGGATGACTAATGAAGCTATACATGGCATGAGGCCAGGTTACCTGAGGGACGGGCTCTCCCCAGTTATTAAACATCCCATCAGGTCTGGCAGGAGGGCCATTGTTGTGGGCCAACGTCAGCAAGGAGCTTTTCTTAGCAGAACCTCGGGAGAAAGTCTTCTCTGCTGTGGTACCCTCCCTTGAACACTACGTGAAATTGGCCCAACCCTTTTGGCTTGTCCAGAAGATCCTTCAAACTCTTGGGGCTTGGGGGTCCCATGGAAGTGTGGGGCCCACTAAACGGTTATGTGGTGTCTCTCATACTTTTGTTATCATAGTTTTAACTGTTTTTATTTATTAAATGAATATGCCGCCCATCTGACTATAATAGCAACTTTGGGCAGCTAATTTAATTTTAATTGTATTTTAAATTGTTTTTCATTATTGTAATTGTTTTTTTTCTTCTTTTAGTTGGGGTACACTGCCCAGAGTCACAAGCATGAGATGGGCGGCTGTATCACTCTAGTAAATAAATACACTGCTCAGTACATAAATATTTGCTTTAACTCCTTGCATTTGTGTTTCTATTGTATGTGCCTTTCTTCATATGTGCTTGCATTCCTTACTCCATAAAAAATATGGCATGGCGCAATTCATTCCAATTTAACCAATAATTGTTTTATTTTATTGTTTAACTCTTCACCACCCCCATAAATTCACAAACTCACATACTTGGCTTATTTTCCCCAACCTTCCTTGCAGATTCGTTTCTCCCCTTTCTTCTTCTCCTTATTTCTTACTCAATATCTTTCCAATTTTGCAGCTGAAAATGTAAATCATGTCAGTGCTCTAGTATTTGTGAAGTATTTGAAAAAACACTTAACAGCACTTAGGAAAAAAAATACATGTTGGGAAAGCTGGGAGACTTTGGTGCGCAAACAGAACGGATGCCAGGAATTCCATGCCAAAATAATTTTTTTTTTTTTAAAAAAAATAAAATTTAAAAAAAAGCCCATCCCCAGACTACGATTTACTTTGATGTCTCACTTTCTGAGCTGGCAGGAAAACAAAGATCTGCAAGGCAATTACCTGACTTGATTACCATCTGTGGTTCCCCCTCGTCTTTGGGGAGAGGCCGTATCTCTTGGCTGGCAAACCTGCTCTGAGGAGCCAACTTTAGTCATGGCAGGTAGTCTTCGACTTGTAGCCATTTGTTTTGTGACCAAAGTTGCCATGGCACTGAAAAAAGTGACTTGTGACCAGTTGTCACATCTACAACCATCGCAGTATCTCCAGTCATGTGATCAAATTTTGGGTCCTGGGCCACTGGCATGCCTTTAGGACAAGGCTCTCCAACCTTGGCCACTTTAAGCCTTGGTGGACTTCAAATCCCAGAATTCCCCAGCCAGCTTTGCTGGGTTCTGGGAGTTGAAGTCCGCCAAGGCTTAAAGTGGCCAAGGTTGGAGAGTCCTCCTTTAGGAGTCCTGCAGCATCCTGTGGTCATGGAATCGCCATGTGTGACCTTCCCATTCAGCTTCTGACAAGCAAATTCAATAAATCTGGCATAAAATCAGGTGCAACAACAATCATCTTGCTTAGCAATGGAAATTCCAGTTCCAAATGTCGTCCAAAGTCAGGACTGCTGTCGTACTTTCCACAGAAAGACCTCAGATTATAAGGGTGAAGAAACATCTCACCTTGATAGCTGCAGCAGCCATCCAAAACAGTCAACACTACAGGATACGATCAAAAATCTGTTTCTCAACTTGAGAACCAATAGCAATCGCACTTAAGACTTATATGCAGCTTTGCTGGCTGGGGAATTCTGGGAGCTGAAGTCCACCAAGACTTAAAGTGGCCAAGTTTGGAGACCCCTGCTTTTACAGCCCTCTCTAAGCAGTTTACAGAGTCAGCATATGTGCCCTCAAAACAATCTGGGTCCTCATTTGACCAACCTTGGAAGGAGGGAAGGCTGAGTCAACCTTGAGCCTGATGGGATTCGAACTGCCAAACTGCAGGTAAAGCTTTTCTAGATTGAACTACCATACTCCAGATTACAAATATTCCTTGACTTATAACCACCATTTAGCCCAACATTTCTGTTGCTAAGTGAGACAGTTGTGGGGTGAATTTTTGCCCCATTTTATGACTCTTTCTGCCACCATTGCTAAGTGAACCACTACATTTGTTAGGTTGTTAACACAAGTTGTTAAATCCGCCTTCCCCATTGACTTTCTTTGTTGGAAGGTCACAAAAAGAGGATCACATGATCCCAGGACACTGCAACCGTCATAAACACGAGTCAGCTGCCAAGTGTCTGAATTTTGATCATGTGACCATGAGAATGCTGCAATGGTTAAGTGTGAAAAACGATTCACAAGTCATTTTTTTCAGTAACATTGTTAACTTCTAACCATGAACTGTTCTAAGTTGAGTGTCAACGCATAAAACATTCCTATGCCTGTTTTAGTAGTTGCCATTAAAAAAAAAAAAGGGGGGGGGGAAGGAAGGAAATCTGGAAGAGCAGTTGAAAGCGAAAGTACATTCCAACTCTTATCTGTAAAAGATTGTAAGTAAATTAACAGTTTTTGCCTGGAATATATTTAATTGGAGAACATGATTGATGACACCCAGCCTGTGAAGGTGCTTAGTTGGAGAACCTGGTTTATGACACACCCGGGGGGGGGGGGGGGGGGGGGTGCAAAAGGGTCCCAGGGGATTACGTAGGCCAGAGTTGGCTTCATCCAGAGTGGTACCAGCATGTCGCCTCTAATGAATCCTTTTTTCAAGTTTTTTGAAGGTTAGCTCAAGAATTATGATTTAATTAGAGCGATTGCCGGAATCCTGACTGCCTGGACAGTCTTTCAAACTGACCTGGATTATCTGCGCAGCTGCTTCCGGGGTTCCTTGGCGTAGATCCTGACCGTTTATAGACAGGACTTTGTCGTTCTGACGCAGCTTCCCATTCTTGGCTGCCAACCCTCCATCCAACAGGTCCAGAATAAAGATCCCAGGCACGTCCGTTTTTCTGATCAGTTTAATGCCGAGGGGCTCGGATCGGTCTCTTTTGACGAGGATAACATGGACCACTTCCTGGTTCACGACCGGCGGAGCTGTCCGGTTGGTAAAGCCCTTCTCTTGGAGCACTAGGAAATGGAGCTCATCACAGGGTTGGCGCAAAAGCGCGATGGCTTGGCAGTGGGTCACGCTGCTGATGTTCACACCATTCACCTGGCAGAAGGACAGAAACAAGAGCTGGTCAGAAGATGGCCTCCTCTCAGGATACCCTTCCCTCCTCTCTGTACTAGGGCAAAAGAAAACGAAAGAATGTAAGCGCTGTAGGGACTGCCATCCTGCTACCCTATGCATTGCTTGCTGGCAGCCTGCCATGCTTGAAGGGGAGGGAGAGCTGTGGGGCAGGATAAAGGAAGGGGGAGCCTGAGAGGAATCTGCATTCCAAGGTCACACTGTGGAATGCAGAATCAATCACCCCACAAGGGCACAGACCGTTACCCAAACAATTTGTGGATGTCTGATTGGATACTCAGTGATAACCAGGGTGAAAGGTGGGAACAACCATATGCCTTGGGCAAGAAAGCCTCAGATCCAGCCTTGGTTCTTCTGTAGCCCACTTGGGTGTTAAAGTGTACTTTTGGCAAATCATGGTCTCGAAAGTCTTTCTTTTTGAACTTACAAAGTTGGGACAGCTGACAGAAACATTTTCTTTCTCCAGAAATTTGCCCTGAGTTGCCTAAATAAAGCTAAATAAAATAGGATTATTCTGAAATATTAAATATACTGGTTGTACTGGGCTCAATTGCAGCTGTAAGCTGAGGACTACCTGTACAACCTTGAAAAATCCAAGCCTGATGGTCTCACTACTTTTTAACTCTGCTTTTAAAATCTGATTTTAAAATCAGCTGCTGCAGCTGATTACCAACTGGTCTTTTTGCCATGGGGTTTAACGACAGCAAACCCACCTCTAGGATGTGGTCTCCAGGTGCGAGTTTTCCATCGGCAGCCACCACGGAATCCTGAAATATCTCCTGCACAACAATGTTCCCGAGAGGAGTGTCTTTGCCACCAACTATCCGCATGCCAAGCTCTTCCTCGGGGTCCTCTCGGTGGATTTCGACCGTGTTTGTTTCTGCCAGAAGACTCGCTCTCTGAGGTAAATCTGACAGAGAAGTCAGGAAGGGCATGAGTAAAGAGGAAGTCCTGGATTTTTAACAATATACAGCAAATGTGAGCAATCTGCATCCATCCCATCCTTTCTCACCAGTGCTCCTGCTATCTCCAGCTTGGTGAAAGGTGGAATTTTGGCTACTTGAGGAACCGTCTCACAGTTGACCCGCCCTGTCCCACCTTCGCTGGCAGAGCAGATCTACTGCGGATCCCGTCAGTCAAGAAAGGGGTCTAGAAGAAGGGTCTTTTTTGCCATGGCTCCTGCCTTTGGAACTTCTTAACCCCCGAGATGAGATGGGCTCCCACCATCCTGCTTTTTCCCAAGAGCCCGAAAACCTGGCTCTGCCTGATGGTTTGGAGACCACATTGAGAGAGCCTCACACTAGAAGTGGTTGACTAATTAAAAGCTAATCCTATCTGCCCCCCACCAACATATCCAGCTCCCTCCATCGCCCTCCTGTGTTGAGTATTTTGATTTATCTGCTTTATTATTTTATATGGTTTGGACAAAACTCAACAGCACTTTTTTGTGCAGCTGTTGATAAAAATGGGATCATCAACAACCAATGACAGATATGGCACAAGAAGAAGAAGTCATCATTTTATATCTGAAGATTTTCATATTTGTTAATGTTCCTTTCCTGTAAGCTGCCAGGAGTCATTTGACATGAGAAAGAGGTCAAATAAATTTCATAATAATTAAATAAATTTTGTATCTAAAGTTTGTCCTTCCTTGTTTCTAGAAGCTAACCCTGGAATAACTTGACTTCAGGCTTCTGAAATGTACTTTGAAAAAGCTTTCCAAAGTAGAAAACTTTGGAAAAACTTTCCATGACTACTTTTGAGTCAAGGTGCACACTTGAGCAAGGGGCTGGACCAGAAGGCTTTCAAGCTCCTTTCCAATTTTCTGATTCTGTTATTCCTTCACTTCAGTTGGGGGGAACTTGCTGTGTGAAAAGGTGGTCTTGCTATTGTTCATGAAATGGAAGCCTGCAGTGAATATTCAAATGCTTGTGACTGAATATTTAACTGCCAAAGGAGTCCCTCCAATTTTGAGTCACTGCCCTATGCAAACAATGATTGTGCATCACTTGGCCAATTGCAAAGATACATTTTTGCACATGGGAAAGGCTGATAAACTATTGAAAGACAATCAACACATCACTCAAAGGGATACTCTCTTAAGCTTGGCATTTCACAAGAATGTGTGGGTTGTATCACTGATGTTTTTCAATATTAGAAGGCTTGTGGAAAGATTAAATGCGGGTGGGTGAGATGAAAGTGTCACAGTTGAAAATTGCTAGCAGGTAACAGAGTAACAGGTGGAAGGGACCTTGGAGGTCTTCTAGTCCAAGCCTGGATCATTTCAGACAAGTGGCTGTCCAGTCTCATCTGGAAGATCTCCAACAACGGAGCCCCCACAACTTCTGGAGGCAAGCTGATTAATTGTTCTCACTGTCAGAAAAGGTCTTCTTAGTTCTAGGTTGGATCTCTCCTTGATAAGTTTCCATCCATTGCTTCTTGTCCTGCCCTCAGGTGCTTTGGAGAATAATTTGACCCCCTCTTCCTGGTGGCAGCCCCTCAAATAATGGAAGACTGCTATCACATCCTCCCTAGTTCCTGCAACCGTTTTCATGTTATGAGAATGAAAGATCCGTGGAGCCCTGGATGCTCTGAGGCTGATAGTTTGTTTGCAGACTTTTTCACATCATCAATTCAGACTTTTCATACTCTGAATTCCCTGAGTTTTCCCATCCAGAGTTCTACTCTGAACTACATGCATTTTTTTCCCATGGGGATGAAAGAAGGAATGAGAATGAACAGAAGGAATTTCTTCACAGCACTGTGACAGCTGAGAAAACATGGGATCATTTGTAATTTGTATTTATTTATTTCTATCCCGCCTTTATTTTTATTTTTATACAAGGCAACAGACATAACCTAATGCTCCTTTCTCCTGCTATTTTCCCCACAGCAACAACCCTGTGAGGTGAGATGGTCTGAGAGATTTGGATTGGCCCTAAGTCACCCCACTCACTTTTATGCTTAAGGCAGGACTAGAACTCACACTTTCCCAGTTTCTATCCTAGTGCCTTAACTACTAGACCAGGGGTTGCCAACCTTTTGGACCTCAGGGACAACCAAACTCATAATTTTAAATCCCGCAGACCAGAGACCCTGGGAAAATTCCCCAAAAAAAGTCTGCAGGAAAATTCCTGTTTTACTACCAATTGATCATTCTTTATTTGGGATTGCAGGATACTGTCTCCAGCTCCGTTCTCGGGGGAAGGAGTCTTTCTTTCTCTCCCCCAAACTCCACCAGAAATGAGTCTTTGCCGGCGCAGCCTCTTGGAGCAGGAGGCCTTGCAGGGTCCCAAAGATTCATTTCTGGCAGAGTTTGGGGGAGAGAAAGAAAGACTTTGGCTGCTTTCCTTGTGTGCAGCCAAAAGCAGAAGAAGAAAGAAGCGGAAAGAAGCAGTGCAGTAGCCAGGCCAGGTACATGGGACGAGAGATGCAAGTTCCCCTCTCCGCCCTTTCCCGCCTCCCCTCACTATCTCATGTTGTTCGCAACAGGCTTGTGTTCCCACAGGCCATGTGGGCGGCGCAGCCTTGTGTTCCCACGCAGCCTGGATTAATTGCTTTGGGGGTGACATTTCTCTGGAGATCACCAAAATTTTCTCGCGGACCACCAGTAGTCCCCAGCCCGCTGGTTGGTGACCACTGGTATAGACCACATGTGCCAAACTCAATCGTGTCAGGTGATGTAGTGTGACATTTTTTGCCTTTGTGGAGCCGAGGTGGGTGTGGCCTGCACATGACACCCTTGCACGAGACTAGACCAACCTGGGAAATGAATGTCAGTTCACAGAATATAATTACAAAGGTTCTATTTTGGGGGAGAAAAGGGGGGAGAGAATAAACCCAGGCTTTGCGAGGAAATTTCATGGCGACAATTTTTTGGGATGCAGAGCAGGGTGCCGCTACACTTGATATTTTGAAACAATGATAAAGTTCAGAATCACAAGAAGGAAACTGAGCTGCAACATGGCCGGGCTAGTCACACACTTCATGAACCACCCAAGAGGAGAATTTGAACATATGAATCTCATTATTTTATTCCCTACAGCAGGGATCTCCAAACTTGGCAACTTTAAGACTTGTGGACTCCCAGAATTCCACAAGTCTTACCAAAGCTGCCAAGAGAAAAGGAGAAAAACTCAAGACAATCAATCCCTCTGGTTGCATCACATTCTGAGAGCCTACTGAACTAGAGGATAAACACAGTTTTGTGCATTAAAATCACAGATTTGTTATCTATCAGATCAGTGGGTATTTATTTCGGTACTCCTCGATTTACAACCAAATTGAACCTGAAATTGCAGTCATAAGTCATGAGGCACATCAAGCAGATGACTGTGTGACCACATCTGATTTTATGATCTTCTTTTGTGGCAGTTGTTAAACATGGACATTATTCACTAATGGGGCCAGAAGTAAAGGCTGGTTTCTGGCAGAAACTTCATCAATTGTGATAGAGGATTGCGGGCAGCTGCCAAGAACCCAGAAGGCAGTCATATGACCAGGGAGTGCTCAACTTCAGATCTGGGTCGTAAGTTCCTTTTCCAGGCTCTGTTGTGACTTCATGCGGTTGTTAAGTGACTGCTGGACTGCCTATATAAGTGGTCCTCAACTTCCACCCATTTGTTTAGTGACCATTTGAACTTACAATGGCACTATGACTATTTTTCACACTTACAACTGATACAGCATCCCCGTGATCACGTGTTCAAAATCCGAATGCTTGGCAACTGACTTGTCTTTACGACGGTTGCAGTGTCCCAGGGTCACGTGATCTGCTTTTGCAACCTGACAAGCAAAGTCAGTGGGGAAGCCAGATTCACTTAACAACCGTGTTATTAACTTAACGACTGCAGTGATTCACTTCACAACACCAGATACCAGAGAAATGCAGGCCAATGCCACCTACCGATTCAAAATGGCCACCGACGACGCGGCTTCCATCTTCACTGCAGAGGCCCACAAACATCTCTGTGCCCTTTGCCGACCGCTCCAGGCTGCCAGAGCAGCAATCAGCTGTTTCGCAGTTCTGCCAAACAGTTGAGGATCAGAGCCACGATGTTTAAAGGTTTTTTTTTTCTTTTTCTGCTATTTTTTTTGAGGTTGCTTTTGCAATGCAAAGGAGGAGAGGCAATCAACTGCATCCACCCTGACTGTGGACTGAGTCGAAAGCTGGGAGTGGCCAGTCACAGAGGGTGGAGCTAAGCTAATCAGCTTTGACAGACTCAGTCCAATCAGCTAGGACACTGAGCAACCTATTCTTGGCCTATTGTAACCTTACAAGGGAAAACTTGGAGCTTTCAGTTGTGATCGCATGTTGAGGACTTGCCTGCACGCAGAAGACATGACAGAAGACCTCCATATAATTTCTCTGCAAGCATTGGGGAGGTCAAGTTAAGTGAAAAGGAAGACTCCAGACAACACGATAGCGATGTGCCAATATTGGAAGGGCTGCCACAGAGGAGAGAGAATCAACCCATTCTCCAAACCATCAGAAGGCAAGACAAGAAGCAATGGATGGAAACTAATCAAGGAGAGAACTAAGCACTTTATTGTAACCTAGAACTAAGGAGAGATTTCCTGATGGTGGAATGGTTTACCTCCAGAAGTTGTGGCTGCTCCATCCAGAAGAAGAAGGAAGAAGAAGGAGGAAGAAGGAAGGAGGAGGGGGAGGGGGAGGACTGGTAAAGGGAGTTGAATTACAAGACCCCCAAGATCCCTTCCAACTCTCTTTTTTGGTTCTGTTATTCTGGAAACTTGCTCACATGTGCTCCTACATCAGCCTTCATTTCTCTAGCACAGGGGGTCCCCAAATATCAACTCATAAAATATTTCTCTGGTCTTTTTAGAGTTGCCAACAGAAAGGGAGGGGGGAGCAGTGCAGCAGCTTGCAAAGAGAAACTGCATTCCATAAATGTTTTCAAAGATGACTAGGTGACCGAAGTTTCTGCCACGCAACATTCTAACTGGAGAGCCTGATTGATGACTCTGGGCTATGGATGTGTCCCATTGGAGAATATGAATTATGATATACCCAGGGGATGGGAATGGGGGAAACCAGAGTCAAAGGTGACAATGAATTATGTGCCTCAGAGTCGGCTACACCCAGGCAGTGCCAGACATGTTAACTCCCAATAAATCCTTTTGAAGTTTTGGAAGTTTAGCTCGAGACTCATGATTTCATTGGGGGTAACTGCAGAAATCCTGACACCAAACTTGGCAACTTTTAAGACTTGTGGACTTCAACTCCCAGAATTCTCCAGACAGTTTTGCTGGGAGTTGAAGTCCACAAGTCTTAGAGTTGCCAAGTTTGGAGACCTCTGCTCTAGCAGCTTAAGACAGGCCTACCTTCTTCACTCCCATCAAAGGCTGGGTTAACCACCCCAGGATCTGCGATCTCTGGTGACAGAACGGCAGCTACTGAGCCTCCAGGCACTGAAGTGGACACTCCGTTTGATACTTCAGGATCTTTTACAGCTTTTGCTTCCAGCCTGGAAAGAGAATCTCCCTTCATCCTGGACCGAGGATTCCTCTTCCTTTCCAGACGCTCCATGTATTTCTTGAAGCCGGGACACCTACATTAAGACAGCAAACACCAATTCCCAAAGAAGCTCCATGTCTGTCCTCTCACAAAATTCACTGCTGTCTCACTTAACAATGGAATTTTGTGGCTAAATTAGCCACCTGAAATATTTCTTTAACTTGTGTCTGAATTTTGGGTGGGCAGAGATGCTCGTTAAGAAGAGCAATCAGAGTAATAAGTGCAGTAGTAACAAGTGCAACCTTGGCAACTTTAAGACTTCTGGACTTCAACTCCCAGAATTCCCAAGCCAACATGGATGGCTAGGGAATTCTGGGAGTTGAAGTCCACACATTAAAGTTGCCAAGGTTGGACAACACGTGCTCTAGAGGGAAAGGACTTAAAACAGTTGTAAAGGAAACGCTGGTCTTTCAAAAATATACAGTGGTATCTCACTCAGTACTTGTCATTAATTGGTTCCAGGAGGCAGGGCAAGTACCAAAAATGAAGAGTACCAAACCAATTTTTCCCATAAGGAATAATGCAAATAAATGCAATGCATTCCCAAACCAAAGACAATGTACATTTTTAAGGCAATGCAAATTTTTTTCTAAATGGGATTCTATATCATTATTTGCATGAGAAATAAACTTAAAAATTAATAAACACTTAACATTAAATAAAATAAAAATGTCACTTTACCTGTGAAAAAGGAAAAAAAAAAACATACTCAAAATGACCACAGAAGCCAAGATGAGACTTCAAGGGGATGTACACAGGACAAGAGCTACCACTGACCTGCTCACATCATAAGCGTGTAAAATAATATGTGACGCTTTGTTTTTGCTGGGAAAGATAGCAAGTCACAAGGCAACAGACACTGATGAGTTCTAGCTTCTGCATCGAATACCAAACAAATGATGAGTCCAGGCGGTTCAACTTACAACAGTTCCTTTAGTGACTGAAAAAAGTGACTAGTGACCACTTCTCACACTTACAACCATTGCAGCATCCCCATGGCCACGTAAACAAAATTTGAACCCCTGGCAACTGATTCAGATCTATGACAGTGGCAGGGTCCTAGTATCATCTGGTCAGCTTCTGTGACCTTCCAGCAAGTGATCTGCAGGGAGTCGCTAAACAAGAAAGGCTGCAAAATGGGGCAAAATTCACTTAATTGCTGTCTCACTTAACAATGGAATTTTGTGGCTTAATTGTGGTCATAAATCAAAGACTACCTATCCTGGGCCAACATTTTCACATCAAAATGCATCTAGTATGACATTCAACGCCATTGAAAGCGGTCAAATGCCAAGGTATGACCATGTACTATTTTTGAAACATAAGTAAATAGGTGAGCCTGAGAAGAAGCAAGCACATTGGCAGGTTATAATTTTTTAAAAGATGCTTCCTATATGCACAATTTCCTCAAGTGAACTTGAGGATATCAATAGTGGGAGCTATTTTTACCTTGAGCCAAGTGTGTGTTTTTTCCTCCAATATGTCACATTCCTTCTAAAACTTTCAAGAACCAAAGTTCAGATTAATACTTCCAGAAACACCAATAGTGTCCATCACTGGGGTGTTTTAAGGAGAGATCGGATAGATTATCTGAAATGGCGTAGGGTCTCCTGCTTGAACAGGAGGTTGCCCTAGAATTACCCTTCCAACTCTGTTATTCTGTTCTCAAAAACATCCTTTTTTTAGGAACTCCCTACCCAAATTTCTCAATTCAATTTCTTCCATCCCAGTTTCTCTCTCCACCCAGCCTGCCTTAATTAGTTTCAGTTTCTTCCCAAAACTAAGCAGAATGTCATCCTGGCGTCACTCAGACACTTATGGCTTTTAGTTGAGGAACGTGGACAGAATATGAGTCACCCAAGGACATTCCTCTCTGAATTGTCATTATTATGTGCAACATGCAGCACAAGGCTGACATGAAATGGTAAGTTACTAACTGTGCCAAGAATAAAAGCATCACATGCAAGCATCGCTGAGGCTACAAGGGAAAATTAGGCACACCTGTTCTGCAAGTGAGCTTCGAGTTCACACCGCTGCATCGTCTGTGCACAGTCTTCTTGAAAGGGACAAAGGACAATGAGCTTATCCAGCAGATTCCGCACCAGCAAGCTAGACTTCCGGCAGTTCTGGAAGGAAAGTTTCTTCCGATCCATGGGGCAGAAGCTGTGCTCCTGCATGAAGTTTTCAAGACACCTAAAGCAGTACGTGTGTCCACAAGGCGTGTCCATGGGCTGGAGCAAAGGCTGGAGGCAAATGTGGCAAGTCAAGTCATCATCTACTTCATCTTGGAAGTTATAAAGGTGGTTGTCGGGCAACAAGTGAATTTGTCCACATTCGTGGCAAAGTTCTACAGGTTTGGAGATGGGTTCTTCTCCTGCAGGATTGGCCATGGCTTCGAACCTCTCGTGAGTTTACGTCAGCCGATCCTCCTTTCTGCTGGCAATGATAAACAGCAAGTTCCTGAAAGGAAAAGGAAAAATGAATACAGTTTCGCTTTAGATCAGATTAGTCAAATCACCAGGAGGATGATCAAATCCCAATCTTCATATTGGGATTTTGATCTTCATATTGAACTTTGTTCTCTGAAGTACTATAAGCCAGAGAGAAGGGGAATATTCTGAAGGCTTTGCAGAAACCAGAAGGGGAGAAGCCCTTAAGCCCCAGGAAAGGGGATAGTACGAGGAAGAGGCTCAGGCTGGCTTTTCCCTGACTCGGTGAGGGGAAAGAGGAAAAACACAACCAGACTTGAAAGGTTCGGCTGTTCTCGTCTCACTCAATAAAGCATAATTCTAGTTTCTTTGTGCAGTCAGCTGGTCTGTTCTACCTCGTATGGCGAGCAAATGCATCATGTCTACTCTAAACATTAAATTGAAAAGGATTTCATTTATTCTATTTGTAAAATAAATCTGTTTATCTAACATGTAATCATGGTATGAACCTAATTCAATGATCTATAGCTTTCACATTTTGTTCACGGATAACGAGATTTCTTAAAAGCCGGTCAGAGAACACATCCGTTAAAAGAGGAAGAAGGACAAACACAGTCCACGATCAATCTTGTACCTTGGACTGAAAGATGTTTTCTGTTCTATTAAAACTAAAGAACTGCAACTGAATTGAAGGAGTACACTTGACTAGACACACATCCAATCTAGTCTAGACAACAAGTTTGATGTCAACAGTGCAAATCAAAATGAACTATATGTGGGAGAAACTAAATTGTTCACAGGAGAAGGGAAGGAGGGAGGGAGGGAGGGAGGGAGGGAGGGAGGGAGGGAGGGAGGAAGGAAGGAAGGAAGGAAGGAAGGAAGGAAGGAAGGAAGGAAGG
>BLBF01000058.1:19134312-19157831 GCA_015471245.1 Laticauda colubrina
GAAGGAAGGAAGGAAGGAAGGAAGGAAGGAAGGAAGGAAGGAAGGAATTCTAAGATTTAAAAATAAACATTCTGAGCTTTTAGTATTTATTATTTGGTCAATTTCTGTCTGAACATCACCATTTGATTATTTTATTATTTCAGTCAATTTCTGTCTGAACATCACCATTCTTTTTTATCTATTTATCTATTTGGAGTTTCATCGCTGAGCTGTCGGTTTTCTACCATTGAAGCAACTGCTGGATGTAACTTCAATGGTTTCTCTGAAGCTGCTTTAAATTCCTGGAAACTAGACTTAAGAGATAAAAGGTAATCCACACCTGTCTGCAAAACAGGAAGATGAGCAGCCCTCATGGAGACAACAAGCTGCAACTGGTCAATTGTGTCTCCTGAAAAAGAATCTGACACCCAGAACTCCATTCAGTCCACAAAACCAAACATGTATTTAATGAGGGTTTCAATTAATTTTGTTGTAGGAGATTTCTTTTCACTCTTGTGGACTTAACTTATTCAGTTTTTCTGCTCAGATACTGAGTGAGGCAGGGAGTCCCCTACATTTTCAATCATGCTTTCATAAAACTTGGTTCCCTGGGAAGTTGTTAAAATTAGATCAGCAGCAATAAAAATACTAAATTTTCTTTGCAACACAAAGCTGCAACAAACAGCTTAAATCTATATGAAGCACATTTTTAGTTTCTACAAGACCCTGAGGTTTTGTTTCACTCTCACCTGCATATCTGAATCTATTCCAAAATTTTCTGCAACTCACAGCAAACATTCAAGGACCAAAAAAAAATCCATTTTGGATAAATTCCAGAGAATAAAAGTTGAATCCTTCTAGAAGTGCAAATGTTCTAGAAATATTGATATGAGGCTGGGGGATGGAGTATTTTTTTCATCGTTTTCCAGAAAAAGTGAAAGTTAGAAAACTTACATTTATGCAATATTCATTCTGATACTTTACTGAACTACGTTTATTTTGTTTTTTAATAACAAATTTGATCCGACATACTTTGCTTTGCTCATCCATATTAAATGAAAAGCTCTAATACACACAATAGGGTAGTTATATTGATTTAATTCTTTCCAGTTAAATGTATTTTAAATAGAAGAATATTTGTGGAACTCTCAAGAAACGAGGATGCTTTTTTAAATTTTGCCAACTTAAGGTGGCAAAACGTAAATATGAAAACAAGATTCATGCTTTTTAGAATAAATAGGATAAAACAATTGATGTGTAAGTTTTATTTTACATGGCTATTTCGTCCCATTCTCTGAGTTATCACTTCTAGATTTTACTGTGGCCACCGTGTTTCTCACAAAATAAGGCCGGGCCTTATTTTTTTTTTGACCCCTGAAAAAACGGCTAGGCCGTCTTTTGGGGGGTGACTTAATTTCCTCCCCCACCTAAAGTGGCCCATGCATACGTACCTCGCCACTTCTGTCGGCCGGCGAAAGCTCCCCGGAGGCAGAGTCCCCAGCCGCTTCGGGGCAAGGCGTGGCTGCCCATGTCCCCTTGCCTTTAGGGCAGTCTCTTTCGGGCGATGGAAGCTCCCCAAGGGCAGTCACCAGCCACTTCGATCGGCCAGTAGAAGCGGCCTCGGGGCGAGCGCACACACGCACTCCCCTCGCTGCAAGGCCGCTTCTATCGGCAGACGAAAGCTCCCTTGAAGGCAGAGTCCTCAGCCGCTTCGGGGCGAGGTGTGGCTGCCCATGTCCCCTTGCCTTTAGGGCAGTCTGGAAGCTCCCCAAGGGCAGTCACCAGCCACTTCGATCGGCCGATAGAAGCGGCCTCGCAGCGAGGGGAGTGTGTGTGTGCGCTCGCCCCGAGGCCGCTTCTACCAGCCAATCGAAGTGGCTGGTGACTGCCCTTGGGGAGCTTCCATCGCCCGAAAGAGACTGCCTAAAGGTGAGGGGACACGGGCAGCCAGGCCTCGCCCTGAAGCGGCTGGGGACTCTGCCTCCGGGGAGCTTCTCTCGGCTCTCGGGGTCTTCTAGCCTCGGCTACCTGCAGGGCCCTCCTAAAGGCAAGTTTTCTCCCCATCCCCCCCGCCCTTCCCCCCCCCCATTTCTCTTCTAACGAACGATGTGAGAAATGGCGGGGGAAACCGTGGTTTAAGTGGGCCTAAATTTGGGGGGGGCGGGTCTTAATTTCACCTCATGCCTAGAAATCATGCTGGGCCTTCCTATTGGTGGAGGCCGTATTGTTGGAGAAACACAGTAGTAATGCTCATTTCTTTCTCCCTCTGTTTTTTTTTTTTTAACCCCAGCACTGATCAGATTTAACTTGCAAGGTTATTTTTTTAGGGAGGGGGGAGGAGAGGAGAGGCACGTAGTAACTTCCTGCCTTGTTAGCATGTCCTGATAAGTTAAATCTAATTCTCATAAAATTCTGCCTTATCCTGATCATGAAAGCTTTTTTTTTTTAAAGGAATTAAGCCCAATGGCTTCGCCTTCTCCAATTTCCAGAAACGGTTTGGAAGGAGAAGGGGGCAAATGCTTTTAAAAAGAGCAATCAGATTAAATAAGTGCAGCAGAAAGTCTCGAGCAGGAGTGAGCAACCGTGTCATCTTTAAGACCTGTGGATTTAATCTCCCATAATTGCCCAGCCAGCATGGATGGCTGGGGAATTTGGGCAGTTGAAGTTCTCACATTAATGTTGCCCCATGTTGCACACATGCACTCCAGGGAAAGGAATTAAAACAGTTGCTCATGAAACACTGGTCAAAGTGAAGAGAAGAGCAACAAAGTTGATTAGGGGACTGAAGGCTAAAACACATGAAGAACGATTGCAGGAACTGGGCTTGGCTAGTCTAGTTTAGTGAAAAGAAAATAAGAACTAGGGTGACATGATAGCAGTGTTCCAATGTTTAAGGGGTTTCCACAAAGAGGGGTCAACCTATTTGCCAAAGGCAAGACAACAGTGAATGCAAACTAATCCAGGAGACAAGCAACCTGGAACTAAGGAGAAATTTCTTAATAATTAACCAGTGGAACGACTTGTCTTCAGAACTTGTGGAGGTTTTTAAGAAAAGTCTGGACATCCATTTGTGTGAAATAGTATGGAGTCTCCCGCTTGAGTAGGGGGTTGGACTAGAAGACTTCCAAGGTCCCTTCCAACGCTGTTATTCTGTTATTGGTGTTTCTCCACAAGATTCTAATGAAACATTTATATGAAGGCATATAAAGGTAGCCCTAGACTTATGACCACATTTGAGCACAAAATTTCTATTGTTAAATGAGACATTTGCCAAGTGAGTTTTGCCCCATTTTACGACCTTCCTTGCCACAGTTATTAAATGAATCATTGCAAGTTGATAAGTTAGCAACCTGGTTGTTAAGTGAATCTGGCTTCCCCATTGATTTTGCTTGTCAAAAGTTGTAAAGATGACCACATGACCTTGGGAAACAGGAATGGTCGTAAGTATGAACCAGTTGCCAAGCATCTGAATTTTGATGACATGATCATGGGGATGCTACAAAAGTTGTAACTGTGAAAAACGGTCATAAGTCGCTATTTCCAGTGCCATCGTAACTTTGAATGGTCACTAAATGAAACTATTGTCAGTCAAGGGGTGGGCAACTGTGGCCCTTTTACAACCTGTGGACTTCAACTCCCAGAATTCCTGAGTCAGCCATGCTGGCTCTAGAATTCTGGGAATTGAAGTGCACAGGTTGTAAATGAGCCACAGCTGCCTACTCTGCTGTATAAGGAAGGAAGAAGAGGACAAAACATGATTGGAGCACAGGTGGCCACACCCATCACACCTGTCGGGAGGATCGTAAAACAGCAGCTGGGCTTTGCACAGCTCCTCCTGCAACTGCCATGTGACCTCCAAGAAAGAGGTGTCTGGTTGAAGATAGTCCAGACAGGTGCTCTGTGCACACCTCCATACACTCTACGTCACACCCTGGCCCTTCAAACACAGTACAATTCTCTTGTTAATTTAAAATTATTCACTACAATATTAGCAAGGTGCTCATGCTTGTTTTTTTACCATGCCTTCTCTTGTTATTTACTTAACCAGGAACTTCAGGAAACATTTTAAAGGAACAAGGTAACGGGTCTTTTAGTTGGGTTTTATTTTGGCTGAATTTTCAACCTACAAATAAGCTATGGAACATAATGGTCTAAAAAAAGTCTGCATTTTATTTTATTTTTATTTAATTAAGACCACTTTAAGAATTCACTTCTACAGATCTTTACCCGAAGTACTAATACCCAGTTCTAATTTAGAATTCAGATCTAATTTAATTTTTTAATTCTAATGCTAATACCTCTGCAAATTTATGCAAACTTAAATCCTCAATTATTTCAATGATACAGTAGAAAAGCAGATTGCCAAATAGAAATATGAGGCAGGATGTGCAACATTCCAGAACAAACAAACAAGGGTAGCATCCCCAATACAGTTTTGGTGCGTAGTAGATAAAAGGATATACCTAATTAAGCCTGCTGTATGCTCTAGTTAGTAGAGTGATATTACCAGAGAAATTACCAGAGAAAAAGCGATGCTGGATTAGGTTTACAACTTTTTGGTTATGTAGTTACAGTGGGCTGTAGCTCTTAGATCATTAGAGAGGAGTACTCCAGACACATTGGCTTGGGAATTCTGGGAGTTGAAGTCCACAGGTTAGGGTTAGGGTTGCCATAGTTGCCCACCCAGCTTATAAAATGATTATATTATGTTCTTGAACATTCCTATTACTATTTCTTCCTTTCTCCTTTTCTTCCTATTGCTAGGCCAATCCTCGAATACAGCTCATCAGTCTGGAACCCACATTACATACCTGACATTAACACAGTTGAGAAAGTCCAGAAATACTTCACAAGAAGAATTCTCTACTCCTCTACTCATTGCAGAAGACCTGATGCCAACAGACTTAAAATTCTAAACCTAGAAAATGTAGAACTATGCCGCTTTCGGTCCGATCTAAGCATAGGATATAAAATCATACATTGCAATGTCCTACCTGTCAATGAATACTTCAGTTTCAACCATAACAACGCAAGAGCAAACAATAGATACAAACTCAAGGTTAATCGCACCAAACTTGATTGCAGGAAATACGACTTCAGCCACAGAGTGGTCAATGTCTGGAATACTCAACCTGACTCTGTGGGTTTTTTCCCCAAACCCCAAAATCTTCAACCTTAGACTGTCTACTATTGATCTCACCCCTTTCCTAAGAGGTCTGTGGGGGGCGTGCATAAGCGCACCAACCTGCCTACCGTCCTTGTCTTATTGTTTCTTTTTCTTTTTTCTTATTCATATCCATTTCATGTATTCATAACTATGTTTTTAGCTGTTATCTAATAATCGCTTGACAAAATAAATAAAATCAATCAAAAAATAGAATTGAAATCCATAGGTCAAAAAGTTGTAGTAGTTGCTCATTCCTGCTAAAAAAGATCTAGTGACCCAAACAGGAGAGACTTCATCTGGAGTCATCCTCTTTGAGCTTTGTGGTCAACTGGGAATCCAAGCTTGGTCCAAATTAAATGAAGTATATGTCAGCTTCCACCTTATGGTTGCTTGTGCTTCACTGCTATGTGACTGCCATGAACCGTGGGAAGGGGGAATGAAGGAGGGAAGGCTTGGGGAAATGAAAGTAAGAGCTGTGCCTTCTCCAGACACTGCCTCAAGACCACCTAGCAAAAAGGAAGGAGCCACATATCAAAATGAGTTTGGATTGACTGTTATGGAAACATCTTGCCTGAACCTGATTGGTTACACTGGGGTGGGCAATGAGAGATAGTTAAGGGAAGGAAAAGTAGCACTTAAGGATTTTGGCACACAATTCTCAGTTCTGGCTTTGCAATACTGCAATATACTTGATCACTAATACAACTATAACTTTCTCAACAAATGGAGCCAAGGATCATTTCTATTTAGAGGCTTAAGTTGTGCAGTTCCTTTGCTGTAGGAAAGACAGAAGGTAGTTTTTCTAGCTAGTAATACTTTGGATAGCTGAGTTAAATTTGTCCTTAACTCAGAAAGAAATGGGCATTATTATTTTAGATCAGGATTTTCCTGACACAGAACCATGTTTTTTCTTTTCCCCAAAGGAGAGGGAGTTTACAAAAGCATCCAGACAAAAGAAACATGTGAGACTTCTATAAAACATGAGGCTGGTGGTGAATCCAACACAGGACAAATGAGGAAAATAAAGGGATCCAAATCCTCCTGACACACAACACAAGTAACAACCAGAGCAAAGAGCTGAGAATTCCTTTTATTCTTCAGCTGTGGCAAATTTGCCTTTGTGGTTTTTGGTATGCAATTGCCCCTTAATACCTCACCACATAGTGAAGTTGTACTTAATTACTTCTTAAACATTTCTAACTTTAGTGAATTCTGGGCAGGGCTCCAAGTCTTAAATTAGATCCAACATATTCCCAACAAATACTCAAGAGTCTACAATGAGCTCAGGCCAAAGGAGGAACTGTAGGTAGACAGACCATCGAATCAACACCACAGGATGGCTACAACCACCCTTTTTGAGATTGGCTTTTAAGAACAGAAACGTTCAAGTCTGATCGTGCTGCACCTCCTCCTTCCTCTGACTGAGGCAGGTGTCAGTCTGAGTGCTTCTGAACATGATCTAGGCATGTCTTGCACTTGTCCTATTTTGCCTCAGCAACCTCACTTTTGAATATCTCCAGGAAGGTCATCTCCCTTGCCCTCCACATTACAACAAGGCTGTCCAAACTTGGTGACTTTTAAGACTCGGGGACTTCCACTGGGCTCCATCACGGGAGGTTTTTTTTTACAAAGGGGTTGGACAACCATTTGTCCAGAATGGTGTATGGCAGGGGTCCCTAAGCCCTGGTCCGTACTGCGGCATGTCAGAAACTGGTCTGCACAAACAAGCAAAGCCCCATCCGTGGGACGCAGACAGCATGTGAAGCCATGCCCACTCCAGTCCACGGAAAATACTCTCTCCACGCAACCGGTCCCTGGTGCCCAAAAGGTTGGGGAGGGGGTTAGACTAGATGACCTCCGAGGTCCCTCCCAACTCCGTTATTCTGTATTCTCTGAATTCTCACACACAATTACAGACTGGGATCATCACCCTCACTAACATTAATCGCTTTAACTAGATACTTACTGTTGATGGTACTGAATTACGCTGGGAGATTCCAAAGGATTGCTACCTGATGAGGGCAGGTAGCATTGCTTCCTCCCACAAGGAAGTGTTAATTATCTCACACCCTGCCTGACCACCAGAAAGAACCAGAAAAATGCACAGCTCAAGCCTACTGACTCAAACCACAAAGAACCCTCTCCACTTCCTCGTCTTCCACGTGCTTGAAGGAATCCGGATCACCTCCAGCTTTGTCTTGCTCACCTCCGTAGCTCGGCCCCAATTAGTCCAGCCCAGAATAAATGCACCACTTCTGACAGACCCACGGGAGAGGTGTCCCTGCCATCTTTCCAGAGCAGGGTCCAGATTGTTTTCAATGGGGTTAGGGTGGAATCTCTGAGGGATGCGGTGGCTCAGGGGCTAAGACGCTGAGCTTGTCGATCAGGAAGGTTGGCAGTTCAGAGGTTCGAATCCCTAGTGCCGCGTAACGGAGCGAGCTCCCATTCCTTGTCTCAGCTTCGGTCAACCTAGCAGTTCGAAAGCATGTAAAAAATGCAAGTGGAAAAATAGGGATCCCTTTGGTAGGAAAGTAACAGCGCTCCATGCACCTTCAGCATTTAGTCCTGCTGGCCACATGACCGCAGAGACGTCTTCGGACAGCGCTGGCTCTTCTTTGGCTTTGAAACAGAGATAAGTGTCGCCCCCTAGAGCCAGAAACGAGTAGCACATATGTGTGAGAGGAACCTTTAACCTTTTACCTTAGGGAGAAATCTACAAATGCAGAAAGTGCAAACATGAACCGATGTTTCCCCACCATTATCACCTGTGCACAGGATCAGACTGCGCTGTTACCAGATCTCCATCACCGCCACTTCTATTTTTGACCCTTGAGCTACCCAGCTTTCCAATCACTTCAGATCCCCCCCAGTTCCTCAGCAAACAAGGGGCCTCATTGGAGCTCTGACTGCCTCTATCCCATGGACCAGCCGTCCCCCAACTCTCCAGCTGGGCAGACCAATGGAGGGGGCAGTGGGGTGGGGGGGGAGGGGATGGTTTCACACATGAACCACTTTCACAACTGCAGCTTCGTGCACCTGCCCACCACTTCCATGGCCCAGTTCCAAAGGGGCTGCAACACAGCCCAGGGCCACAGACCAGGCTTTGGAGACCCCTGCCACAGACTGAGCAAGCAGAAGATGAAGTTGCTGGGAGCATGGACATTCTTCAATGCTGAGAAAGGTCTGCTGGAGTGTAGGTTATCATAGAGACTTTAAAACATTGCGTGGTGACCTTATCACAAAATTCATGTAAATATTTGGGTCACTGCATGTAAAGTTTAGTAAACCATTTTCACTGTTGTTGTTTGTGTTTAACGGAAAAATGCTTGTACAAGGGCAAACAGTTCTTTGGTTTTTAGTTGCTAAAATTTTGATTGACTATAAATCTCTCCTTTTAGACCTTAAGATGCCCATTCTATTCTTGGGAGAAGTGGAAATAAATAAAAGTTGGAGTAAGAGCTAGAAGGACCAAGCAAAGAGCCTGTGGTTTTATTCTGCAAGAGCAGTGCAGATGTGAAGCCCCCTCCTCTGCTTTTATTCCACTATAAAAGCTAAGATTCATTAATAAGAACAGATGTAAGATTTGAATCCCGGAACCGTTAATATATATAAAACCTGAGGTTTACAGTTGGGAGTAGCTAGAGGCAGTTTTTCTCATGTAATAAAACTAGTTTATAACAAGCCATGACCTTGAATTTCTGGCTCTTAGCCTTTTAATTCATATATTGGTCTAAGGGAATATCTATTTCTTATTGTGATTGGTGGATACATGGGTTGGTCTCATTGCTGATGTCCAAATTGAGCACACTGGCCTTTTTAATGCCACAACTGGGAGAAAGCATCAATCAGCTTAACCTTTATCACTGACCAGAGTTCTATAAAGCATCAGTTGAAAACCCATAATACAGCATAATGCGAATACAAATGCATTTGTAGGTAAGCAGCCTGCTCAAATTGCAAATATTAATTATAGAAAGATACTCAAATTGCCTCATTTTCCCAAACAATTCTAATAAATCAAAGATGATGTGCCAAGAATAGTATATTTTGACCCCATGTAATATTTGCATTAAATAGGGATACATATAGTAATAAAACTACAATACCTCTGTAAAAGATGCCATTAGAAAGATACTGCAGCACTGGACTACACAGTGAGAAGGAGCTGGAATTATGGCAAAGATCAGAAACAAGAAATGACAGATAAACAGGAAGTATTAGTTGATGACAAAAGAACATTTTTTGCAATATAGACTGTACACAAACACATACAATTACTACCTGGTGACTAATGATATCTGATCTTCAAAAGTCTAATGCTTTATGTTGCCTGAGTGAAGCGCAAACATTTCTATAAATTCAACTCTCACAAACATATTCTTGCAATTGCCTATATTTCAAAAGACATGTTAAACCAGAGGTATCCAAACTTGGCAACTTTAAGACTTGTGGACTTCAGCTCCCAGAATTCTCCAGCCAGCATAGCTGGGAGTTAAAGTTCACAAGTTTTAAAGTTGCCAAGTTTGGACACCTCTGTGTTAAACAGTTGGAAGCCCCAGGCAATCTAAAGAGGTGTATTGGGAGTCCTCCACTTATGACCACAATTGGGAGCAGAATTTCCATTGCTAAGCAAATGGTTAAATGCCTATGGAAATTCTCAGTCATCCAGATCATGACTGTCTCAAAAGTGCTTTTTCAAAAGGCAATTGGAATTTTTTCCCCCCTTGAGGAAGACATTTCGCTTCTCGTCCAAGAAGCTTCTTCAGTTCTGACTGAATCAGCCAGACTGAATCAATCATTCAGCCAGACATGAAGAAGCTTCTTGGATGAGAAGCAAAATGTTTTCAACTAAAAAACAAAACAAAAAACAAATTCTAGTTGCCTTTTGAAAAAGTGAATCCCGGCATAGTTAACAACGGCACAATCTCATTCCTGAAATGCTTCCCTTGTCTATGGTTGTAAGTCGAGGACTACCTGCATTGCTTCTTGTCTATAACTCTGAACCAAGTTTTCTGCATCCATACCAGCATGGATTCACTGCCATTTTTCTGCCCCTGAGCTCAAAGCTCACCATGCCATCATCTCTGGCCAAAATAACAATCAAGAGGCAGCCAAGCAGGTGAATCTAAGCTCCCCAGCCCTGTCTATCAGCCATCCATATTCTGAAGACCCTAAGCAGCCTTTCCCAGGTTTGTTGTAAAGAGAGCAACAACAAAAATCACATGTAACTTCATTATAAGTGTGTGTGTGTGTGTGTTATAAAGCACTTGCAATATAACTGTATGTTTTGTATCCTAACACACCTATGGAAGCTCTTTTGAAACAATGAGTTTCACCATCATTTCAATTATCACAAAACAGCATCACAAAGATAACCAACACTACTATGCAACAATATTCTAAAAAAGTATAATAATGCAACACTACAACACAGATATGGTTATGTAAATATCAGAATTATCAAATATACAGGTGTAGGAAGTGTGAGTGCTGATCTTTATTATTTTTCATTCATGGCTTCCTGAGCTGGAAAATAACTTCTCTAGTCTCAAATCTGTAAACAATGTACTTTTCTGAATAATTAAAACCTAAGCACCAAGTTGTAGATAACTCCCTTTCCAGTGCTTAAAACCTATACATTTCTGTTCAGCCACCTAAATTTATCTGCTGTAAGGATCTTGATAGGTATTTTGAGCGTCAGGTTACACAGGAAAGCAGATGCAGGAGAAGTTTAGAAAAAGTTCAAGAGGAAAAATTCAAACAAAACAGCTTGTATTTATTGGCACAGTGTGGGAGGAATATAAAAATAATAGAATGTAGGGCAAGAGAATAGTTTGCGATATAGGCACAGAGAAAGATTCTCTACACCAAATCAAAGGTTTGGTCCTATAGATCAATCCTCGAGTTAGGACCGCAACTGAGCCCTGCAATTACGGTGATAAGTTGTGATGGTTGTAAAGTAGAACGCCACATGACCGAACACAATTTTGGGACCTGTTTGTGGCAGCCATTAAGCGAATATGGCAGTTGTGAAGAGATCGCCATAAACCAGAAGTAAATGCTGGTTTCCAGCAAATCATGGTCACTAAGGTCACTGTCAATGAGGGCCAAGCACCCAAAATGCAGGCAGGGTGTGTGTGACATCAGAACTTCAAAACTGGGTCATAAGTTACTTTTGGGGGCTTGCTATAATTTCAAAAGATTGATAAGCGACCGGTCATAAGTTGAGGACTATCTTTAATTCAATACTCTGCACTTGGACATTTCATACAGCAGCATTTATCAGCTCTATCTCAAGATGGCAAAAATCAAAACTGGGCAAGAATCTGCCCACAGCCAGCAATTTTTGGCAGAATACCAAGTGAATTGCTGTTTGCTTGAGTTCACAGAAAGCAAAGGAGATATCAAAGAAGCTTTAATATATTTTGTATAAACTGTCAATGCACACGAAATCACCCAAAATGCTCCAAAATGCCAAATGATCCACACACAAAAGTATAAAGGACAGAATTTCTTGAAAGGAGAAAAGCCATTATCTTACTTTCAAACAAATATGACTTAGTAGATGGTTTATTTCTAGCCTGCTTGTTGAATTGAAATTTTTCTTATTTACAAAGTTTAGTTTTTATCTCTAAGAACACACTAAACAAACTGACTAAAAACCTGAACTGAAGGGTCATCAATACACAAATATTCCAATAAAGGAGAATATTTGTAGCTCAGGGCTGAAATGAGGGGTCCTTGGTGCTCTCTGAGCTTGCTTGTTTTCTTGCAGATGTTTCATTATCCAACTAGGTAACAGAATCAGTGCTAGGAAGGAGTTTCTGTTTGCTCTCAGTTTATATTCTGGGATCTTGCCCGTCTGTGCAGGTGAGGAGCAGGTCTTAGGGATTCTTTGGTTGGGCTGTTTACTGATGGCTCTTTGGCAGATGTTTGTGTTGCTTACTTGATAGTTGGTCTGAAGTTGACCTTGGAGATAATCTATGCCAGTCTGGTTGCTGATTCCTGGTGAAGAGGTGCTGGAGTCTTTTTTGTTCTCTTTTGGGCTGGTTAATTGTCTCTTTTGCACAGTCTATAAATGTTGTTAATGTCTCTTGTGTCTATTGGCGGCTGATTTGTCAGAGTACCAGGCTTCTAGAAATTCCCTGGCGTTTTTGGACTTGGCCTGGTCTAGGAGGGTCCCATTTTCCCAATTGAAACTAGGGTTAAATCTGTGAAATGATAGAACTTCCATCATGCCTTCTGAATGCCAGTTTCCTGTTCTGTCTGCCTGTTTGTGCCACATAGCAGTTGTTGCATTTTACATTGTATGCTGTAGTAGATAACTCCTGTTTTTTTCTCCTGGGGTTGCTGGGTGCTTTGGTTTGTTTTGAAGGGCTTGAGTTGGCTTGTGTACCATGCTGATTCCATGTGGCTGGGTAGCCTATTTGTGGTTTCTGAGATATTCTTGATGTAAACAGCCCAACCAAAGAATCCCTAAGGCCGCCCCTACCCACACAGATGGACAGCAAAACATCCCTCCTTACTAGCACTGAGGATGTTACCTAGTTAGGATAATGAAATGTCTGCAAGAAAAAGGAGCTCAGAGAGCACCAAATATTCAATTGCCTTTTCACCTTGATAACATTTAACTGAAGTGGTGACAGGGCTGAACAAGAAACAGGAAGAAATGATGGACTGAGTTTACATTGTAATGTTCAATCAAAAAGAAAAGGAGGTATGGGTTTCCCTTGTTTTACATAAATATCTTTTATGCAAATATGCTATTATACAATTGATCACTTTCATCCAAGAGTTCAAACAGAAAACACTGCTGGGTGCAATTTGCACCAGCACATTGAATTTGTGCCGAAGGTCTGCAAATGTCCAAGAGATCTTACTGCCAAAACCACTTTCTGAATTCAGCTTTAGGAGATGCAGTGTTTTCCTACTTTGTGTCCTGTCTCCCGCTTACTTCCACATCCGTTATACATATGGCCCTCAACTTACATTAGTTTAGCAACAGTTCGAAATTACAATGGCATTGAAGAAAGTGACTTATGGCCATTTTTCACACTTACAATCATTACAGCATCCAGGTGTTTGGGACTGCCACCTGTGACCCTCCTAGCTGGGTTCCAACAAGCAAAGTGAACAGGGGAAACTGGATTCACTTAATGAGCATATGAGTCACTTAACTACTTAACCAAAGGGTGAAAAGTTGGAACATAACTCAATAACTGTTTAGCCTGGCAACAGAAATTCTGCACTCAATTCTGGAACCAGTAAGTCCATTGCTAAGCGTGACTGTGCCAACTTACAATGGCAGTTCTGGTACTTCCAGTTGTCATAATTAGGCAAATCCAGCAGCACTTCAGCATCCTGCGATCACATGATTGTGATCCACAACTTTCTGCTGGCTTCCCCGTTGCCTTTGCTTGTTGGAAGCTGGCAGTGGAGGTTGCAAATGGTGATCACATGACCACTGGGTGCTGCAACCATCACAATTTGTTAGCCAGCTACCAAGCACCCACATCATGATCACATGACTGCAGGGATGCTACAATGGCCACAACCACAAGGAACAGTGATAAGTTCCCTCATTCAGCATTGTCGCAACTTTGAATGGTCACTGAACAAAGACTGTATTTGTTACTATGAGGTCAAAATGGCCATCAACATCTTGTCCAACACTCTGAGCAAAATATAAAGGGAACAGATCTCGCTAACACTAGAAAGTAGGTTCTACACTGTGTTCCAACTCTGGAAAAGGAGCTTCAGCCCTAAAATGAGCTTTGGATCTGGTGAATCTACTGTGAATCAACATAAGAAGAATGCTAATAAAATCTGTAGGGCTGTGATACAGTCTACCACTGTCATAACTACACACATTAGAAATCCAGCTGCGTGTCGAAAAGATGGGATAAAATGCTTTCTCTTTAAATAGTACATGAGACAAGGAAGAAAGTCCATCTGAGGAATGTAGGGCTTGAAGAATTGTTGTTGTGAGCTGTGAAGTCATGTCAGACCACCATGATCCCATGGACAAATTTCCTCCATGGCTTCCTGTCCTCTGCCATCCCTGGAGTTCATTTAAGCTCACACTGACTGCTTCAGTGACTCCATCCAGCCCCCTCCTTCTCTGCCATCCCCTTCTTCTTCTTCAATCTTTCCCAGCATTAGGCTCTTCTCCAGTGGGTTCCTTCCTTCTCATGAGGTGGCCAAAGTCTTTTGAGTTTCCTCTTCAGGATCTGGCCTTATAAAGAGCAGCCAGGGTCGATCTCCTCTAGGACTGACCAGTTGGATCGCCTTGCAGTCCAAGGGACTCGCAGGAGTCTCCTCCAGCCCCAGAGTTCAAAGGGCTCCATTCTTTGGTGCTCAGCCTTCCTGATGGTCCAACTTCCACAGCCCTACATTGCAACTGGGAAAACCATAGCCTTGACTATACACACTTTGGCATGAAGAATACAGCTCTAAAAATTTATGAGTATATCTCCCAATAAATTTGCATTACAAAACTTGACACCATACTCCAACTCCCTTTTTCCCCCTGGTTTGATTTCACATTACACATGGTTTGGGGGAGAACATAAGCATAAAATGAAGGAATTCTGTTTTGTGAATAACACGTTAGTCTCAAAAAGCTCAAGTATCTTTTAATTCTATCTTCTAAAGGTGACTCTATTCATACAAGACAACTTGAAAGTATTAGCTGGCATGAAAACAGTTAAATTTATGCTGGGACAAGATTTCAAAGACATATCTAACCAGAGTTGAAAAACTTCATTTTTACTCACAATTCAAAATACCAAATCTTACTTTTAAGTTTCTGGTCACCCTGAAAGGCTTATTTCTATCTGCCAAAACCTGCTTGAGTTTAAATTCTTTAAATTTTCTTCTTTGGAAAATACAGTAGTTATTTTCTATAGTGTCATCTTCTGAAGTGAGAAGAGCCATTATGAGACCTTTGTTGTGAATCTTATTTTGAAATATAATACAACACACAATATAAGGAGTTTAGCTAGCACTGTTATGTGCAAAACCAGATTAAAATCTTTGTTTTCCCAAGACAGGTTTTGAATTTCTAGTTTTAGTCTTCTGTGCTACTTTGTGCCCTTAGCTATAGTATTATGGCTGATCACAAAGTCAGTCAGATGTTTAGACTTAATTTGATATTTTTTATCCAGCTGTTGAGTTTTTCTCAAGGACCTGGGATAGGCAGATGTTGTCAACAAATGTTGTATGAGCTGTGGTGACACAGTGGTCAGAATGCAGTACTGCAGGCTAATTCTGCTGACTCCCTGTTGCTAGCAGTTCGGCAGTTCGATGCTGATCAGCTCAAGGTTGACTCAGCCTTCCATACTTCCGAGGTCGGTAAAATGAGGACCCAGATTGTTGGGGGCAAGCGTGAAGCAGTATATAAGTCTAAGTGCTATTGCTATTGTTTCATGGTATTAAAGGTAACCCCCACAAGATGTAAGATGCTTGAAACTAAAACTGTCTTTGGCAATTGACTGATATGATTTTATCAATGCCAGTGGTATGTGTTTTGGGATTGTAATAGTACCTACTACTATTGGTACTACCTTTGTTCTCTTTTGCCACAGTCATTCTACTTTTATATGCAGCTCTTTGTATTGTTGTGATTTTCTCTAGTTCTTTCTCTTATTCTGCTGCCTCGCAGTACTGCAACATCCACCATCCAGACTTTTTTTTCTCTTTCTTCTCCACAATTATAACGTCTGGGTTGTAATGAGGCAGGTAACTCTCAAAGCACATTCGTTGCTTCGTTTTCTATTACTTTTTTCTACTTTGGGGTTGCACCAGTTTTTGCTTGCAGATAAATAGTATTTCTTGCAGCTCTTCCAATCCACCACTGTTGCTACTTTGTCATGCTGTTGTTTGCAGTCGGTCTGTTGTTTGCAGTCGGTCTTCTTACAGCAGCTAACTAGGTGGTCCACTGCTTCTTCAGGTTCTTTGCAGAGGTGGCATTTGCTGTCCGTTGCCATCTTAATTCTGGCTTTGTGTGCATTTAATCTTGGCTTCTGCAGCCAGAATTAGCCCCTCTGCCTCTTTATTCAACTTTACTGCTCTCAGTCGTTGCCAGATCTTCTTGTTATCTGCTTTGCCTGCTAGGTTTTTTGTATACTTTATAATACAGGTAGTCCTCGACTTACAACAGTTCGTTTAGTGATCATGTGAAGTTACAAGGACACTGAAAAAAGTGACTTATGACCATTTTTCAAACCTATGATGGTTGCTGCATCCCCATAGTCATGATTTACATTCAGCTGCTTGACAACTGGCTCATATTTATGATGGTTAAGTGTGTCAGGGTCATGTGATCATGTTTTGCGACCTGACAAGCAAAGTCAATGGAGAAGCCAGATTCACTTAACACGTTACTAATTTAACAGCTGCAGTGATTCACTCAACAAATGTGGCAAGAAAAGTTGTGAAATGGGGCAAAACTCACTTAACAAATTTCTCACTTAGCAACCTAAATTCTGGGCTCAATTGTGATTATAAGTCGAGGATTACCTGTACTTGACACTCTCTTTTCTATTTTTCATTTGGTCTTCCTCGTAGGCCATTGTGGCCCCTCTGTGAGCCTTCACGGTCTATTAGCTTGAGCAAATCTTCTTCACAGCCTTCCGATATTCTCCCAAAGCCCTTTGTTCTTCTTCAACTGTCTGATGTACTTGCAACATCCCATGCCCACCTATTATCCTTGGTAAGTAGAGTCTGACAATATCACCTGAAGGAAGAAGGGCATGATTCATTGTCATTTTTTCTGGTTTTCCTATTCAGGGCTTTTCGTTCTGCTTGACTTCAAATCCATTACTTCAGTTATGAATCTAATGACTGGAGTTGCCTCCGTATTTATTGTCTTAATGATATTTCCTCCACTGAGTTTAGACTTTAAAATCTCTCTCATGATATCTTGACTTCAGTGTACAATTACAGGATAATTGTTCTGGAAGTTGCCGGGTGCCCCCCCCCCCCTTTAAACCTTTCATTATCAGATAGGTTTTGCTAGGTGTTAACCAATCTTCAATTGCATCTGCTTGCAGTATGTTGTTCAACTGCTTGACAATGAGTGGGTGTAGACCAGTGAGATGTTTCAACCATACAGTTCATCTTCACCTGGTGCTGACTAATTCTTGATTTTTCTTACCTTTTTTCCACCATTCCTGCTTTTATTCCAAGTTCTTTCATTTCATATTTTTATTTTATCATTATCTACCTCCTTTATCCAAGCTACATTTTTCTGTGTTTCTTTGCATTGTTTCTTCTTGTCAGGTGTTGACTGGTTCACTATAGTCTCTCCATAGTTGGTAAAGTGGTGGAAACCAGGGGTGGGCTACTATGGGTTCGCCCAGACCCATTGATAACAATTATGGCTGGTTCAGCGAACTGCCAAATCCCACCCCTGACTGGCCACGCCTACCCTGCCCCTCCCAGGAATCTCTATACGGCCAGTTTTGGATGCGAGGTGAGTGCAGGGCCTACGCGGAGGCTCAGGGAGTAGAAAAAATGGACCTCCTAGAAGTTCCAGAAGCCCAGAAACATGCCTGTTTCTGGCCTATGGAGCCCGGGTGAGGCCATTTTTGCCCTCCCAGAGGCTCGAGGAAAGCCTCTGGAGCCTGGGAAAGGCGAAGACAATCCCCCTCCTGCCATGGTGTCAGAGGCCAACTAGGCCACGCCTTCCATGGCCACACCCACCCAGCAACCGGGCAAAGAACCCACTACTGAAATTTTTGAAGCCCACCCCTGGTGGGAAAGTTTCTGATTTGACTGAAATTGGAGATTCTGCCTATAATGGGCAATTTGAGTTTTGTACTTGCTAATCTTCTTGGCCATAGCTATTTTTTGCTACTTTATTATTTCCAGAGCTTCCTTAAGTATTGCATATTCCTTAAGTATGATCAGGTATTCCTTAAGTATATTCCTTAAGTATGATCAGGTATTCTTTGGTCTTCTTGTTCTTCAGCTTCTTTTGTCTGTTGTAGCTTGCTTGCATTTGATCTTAGCATGCTGATCTTATTTCCCAGTCAATTCCATTTTGGTGATGCTCTGTGTGACTTTTCTTCTTCTTTGTTGAAGTTGCATCCCAGATATTCAGGTATAACTGCAGCCGTGCTGTAAATTAGTTGGTTTGTTTCTTGAAATGAGCTAGTGTTTATTTCTGATATTACAGTATTGGCATCTTTCAATGCTTGTGCGAGATGTTTCTCCAATGCAAGCAACCTTATTCGGTTCTTTCTGCGTTGTCCTAGTTCTCAGTCATTCTTTCTTTCATTTCTTCTACTCCTTTAGAGGTCTTTGTTCTTTCTGAGAAGGAGAGGATGCTTGCTTTAGGAATGAAAAGAATTCAGTAAATATGCTGGCTTTCTCCACTGCTGACTCCCCTTGGTTTGCCCCTACAATCTGAGTTTCTTCTGGCAAGGCTTTGATTTCTTTGCAGTATTTTTGTATCTCTGCAGTTCTACCAAGTCAATACTTTATTCCAGGGGTCTCTAACCTTGGCAACTTTAAGCCTGGAAACTTTAATTCCCTAGCCTGCAAAGCTCACTAAGAAAGGATTTTTCAAAATGACCATCAGAGCATTAGTACTTTGTATTTTATTATTAACACGCTCTGATGCTAATGAGTTCTACTCCCACTCCCAACTTGAAAAAAAATCTGTTCCCAATGCAAAACACAAGCAGAGGAGTTTCAGTTTCACTTTTAATTTCACAGCACCAAGCAGCTTTAGTACAGAACAGCTGAGCTAAGCCACGCCCAGGCTCCTTGCTGTCTCCTTCCTGCTCACACAGCAAATACTGCTTCACTTTCCAAGCAGCCCTCAACTGTTTTATACACTGACAGGATGCTAGCCAGATGAAGACTGATGGATGTTGGAAGGCAGAGGCAATTTTTTCTCCCTTTATTTTCTTCCCCAAAAACTAAGCCTGACCACAGTTTCATGGCGAAGCGCAGGTATCAAACTAGTTTGCTAATACACATCAACATTGATCTGCTAGCCTCTGTTCTGTTCTTTCTTATTCTGGATGTTGTTCTTTCCAGAACTGTTACATTCTTTTTCTTCTCGTTGGACTTGCTTTGTAATTATGGTTTGTCACACAGATGTTTAGACTGGATTTGGCATTTTCATCCACCGAGCAAGTCCTTCCCAAGAACCTGGGATGGCAAATGTTTTTCATGTTGTTGATGTTAAAAGTGTTAAAGATATAAGCCGTTCCAAATAAAGCTGCCTTTTGCAATTGACTGATGGTGAATTTGTCAATGCCAAGAGTGTTCAAGTGATGCTCCAATTGTTTAGAGATTGTGGTTATTATTAGGTTTTAGTATTGAATATCGTTTTTAAGAATCTTTTGCAAATGTTATCAAACAGGATCTAAAACAAGTGTATCAAATAAATAAATATTTATATAAAAATAACATACACACATATTTTTAATTCCTCTTAATTGATTTAACAGCTTTCTTTACTTTGGAAATGAAATTTTTGGAATTAATTAATTTCAATGGCTATAGATAATATTTTCTACTCTCGTTCTGAATAATTCTCTTCATGAAAATATTTTCCTTCACTCTTAAACAATGAAATCTGGACATTTTGTCACACTTTGATCTCTATATGTTTTTCACTTCAGAGAAGACAGAAAAGAACTTGGCTTGCAGTTTTAAGAACCAAGACTGAACAAATCATGTCTGCTGCAATTAAAACATAAAATCCCTAAACAAAAGAAAATGAGAGAGGATTTAGCACATTCACTGAAAAGATTCAGCAATAAAATGTTTAGCTTCTAAACAGCAAATACAGGGTTGAGACTGAGTGTCTACCAACAATTTTCATAAAAAGCCCATTTCAATACACACATCATTCAATCTTTATCAGAAAATTACAGTTTAGTTGCTTTTACAAGAGTTAATCCTAAATAATTATTCTATTTTAAGAAGTATTAGCAAAGTACAATGCCTACAGCCACATTTCTAGTTTGGCTCTTTTTTTTCATTCTAGCCCAATCATGCCACCACATATGTTTTCAGCAGCCTCAGACATGAAAGAGATCGTTGGAAATGGCAAACTGTCCATACAATACTAATCACAGATACACTCTTTGCCCTACCTCGTGGTTAATACCCCTGAAATTTACTTGGCAAGAAAAAATCCTTATCCATCAGAATTTGGAAATGTTAATTCAGAGTGTCTAGCCAAACAGTGATGCACTTTCCCATATCCAATCATTCCTCAAAGATTGCACAGCAGCAAATCCTCTTATCTAATATATAATTTGGAAATATTATTCAGAAGAGATAGTCAGACACTTATTAGCATATCATATCACGAACAATTCATTTCAGAAACAGAATGACAAGAAACAAAACAACTTCTGTTTCCAGTAATTTTAGATGCAGTTCAGTGGTGAGAAAAATAAGGTCTTGCACTAAGAAAAACCAAATGCACAGGTGTAGAATGGGGGCACCTGGCTCAACAATAGTAACTGAGAGGGATCTTGAAGTCCTAATGGGCAATCACTTAATCCAGGAGTCCCCCAACTTTCATATTTGTGGACTTCAACTCCCAGAATTCTCCAGCCAGCTATGCTGGGAGTTGAAGCCCACAAGTCTTCAAGTTGCCGAGTTTGGAGATCTCTGACTTAATCACTTAAATAGGAGACAGCAGTGTGCTGCAGCTGCCAAAAAAAGCCAATGAACAATAGAAGGATGATGATGATGATGATGAAAATGTATATTGCTGTCTACTTGCACATGGCGACTCAAGGCAGCTATCAAGGATACAATTAGTCCTTGACTTACAATCACAACTGAGCCCCAAAATTTCTATTGCTAAATGAGACATTTGTTAAGTGAGTTTTACCCGGTTTCACAACTTTTCTTGCCACAGTTGTTAAGTGAATCATTGCAACTGTTTAGTTAGTAACACAGTTGTTAAGTGAACCTGGTTTCCCCATTGACTTTGCATGTGAGGTTGCAAAAGGGGCTCAAACCAGCCTGGGACAGTGCAACCTTCATAAATATGAGCCTCCAAATTTTGATCCCATGCCCCTGGGGATGCTCCAAGGTTGTAAGAGTAAAAAATGTAAGAGTGTAAAAAGGTTGTAAGAGTGAAAAAAATGTCACTTTTTTCAATGCAGTTGTAACTTTGAATAGTCACTGAATGAACTGTTGTAAGTTGAGGACTACCTGTAGTACCAAGACCACATAGACCCGTGATGGCAAATCTATGGCACACATAGCAGAAGAGACATGCAGAGCCATTTATGCTGAACCCTCTGTTCTGTTGCCCAGAACAGAGCCACTGCGCATTGCATTATGGAAGCAGACACGTGGTGACGAAAAGGTTAGCCATCACTGACATAAACCGTTAAAACCACTTTATGGTACCCTGGTAACACTTGGAATACTGCCTCTAGATTTGGTGACTATGACACAGAAAAGATGTTGAGACTCTAGAAAATATGCAAGAAGAGCAGCAAAGATGATGAAGGCTCTGGGAGCTAAAAGTATGATGAACAGTTGAGGGAACTGGGTATGTCTAGTGTCAGCCCTGGAACCATTTTCCTTGGCGTCTTCAGGGCTGCCACAATGGTGGCTGGATGGACTGTGGAAATGGGGGGGGGGGGGTTTGTAACCAAAATAAAATATTTTCCTCGGAGAACCAAGGACAGTCCCACCAGGTGCGAAGAGGCGGGACGGGAGTCCGGATGAACTTTGGACTGTGACCTGATTGGGCCATGGGATGGTCTGGAGGGGCAAGAGGAGGAAAGAAGTAACTTTTCACTGGGGGGGAAATCTGTGCCAACATGTGCCAATAGATGTGCCAATATGACATGCCTAATAAATCCATACTTTGAGGAATATACCAGCCTCGGAGTTTTGATTCTGTTGGGGTTTTATTTGAATCCCTGACCTCTAGCCTAATGAAGAGAAGGATCAGGGGGACATGAGAGCCATCTTCTGGTACTTGAGGGGCTGTCACAGAGATGAGGGGGTTGACCTATCCTCCGAAGCAGGGGTCTCCAACCTGGCAACTTTAAGGCTTGTGGACTTCAACTCCCAGAGTTCCTCAGCCAGCTGAAGTCCACAAGTCTTAAAGTGGCCAAGGGTGGAGACCCCTGCTCCAAAGCATCTGAGGCAGAGGTGGGATTCAGCCGGTTCTGACCAATCCTGGAGAACCGGTAGCGGAAATTTGGAGTAGTTCAGAGAACCGGTCAATCCCACCTCTGACTGGCCCCGCCAACCCCACCTCTTCTCTGCCTCCCATCGAGTCCCAGCTGATCGGCTGGGTCTCCTCTGGTTGCCCTGCACAGGAGAACGGAGCTGGAAAGCAGGTTAATGGGGCGGGGAGGGAAGGGGGATTTTGCAGTATCCTTCTCCCAGGAATGGGGAGGGAATGGAGAATTTACAGCACTTGGCAACTTTAAGACTTGTGGATTTCAGCTGGCTGAGCAATTCTTGGAGTTGAAGTCCACAAGTCTTAAATTCGCCAAGTTTGGAGACCCCTGTTTTAGAGTATCCTTTCCCTGCCTTGCCCAAACCATGCCCCCCAAGTAACGCCCACAGAACTAGTAGTAAAAAAATTTGAATCCCACCACTGATCTGAGGGCAGGGCAAGAAGTAGAATGGAAGGTTGTAAAAGAGAGATCCAACCTGGAATTTAGGAGAAACTTCCTGATAGTAGGAGCAATTAACCAGTGGAACAATTTGCCTTCAGAAGTTGTGGGGGCTCCATCACTGGAGGCTTTCAAGAAGAGACTGGACTGCCATTTGTCTGGAATGGTGTAGGGTCTGTTATATACCATTCCAGACTTCTCGGGTCAGACTGGGGTGGGCTAGAATAGAAAGACTTCTGAGGCCCCTTCCATCCCTATGATTCTCTTGTGAAACCACGTTTTTCATTCATAAAATTACAGTGACAAGGCAGGACACCTCAAAAATTATTTTATTTTTGTCAGCGTCCCGAGATATCTCACTGTTTTTAAGATCATTTTCTGACCTCCATGAAATATATCAAGAATGGACTAATTTCAAAGTTTTTTTAGAAACTTAGGGAATTTTGAATAGTTGAAATATAAATTTATTTATACCACTCGATTTCTCTGCAACTGCTCCACGTAACCATGCACTACTTCAACACCTGGCCATAGCCAAATACACTTTTTCCATTACGCCTCTGCCTTCCAAGGACTCGGTCCAAAACTCATCTACTCCTGAACACTATATGCCAAATACACAGATTATTTAGCATAATTACTATGAGAGCCAGTTTGGTGTATGCTTAAGGCATCAGGCCAGAAACTGTGAAACCATGACTTCTCGTCCTGCCTTGGGCAAGATGTCAGCTTAAACTTGGCAAGTTTAA
>BLBF01000058.1:19162831-19191670 GCA_015471245.1 Laticauda colubrina
TTAGCCCCCATTTGTGGTTTTGTCCAACACACTGATACAGAATATATATGAGTGTGTAGCTACTTGTTTTACTCACAAGGCAGAGAAAATCTTCCCCTCCCAGCAACCCTCTAAGTACCAAGGCTAAAAATTACAGGTTCTCCTTGCTTATCTTGTATAAGGGACTGTTTGCAGTTAGAACAGTGGTGGAAAAAGCCTCACACCAACAATCTTTGCAATCTTGTAAAGTTGAAATGAAGGAAGCTCAAAAACATGGTTAATAATTTCAGTCAGCAACCACTTCATTTAATAGTGGAGTTGCTAGTCCCAATTGTGGCTGCTACCTGCAGTAATTGGCCCCCAATTATCAGCAGTTGGTCCAAATTTCTTGATGAACAAGATTCCTGATGTCAGGGGAACAAAGCACCCACATCAAGCCAGCATATGGGTTGCTCTCTTCTCCTAAGTATATCCTCACGGTGGAGCAGGACAAAGATCAGATTCCAGCCATTCTCAACCACAGAAACTCACCAGGAGACTAATAAACAAACCAGCTTTCTCTCCATCATGGTTTAACTGGTAAGGGCAACCCCTGAAACTCTCAACTGGCTTAACCAGAAGCTTTATCAGGGCTTACAACAGGGGTCCCCAAACTTGGCAACTTTAACACTTGGGGCCTTTGACTTCCAACTCTGGAAGTTAAAGTGCGCAAGTCTTAAAAGTTGCCAAGTTTGGAGGCCTCTGGCACAGAAACTCACAGGATCCTCATTAACACTAGGATGAGGGATCACAGGATTAATACGAGGATGGAGAAAAATAAACGGGGGAATGCTGGGAAAAAAAAGCACCCGGCAACCATTTGCTGAGGAAAAAAATTGGGGGGAGGGGGCTGAAGCTCCCAAAGGAGTTGAAAGTCAAATATGCCGACTGCAGCCCGGCTGAATTAACACCCAGTCCAACCTGACGCTCGCAGGAGGTGCCCACCAACAGGGGAGGATGGGAGTTGGAATCCAAGATTTGGGGGCTGGAGGCGGGAAAAGCAATGTGTCTCTTGGGGAGGGGGGGGTTCTGATCATTCCTTTATTTGAAACAAACGAAAAGAAAATTAAGATAGTTCAGTTTGCGGAGAAAAAAATCCAGCCAAGGACAAGCCGGGGGGGGGGGGGGGGGGGGACGATTGGATGACAAACACCCCCCCTCCCAACTTAATCTGAATCAGAAAGACGAAGAAGTCGGGCGGGGAGGAGGGGGGGGAGACGGGAGGGGGGCGCCACCTGCTGGGAAGGGGCGTGGTCGGCGGCCGGTCTCCCTTCGCCGCGCATGCGCCGCTCCCTCTCCTCCCCCCCCCGCGTCTCGCGACCTGAAGGGAAGCCTCCTCACCTGGGGGGGGGGGAGGGGCGCCGCCTCAGGGCGCGCGGCGGGGCTGCTGTTGCTGCCCTACCTTCTCCTCGTCGCCCCGCCGCCCGCCTCTTCGCTCGCCCGGCCAGCCGGCCCAGGCAAGCCCCGCTCGCTCCGGCGCGGGCAACGTGGCCACTGCCGCCGCCGGTGCCAGCGAGTTTCCGGGCAGCGGGAAAAGGAGCCCAGCGCGTCGAAAGGAGCCGAGGGCGGAGAAAAGGCGGAGGGGGAGGAGCCGCTGCGGCGCGCCTCAAGTGGCCCTGGTGGGCGGGGCCCTCCTGACCCCGCCCCCTCGCCCTCGCCCCCCCTTCTTGTATTCTGCCTTTTTTCCTTTTCTTTCTCCTTCCTTCCTTCTATTATTTCTTTCCCTTCTTTCTTTCCTTTTCCTTTCTTCTATTTCTTCCTTCTCTCTTTCTGTCCTTTTTCTTCCTTCTTTCTTTTCTTCCTTCCCTTTTTCTTCCCTTTTTCTTCCTTTCTATTTCTTCCTTCCCCTTTTCTTTCCTTTGTCTTCCTTCTTTCTATTTCTTCCTTCCCTTTTTCTTTCCTTTCTTTCCTTCTTTCTATTTCTTCCTTCCCTTTTTCTTCCCTTTTTCTTCCTTCTTTCTATTTCTTCCTTCCCCTTTTCTTTCCTTTCTTTCCTTCTTTATTTCTTCCTTCCCTTTTTCTTCCCTTTTTCTTCTTTCTATTTCTTCCTTCCCTTCTTTTTCTTTTTCTTCCTTATTTCTATTTCTTCCTTCCCTTTTTCTTTCCTTTTCCTTTCTTCTATTTCTTCTTTCTCTCTTTCTGTCCTTTTTCTTCCTTCTTTCTCTTTCTCTTTCTTTTTCCCCTTCCTTTCCTTTTTCTTCCTTCTTTCTATTTCTTCCTTCACTCTTCCTTTTCCTGAAACATTTTCCTAAAAAACTTGTTGTGTGACAGCTCCACACTCTTCAGCATCTCACAGATCCCATTTCCTGGCTGAAATCCTGTTGTATTTATTTATTAAATTGATACGCCGTCCATTTCACTGGCGAGCAACTCTCCAATAAACAACCATTAGGACTCCCTGTGACTTTCCATATGTATTCAATTTTGGCCTGTTGGATTAGGATATGATTCAATGTACTGTGGAAATTCAGAAAAGGAGTCCATTTAATAATCAGAATGCCATACGTGGATGCCTATAAGTCTATAAAGTAAATTTGCCTAGGTCACTAAATGAACTGTTGGTCCCAGTTGTGGTGGTAAGTCAACCTGTCACTATCTTTAGAGGAAAGGGTCATTCTCCCCAAATGCAGACTTGAGAGACTAGAAGAAAGGATGGAGGCACCAGCGATAAGGAATGCAAGGCTAGCTATACCAGGAGGACATCTGAGTCTCTCCCCTAGAAAAAGGCATGGGCTTGATTGACGGATCCACATATTTTACCAGATTCCTCTGCTTCAGGGCTCCCCACTGGTTCTACTTGCCCCGAGTGGCCTCTGGTTGAGCATGACATGGTCTGATGCTCATCCCTGGTCCTTGGTAAAGACAACCCTTCCTACTTGCTTCCCACCTGCTGGCATAAGTCATGACAAGCAGGTGGGCATCATGTCATGTGGCCACATCTGTAATCCTGATTGGTCACTGAATTGACCCTTGGTGGATTGGGGGAGGTTCCTTCACTCTTGCCTGAACCCAGCATCATGCTGCTGCTTCACCATTATCGAAATGAAAGGACAACTATCCTTTTACACCATAAAGTGCAGCTATGCATTGAGATGAATCTCAATGTAACTGTGAGTTATCTTGAGGATGCCTGATGAACCAATAAAAAGACTTTGTATGGATGCCTTTGTGAAGTTTAATCTGTCTGCTTTATAATCAGATGCTAGTTGTAAGGTCCAGAACACCCACTGTGCTCAAAACCCACCTCTACTTCTATTGCCAATCCATGTTTGACAGGGAGATCTTCTGCAGTAGGCTCTCCAACAGAACTCCAAGGAAAAGTGACAAAGGGACCGCTTCCCCGGGAGTAAAAGAGGGGTAGGTAGAGAAAAACAGATGAACTGGTCGTCAGTGCCAGTTCCCCTGGTACTAAAAAGTCCCCGTCCCCCCACTCCTCTCCAGAAGGAAAGGAAAACATCTCTCCTCCTGGGCCTTCCCTTGAGACAAATGACAATTGTGGGAACTGACAACCGAACCTTTGGCGAGGATGACTGAAATCCTTTCTTCATTTTTGTTCCACTTCAGGTTTGATTTTTTTTGCCATTCAAACAACAGAATGACAGAGATAGAAGGGACCTTGGAGGTCCTCTGGTCCAGGGGTCTCCAACCTCGGCCATTTTATTAAGACTTGTGGGCTTCAACTCGTCCTCTTCACCACTTGGGATGGTCTTCCACAGCAACGAGATTGCACGTCCAGCATGAGAAGCTAAATCCAGCTGGGTGAGTTGCCATAAGGAACAGAAGAGAATGTGAGGGGGGGAAAAGAGACTACAGGTAGCTCCATCTTATTTGGATCCCACCTGATGATGTATTATCAATTTTTTATTTTATTTATTTAATTTGATTTGTCAATCACTTACAAGATACAGGTATAAGAATAAACATAGTTTTGAATACATAAGATAGATACTTATAAGAAAAATAAAAAGAAACAATAGGACAGGGATGGTAGGCATGTTGGTACACTTATGCACGCCTCCAAAGGCCTCTAAGGAAAGGGATGAGGTCAATAGTAGACAGTTTAAGGTTAAAGTGTTTGGGGAAAAAACTACAGAGTCAGGTAGAATATTCCAGACATTGACCACCCTGTTGCTGAAGTCATATTTCTTGCAATCAAGTTTGGTGCGATTAACCTTGAGTTTGTATCTATTGTTTCCTCTTGTACTGTTATGGTTGAAGCTGAAGTATTCATGAACAGGTAGGACATTGCAATGTATGATTATTTATACTATACTTAGATTGGACCGAAGGCGGCGTAGTTCTCGGTTGTCTAGGTCTAGAATTTCAAGCCTGCTGGCATAAGGTATTCTGCAACAAATAGAGGAGTGGAAAACTCTTCTGGTGAAATATTTCTGGACTTTCTCAACTGTATTAATATCAGATATGTGGTGTGGGTTCCAGACTGATGAGCTCTATTCGAGTATTGGTCTAGCAAATGTTTTGTATGCTCTAGTTAGTAGTGTGATATTACCAGAGAAAAGCTATGTAGGATTAGGTTTAACAACTCTTAATGCCTTTTTCGCTGTGTAGTTACAGTGGGCTCTAGCACTTAAATCATTAGAGATGAGTACTCCAGGATCCTTGACAGAGTTTGGATCATGAACAAGATCTTGGCTATTCAGCCTGTATTTTATTTTCTGATTTTTCTTGACAAAATGTAAGACAGAGCACTTATTTGTTGAGATTTGAAGTTGCCATTTGTTTGACCATTCTGATAGTCGAGGTCTTTTTGAAGGGGAGCAGTACTGTCTGTGGGGTTGACATCGTCAGTGAAGAGAACATAGTTGCTCTTAATATGATCACAGAGGTCATTTATGTAGAGTATGAAGAAAGTTATTAAATTACATTTTATTATTATTAAATTTAATTATTATTAAATTCGTGTTAATTGTTGCCAAGCAGAAAGAGAGAGAACTTTTTCCTCATGACAATCTGTCCCGAAGCTGTTCTTTCAGGTCTTCCCACACTGCCCACCCACCACACCACTGTATTGGGGCGTAGGAAGGGTCTCTGCTGTTGACCGTCCTCTTCGGCTTCCTTCCACTCTCCTGAGCAGGGTCTCCAATCTTGGCCACTTTAAAACTTGGCAACCAGCAAAGCTGGCTGAGGAATTCTGGGAGTTGAAGTCCACAAGTCTTCAAGTGGCCAAGGTTGGAGACCCCTGCTTTAGGCCAACTCCCTCCTCCCCCAAGCCCTTCTTGTGGACAAAACTTCTATTTTGCATCATTGCCAATGTCAAAGGGGAATACAAAGTCCAAGCTTTGCTCCTTACAAATGGCTTACCTTTGCATCTGCTTCCCATTGGTTTAGCGGCACTTCAGTGCTCACCACAGCAGAGTCATCCCCGCTAGTGACTGATGGAACGCAACGACAAATGGAGCATGTATGCCAGTCTGTCCCATCCATGCCATTATCAGATATCCTGCATTGATTTTAACTAGAGCTGGCGGGGAAAATGGAAAGTTATGTGTTTATGTTTTCTGTCTGGTCCCATCAGTATTAGGCCATTCTTAGATAATCCTTCAAATGAATTATCTGGGCAATGCAGGTTTGTAACAGATGCCCTTAAGAAATGAGGTACAGATGGCCTTTGACTTAGAGCAGTTCACTTAGTGACTGTTCCAAGTTATGACACTGAAAAAAGTGACTTATGACCATTTTTCACAACCATTGCAGCATCCACATGGTATGTAATCAAAGTTCAGACAATTGGCAACTGACTCATATTTATGACGGTTGCTTTGTCCCGGCGTCATATGGTCACCTTTTGTGACCTTCTGGCAAGAAAAATCCATGGGGAAGACGGATGCACTTAACGACCATCTTACTAACTTAATAACTGCAGTGATTCGCTTAACAATTGTAGCAAGGAAGATTGTAAAGTGGAGCAAAATTCACTTACAGATGTCTCACTTAGCAACAGAAATGTTGGGCTCCATTGTGATTGAAAGTTGACGATTACCTGTAGTATTATTAATAACTTGAAAACTGGGAGATAGCATGAATGGATTTTTACTTAGGTGTTCGTGGCCAACAGAGATCTAAAGAGAGAAGGATCGCACGGACTGGGTAAGTATTTGTGTGAAATAATTGTGTGTGTGAGCTATAACAGAGTGGAATTTTGAAAAGCACTGAATCCAGATGGATTTTATGAGCATTTCCTATGAAATGTAAAACTGTTTTTCAGACTATTTGCTCAAACGTTTTAAAGTTCCTGGTTTTTGCCACACCTTGTTCTGAGTCATTCAGGTGTGTCAGCAAACTATTTTGAGACACTTTCAGTTTGTATGTACCGTATCAGGTATTCAAACAAAGAATTGTGTTCTGTATCTGTTGCGTTTTATCTCACCAGTTGGAAAGGAGCAAACATTTTCATGGGATGAACAGGAGTGCAAATCATTCTAGCTGATTGTTTTCTTCTTACAAACAATTTTGTCTCGAAGAAAATTATTCATTTAAATTAAAAATAGTCCAATGTGCTTCTTGATGGCCGCGCATTGTTATTTTCTACCACAGTCACAGTGATAACAATTACAATTGCAACCTTATCTTGGGAAGGGCTTAAACTGAATTTGCCCTCCCAAGCTACTCCCCAAAAGTATTATCATCAACCCAACTAGTCTAACTAATTAATAACCTTTTGATCAAATAATAACTTGAAAATAAATTGGGCTTTCTTTTGATAGGTAACTAGGATCCCATACTATAAGATACTATACATTATCCTCATGCTGGTGTTTATGCTTTCCTAAATGAGAAAATATCTCTTCTAAGAATAATATCTTCCATGAGACCCAAGAAATCACCATTCCTTACCCAGTGCTGCAGGATCAACTTCAGGAAGCAAAGTAGAACATAGAACATGGACTAAGAGAGTTGGAAGGGATCTTGGAGATCTTCTAGTCGAACCCTCCCAGCTCAAGCAGGAGACCTCTGCAATTCCAGACAAGAGGCTGTCTAATCCCATCTTAAAAACCTCCAATGATGGAGAACTACATTTTCTAGAGGCAAACTATACCCATTAACCAATTAACAATTAGCTAATTGTTCTCGCAGTCAGGACATTTCTCCTTAGTTCCACGTTGGATCTCCCTCTGATAAGCTTCCATCTCTTACTTCCTGTCCTGCCCTCAGGGGCTCTGGAGAATAGTTCCACCCCTTCTTCCCTGGGACAGGTAAGTTCCACCCTACAGTAAAAGAGGAGGGCCCACCTTCAAAGCTGAGACGTGGTCTCAGCAGAGGAAGGGGAGTATAGTGGACATGGAGGTCGAAACTCCTTTCCAGCTGTCATTGAAGCAGATTCAGGGTTATCTAAGAAATTGTGGCAAGGCTAGCCTGAGTTGGTGCTATGTGGTGTCAACGGGAAAACATCTCCTAAAATGGAACAGAAATTATGACTGTATTATATTCATATAGTGCTATTTTGGCCTCTGCGGTTACTGCTTAAAAGGACAGTATTTTAAAGCAATAATGTACTATAGGTAGTCCTCAAATGCACAACAGTTTTCTTTTTTTTTTACAAAAGTTTATTGAACAAAAAGAAAAAACATTTAAAAACATTGAACGTGGTGTCATCATCCTGACACATCCAGTTGTCTTACATAGGTATTTCGGATAATAAGTAATACATATTTACATCTTATATACATCAATATCAACAATTCTTATATATTCCTAGTCTATCACCTTTATATCCTTATCTTATTTTAATTTAAATTTTATGTCCTTCCTTTTTCCCAACTGGGGTAAAAATTTTCCCACACTTTATAATATTCAGATTCATCTTTATTTTTTAGTTCCAATGTTAATTTGTCCATTTCTGCACATGTCCATATCTTTTTAATTATCTCTATTTCATCTGGAATTTCCTTGAGGAAACGTACAACAGTTTTGTTTTGTGACTGTTCAAAGTTACAATGGCACTGAGAAGAGTCATATAACTGGTTTTCACACTTGCGATCTTTGTGGCATCCTGTGATCATGGGATCAAAATTGACATGGCCGTAAGTCGAGGACCACCTGTATTGGTTTAAAATGAAGGAGACAAGAAGTGAACAAATGACGACCAACTAAGTAATAATTCAGCACAATATGCTTCGTTTATGTGATAATTATTTCCTTTTGTCTCACATCCAATTACAATTTAATAGCATATTTTTCTGGGAATTGCAATCAATGCTCTCAGAGGCCACATCCCATTCTGGAGCCTCAGGTTGTGCAATTTTGATCTATGGTAAGTTTAAATAATCATCCTTCTCCATGCCAATCTAAGAAGTAGAAGCCTCTTGCATAATAAAAACTAAGTAGCAACGATGCACACATTTCATGACTTTCTAAAAGTATTTGGCAAGCATTATTGAACCTCCTCCCTACAGGTAATCCTCAGCTTATGAGCATAATTGTTCCCCAAATTTCTGTGATTAAGGAAGACATTTGCAAGGCGAGTTTTGTCCCATTTTATGACTTTTCTTGCCACAGTTGGTAAGTTCATCACTGCAGTTAATACGTTAGTAACCCCATTGTTAAGTGAATCGGTTCCCCACTGACTTTGCTTTGCAAAAGGAGATCATGTGACCTTGGGACACAGCAACGGTCATAAATGTGAGTCGGTTGCCAAGCATCTGAATCTTGGTCACATGACTGTGGGGATGGTGCAAATGTCATAAGTGTGAAACCTGGTCATAAGTCACTTTTTTCAGTGCCATCATAATTTTGTGACAGTCACTAAATGAAGAAGTCACTAAATGAAGAAGACTACCTGTATCTGATTATGATAAGTTGGACAGCATCCTCAGGGACGCTGTTCTGAATTTCAGAGTTTGAGGAATCTGTCAGAAGGAAAGATAGGAAATATTTTATTTCCTGTGGGTGTTGCCAATCACAGGGACAACCGCATTTTTAAAAAAATCTACAGCGCATTCATTTTTATTTTGAAATGACTTTAACTAAGTACTTACTCACGTTTGTTTGTTTTTTAACTGAAAAAATAATTTCCTCTCCAGGAGGGAGGATAAATCTGTCAACTAGAACAGCAACACAATATCTAATCCAAGGTTTATTCAACACAAAGATATTGCAGTTTATAGTTACTCTTTTATGGCTGGAGACCTGCTATTTCCTGTGTATAATTGAGGGAAGAAATAATCTTTGCTGCTAAACATCTGGTAGAAACCCTATCATTAAAGCCTTCAAAGGGTCTATGCTAGATGCCTTGACTCTTAACTTCCATAAAATCTGGAGGGCAGAGACAAACGTAATTGCTTTGCGGTTTTGAAAAGCACTGCTAGGAGGAGGAGGAAAATGAATTTATGAGGTGTTCCTTACGAAGGGCTTGTAATGAAAAAAACGCAAAAAGTTTTAGTCTTGGGAAATGCATCTTCAGAATGTGAACTCACAATCAGTTCAAAATTACCTCTTGTCTTATGCCACAAGCTGAAAAGGTTGCTTTGTGAAATGGAGGAAGTCTTCTAGAGAGGCGGATCCAGTCCTTGGAGGAGGAAGGTGGTCAAAGAGAAGCAGGCTTTTCATTACTGTTACCTGTAGCGATTTTCTTCCACCTGTGGTTCTTCAGGTATGTTGGCACTGCAGCTTGCGGTATCTCAACCCAGGTGATCGTAGGACAGGACTGACCAGGAATTCTAGAAGTTGGATTCCTGGCACAAAGTCTAGAAGACAACACAGGCAGTCCTCAACTCACAACAGTTCACTTAGTAACCATTCAAAGTTAAAACGACACTGGAAAAGGTGACTTATGGCCATTTCTCACAGTTACAACCTTTGTAGCCTCCCCATGATCGTGTGATTTACATTTGGATGCTTGAGAACTGACTCATATCAATGACCGTTTATCAACTGCAGTGATTCACTTCGCAATTGTGGCAAGAAAGGTCGTACAATGGGGCAAAACTCACTTGACAAATGTCTCACTTAGCATCATAAATTCTGGGCTCAGTGGTGGTCGTAAGTTAAGGACTGTCTGTACTTTAAAGCAGGGGTCTCCAACCCTGGCCACTTTAAGACTTGTGGACTCAACTCCCAGAGTTCCTCAGCCAGCTTTGACTCACTTAGCTGAATTCCTGGCAGAGAAGAGCAACTAGGATGATCAAAGGCCTGGAGACTAAAACATAGGAAGAATGGTTGCAGGATTGGGGTTTGGCCAGCCTGGAGAAAATAAGAATTAGGGGTGACATGATAGCTGCATTCCAGTATTTGAAGGGACTGACGCAAAGAAGAGAGGGTTCAACCTATTTCCCAAAGCCCCAGATAAGTATAATATATAAAATCATGCATTGCAATGTCCTACCTGTCAATGAATACTTCAACTTCAACCATAACAATACAAGAGCAAACAATACCGTGTTTCTCACAAAATAAGGCCGGGCCTTTTTTTTTTTTTGAGCCCCGAAAAAACGGCTAGGCTGTCTTTTCGGGGGTGACTTAATTCCCTCCCTTCCATCCTCGGGTGAGCGGGCGGCGATGGCTTGGATGTTGATCTCAGCGTTGGTGGGGCACTTCGTATCAGGAGACCTTCCGCCACCGTTGCTTTCTCTTCTCCCCGTGCTGCCATGGCGTTTAAAGCAACTCCGCGGCATTTGGCGCAGCCACGCGTGGTCAGCCAGGGCTCCTCCCTGCAACTGGAGCCCGGTGGAGACACTTGGCTTCAGGCGCTCCTGTTGCCACCTTCCCTTCCCCCTTAAAAGGCAAAGCCAATTCTTTTAAAAACAACGCCCTACTACCGGTATGACAAAGCCTCCCCTGCCCGAGAGGGCAGCCCAACCCCACGTGGGGAGACGAATCTCCCGGGGCTGCAGCACAGGGTCGGCCCACCCTGGGAAAAGTGCCCAACTGCCATCCCTGCCTGGCGCCGGGCAGAGTGCGAAGAGCTTCGGCTGGGGCACCCAGCGCAGCTGACAAGCGGGCCCTCCTGCCCGGTGGCGGAGCTCTCACCAAGGCAGTGAGCTCCTCCCCGCCAGGCCCTCTGCTCATCCTGCCAGGCAGGAATGGCAGCTGGGCGCTTCTCCTGGGGTGGGCCGATCCTGCACTGAGGCCCCGGGATATTTGCCCCCCCCCCACATGGGGTTGGGTTGCCCTCTCGGGCAGGGGAGGCTTTGTTGTACTGGTAGTAGGGCATTGTTTTTAAAAGAATTGGCTTTGCCTTCAAAGACAAAGGGAAGGCGGTGACAGGAGCGCCTGAAGCCGAGTGTCTCCGCCAGGCTCCGGTTGCAGGGAGGAGTCCCAGCGGGCCATGCATGGCTGCGCCAAATGCCGTGGCATTGCTCTAAACGCCGCAGCAGCATGAGGAGAAGGGAAAGCAATGGTGGTGGAAGGTCTCCCGATACGAAGTGCCCCACCAATGCTGAAGTCAATGCAGGCAGCATCATATCTGGGTATGCAACAAAAGTACTTCCTAACGGCAAGCCCCCACTGCCTTTCCCCCCCCATTTTGCATGTTTAATATAGGCCTTAATTAATGGGGGGAGGGGCTTAATTTGATTTTATGCCTATAAAACATGCTGGAAGTTCCCATTGGGGGAGGCTGTATTGTTGGAGAAACATGGCAGATACAAACTCAAAGTTAATATTACCCAACTTGATTGCAGGAAATACGACTTCAGCCACAGAGAGGTCAATGTCTGGAATCCTCTACCTGATTCTGTGGTTTCTTCCCCAAATCCCCAAAACTTTGACCTTAGACTGTCTACTGTTGACCTCACCCCTTTCCTAAGAGGTCTGTAAGGGGCGTGCATAAGCGCACAAATGGTGCCTACCGTCCCTGTCCTATTTATTTTATTTTTCTTATATGTATCCATTTCATGTATTCATAATCATGTTTCTACTTATACTTATTATCTTGTAAGCTATTGACAAATCAAATAAATAAAATAAAAATAAAGAAGGCAGGACAAGAAACAATGGATAGAAACTAACCAAGGAGAGAAGCAACCTGGAATTGAGGAGACATTTCCTGACAGTGAGGACGATAAACCAGTGGAACTGCTTGCCACTAGAAGTGGAGGGGGCTCCATCGCTAGAGGTTTTGAAGAAGAGACTGGACAGCCACTTATCTGAAATGGCAAGGGCCTCCTGCTAGAGCAGGGGGTTGGACTAGAAGACCTTCAGGGTCCCCTCCAGCTCTATTCTGATTGATTGTGTTCTATATGTAAAGTGGGTGACTCCAAATCTACAAACCTGATTGGTCAATAAAATGAACACTGGATTGGTTCACTAGGAACCAATCCAAAGAGCTGCTAAAAGGCGGAAAATCTAAACAACTGCCATTGGCTGCAAGCAGGCAAGCCAGCCTGTATAAAAGGCTGGCCCCGGCTTCAGCCAAGTGTTCCTATTTACTAACTAGTTGAAGAATAAAGTATTTGTTGTTGGAACCCGGTCTACCTCGTGTGTTTTCCGAACAAAACACTGGCGACGAGGGTGGGATCGTCCTGAATGGAAAAAACCTGCACGCGGTGATAAGAAGTCCAGATTACAACCAAGATGTCTGGAAACAACGCACCGCCCGCACCCTTCAATCCCAACGAAGAGGATTGGGATTCCTATGCTGATCGCTTCCAAATGTATCTGGAGAGCAATGAAATGGAAGGCATTTCAGAGCAACGCAAGAGAGCTGTGTTCCTGACGCACTGCGGGCCAACAGTTTTTAAGATGGCAAAGGCCCTTGCGAAGCCCCGGGACATTAAACAACTAACGTGGACAGAATTGCAAAGACTCCTCAAAGCACACTACGCTCCGATGGTGTCTAACTTAATAAAGCGACACGAATTTTACCGCAGAGACCAGAGAGAGGGAGAGACCGTTGCCGATTTCATCGCTGCCCTCAGACAAATAGGGGGTGAGTGTGAATTTTTGAACATGGACGAGGCAATGAGGGATCGCGTGGTGCTGGGCCTGAGAGACTCGACTGCACAGAGTAAATTGCTCAACAAGCCCAACATCACCGTTACCGAAGCCATCGCGGAAGCCACAGCCGCTGAAGCCGCGAAAAAATCTGCCGTAGCCATTAAAAAGATGAACACACACAGCGAAGAAACACCAACCAAAGACAGAAAGCACCCTGCCACCACAACCCACTACGAAGAGTCAGGCGAAACAATTGAATCGAGCGAAGAGGACGACGAGGTCCACCGTTTGCTCACGAACAAAAAAGAGCGCGAAAGGAGAAATTGGAGGGAATGCGCTGGCTGCGGAGGAAACCATCCCCGAGCCGAATGCAGATTTCTCGATGCCATCTGCCGGCATTGCAAAAAACGAGGACACATCGAGAAGGTCTGCAGGAACAAAAAATACTACAGCCCGACGAGACGCAGAAATTCCCCAACACGAGCCGAGCCTAAACGAGCCGAGAGAAAGTGGCAACAAGAGAAGCGAGCCAATACACACCAAACTGTCATTATACAGAGCGCTCAGACGGAAAGTGGAAAAAAAATTAAAGTCATCGTGAAAATCGAAGGAAAACACTGCAAGATGGAAGTGGACTCGGGGTCCTTCCTCTCCATGGTATCGTGGGAGACAATAAAACAGCTAGTCCCAGGTATAAAACCCAAAGAATTGAAGAAGCAGCACCTAACCCTCAAGGACTATCAGGGAAACCAAATCCCTGTGGTAGGCATGGGACAATTCCGAGTCGCCTACAAACATCACGTCAAGGTGCTTCCGCTGACCATAGTCGACCAAGACAGACCAAGCCTCCTGGGCATCGAATGGTTCGCGCCATTGGGCATCGGGATGACCGGGGTCGATCGAGTGACTACAACCGGCTGGGAAGACGACCTCATCCGAGAATTCCAGGACGTTTTGACGGCTCACTTGGCAAGTACCGGGGAAACCCCATTTCTTTCAATCTAAACCCCCAAATAGCCCCACGAAGAATAAAAGCCAGGCGAGTTCCTTTTGCACTAAAGGCAAAAATAGAGGAACAGCTGGACAAATTAATAGCCCAAGGGGTGTTAGAACCTGTGGACCATGCCAAGTGGGAAACGCCTATTGTCACACCCATTAAACCTGACGGGTCCATCAGAATCTGTGGTGACTATAAGGCTACCCTGAACCACGCATTACAACCAAGCGCATACCCGGTGCCAGTAGTCCAGCATTTGCTTCATTCCCTGGGAAAAGGCAAAGTTTTCGCCAAACTCGACTTGGCACAAGCCTATCAACAACTCCCAGTGGACCCAGAAACAGCAGAAGCACAGACTATAGTCACCCATAAGGGCGCATTCAAATGTCACCGGCTCCAATTTGTAGTAAGCGTGGCCCCTGGCGTTTTCCAGAGTCTGATGGAACGCCTTCTAAATGGCATACAAGGAGTCGTTCCCTATTTTGACGACGTCCTAATCTCGGCCAGAGATGAAACTCAATTAAGGAACAGACTCAAAGAAGTATTAACTAAGTTTAGGGAATCTGGCCTCAAGGTAAAAAGAGAAAAGTGCTGTTTAATTAAGAACAGCGTCGAATTCCTGGGCTACTCAATAGACGGAGAGGGTATCCACCCCACAGATAAAAAAGTTAAGGCGATAAATGACGCTCCTGAACCAAGAAATAAAACCGAACTACAAGCATTCTTAGGATTAATTAATTTTTATAACGTGTTCCTGCCAAACAAAGCCACTATAGCAGAACCGTTACACCGTCTGCTAGACAAAAAGGCAACTTGGACTTGGGGTTACAAAGAAAAAAAAGCCTTCCAAAATATTAAAAGCTTGCTAACATCAACAAACGTTCTCATCCAATTTAGCAACACTCTGCCATTAACAGTGACCTGCGACGCCTCACCATATGGAGTAGGTGCCATCCTGAGCCACCAACTACCTGATGGCAGAGAAGCACCCGTCGCATATTACTCTAGGACTCTATCCAAAACCGAGCGGAATTACAGCCAATTGGACAGGGAAGCTCTAGCAATTGTCGCTGGAGTAAAACGCTTCCACGAATACTTATATGGGCGGACTTTTCAAATCATAACGGACCACAAACCGCTAATGGGGATTTTGGCGGGAAACAAGCCAACACCTAATACACTGTCCCCAAGAATGACGAGATGGTCAGAGTTCCTAGCAGCTTATTCCTACACTCTGACACATCGGCCAGGGAAACAAATTTCCCATGCGGACGCTTTGAGCAGAGCACCCTTACCAGCAACCGACGAAGACCCGGCACCAGCGATGACAACGCTACAAATCGAGACTTGCCCCGATCTACCCATATCAGCGTATGATGTCGCCAGAGCCACCACGAAAGACTCATTGACTGCCCGCGTTCTTAGCTGGGTAGGTAAAGGCTGGCCGGAGAATCAAAAAACTGAAAACTTTAAACCTTTCCGGTCCAGACAGACTGAACTTTCAATCCAAAAGGGGTGTTTGTTGTGGGGTGATCGGGTAGTAATCCCTGCCAAATTACAGCCCAGGGTACTTAAGTTGTTACATGAAGGGCACCCGGGAATGGTTAAGATGAAAAGCCTTGCCAGAAGTTATGTTTGGTGGCCGGGTATTGATAAGGACATAGAGTATTGGGTAAGCTCATGCCACAAATGCCAGGCAATTAGACCATCCCCACCAAAAGCACCCGTTAAGGACTGGGAAACCCCTCGGGACCTTGGTCAAGAATACACATTGATTTCGCGGGTCCTACCAAGGGGCATACCTTTCTGATTGTCGTTGATGCCTATTCAAATTGGCTTGAAGTAAAAGTTATGCCATCAACGACAACAGAAACTGTAATTAAAAAGCTGGACAACCTTTTTGCCACCCATGGCATACCGGACGTTCTTGTCTCAGATAACGGGCCACAGCTAACCAGCATACCATTTGAGCAATACCTAGCCTCCCTAGGTATAAGACATGCCCTAACCGCGCCGGCTCACCCGGCTGCGAACGGCAGGGCTGAGAGAATGGTCCGGTTTACTAAAGAAGGTTTGGAACGAATGGACGCTGGAGATGTCCAACAGAAAGTAAACCGTTTGCTCACACTCCAGCACATAACGCCCAGTACTATAACCAATAAGTCCCCAGCAGAATTACTTATGGGGCGAAAATTAAGATCTCACCTTGATAGGTTACACCCAAATTTTACCCCAGAAAACCCCCCTGACTCCTCTACACGGTTCAGACAATTCGAAATAGACGATTTGGTATACGCCAAAAACTTCACCGGGGACCTGGTATGGCTACCAGGACAGATTATCCAAATTACAGGCCCCAAATCCTACCGATTAAAATTAGACGATGGCAGGGAATGGAAGCGGCACATAGACCAGCTTCGATCTCGAATTATAGAGAGAACCACAGACTTACAAACATTCACCGAAAAAACCGGCGAATTGCAAACCAAGGTGGGGGGGGAAAGGCGAGAAATAAATAAAGAACTGTTTAAAACTAAACCTAACATTCAATACGAACAAAAAGAGCCGACAAAAGACTCACCGTTTGAAGAGACCCACGGAAAGAGACCATCGGAAGGGGCCAGCCAAGCCAGCTCGACCTGCCCCGAGGAAACGGGAGGGAGCGGCAAAACCGCCGGCCTAAGAAACTCAGGCGGCGGTAAAATGGCTGACTCACCCTTCCAGACGGTTCCAGGGAGAAGGACGGACGACACAGCAGCCCCATCCGAACCGGTCGAAGTCTGCACTAAGAATGAACCGCGCAAGTCAAGTCGAGTCCGGAAAAGCCCCGCCTACCTGCGAGACTACGTCACCACGTAGGACTGAACTAAGGGGGGAGGGGTGTTCTATATGTAAAGTGGGTGACTCCAAATCTGCAAGCCTGATTGGTCAAATAAATTAAGGATTGGATTGGTTCACTAGGAACCAATCCAAAGAGCTGCTGAAAGGCGGCAAATTTAAGCAACCGCCATTGGCTACAAGCAGGCAAGCCAGCCTGTATAAAAGGCTGGCCTCGGCTTCAGCCAAGGGTTCCTATTTACTAACTAGTTGAAGAATAAAGTATTTGTTGTTGGAACCCGGTCTACCTCGTGTGTTTTCCGAACAAAACAGATTGGTTGATTGAATTTCGCCCTCCCAGCCTCTCTGCCACTTTCACCGTCTCTCACAAGCGTTCTCATTCTTTTCAGGATGATGTTGCTGTTCCCCAGGAGGCCACTCCGCACTGAGACAGATTCCTCTGCTCCTTCTCCAAGGGAGGAGTCCTGAGCCTGCTCCTACTATCCTCCGCCTTCCCGGGCCTCGAGGAATGCCTCCCTCCTCTTGCTTCCATACAAAAGGACTCACTATTCTGAATATCTTAAAAGTTCCTCAGCCGGAGAGGATATTTTCGGCTAATTGTGCCAGAGTGAAGGTCCTAATTCACAAGAGCAGCAGCGGAGAGCTTGGGCGCCCTCTGATGGAGCATCATGGCCTCTGCAGGTCAATGGAATTAACAGAAGGAATAGAATAGAATAGAATAGAATGGAATAGAATAGAATAGAATAGCATATTGAAATGAAGAATAGAATAGAATAGAATAGAATAGAATAGCATATTAGAATGAAGAACAGAATAGAATAGAATAGAATAGAATATTAGAATGAAGAATAGAATAGAATAGCATAGAATAGCATAGAATAGCATATTGGAATGAAGAATAGAATAGAATAGAATAGCATAGCATAGCATATTAGAATGAAGAATAGAATAGAATAGAATAGAATATTAGAATGAAGAATAGAATAGAATAGAATAGAATAGAATAGAATATTGGAATGAAGAATAGAATAGAATAGCATATTGGAATGAAGAATAGAATAGAATAGAAAATATGGAATGGAATGGAATAGAATAGAATAGAATTATTTATTGGTCAAGTGTAATTGGACACGCAAGGAATTTGTCTTGGTGCAGATGCTCTCAGTATACATAAAAGAAAACATACATCCGTCAAGAGTCAAGAATCATCAGGTACAACACTTAATAATAGTCAAAAGGTAAAATAAACAATCCAATCATAGTAGGAAACAGTCAATAAAAATCATAAGGATACAAGCGACAAAGTTACAGTCATACAGTCACCAGTGGGAGGGGATGGGTGATAAGGAGTGATGAGAAGATGAATAGTAATAGTCGTGCAGACTTTGTAAGGAGTTGGACAGTGTTGAGGGAATTATTTCTTTAGCGGAGTGATGGCCTTTGGGAAAAATACCACCCTAGCCTCTAGTTGTTCTGGTGTGCAGGGCTCTGTAGCGTCGTTTTGAGGGAAGGAGTTGAAACAATTTATGTCTGGGATGTGAGGGGTGTATAGATATTTTCACAGCCCTCCAGGTCCTCCGTGGAAGGCAGGTTGGTAGCAATTGTTTTTTTCTGCAGTTCTAATTACTCTCTGAAGTCTGTGTCTGTCCTGTTGGGTTGCAGAACCAAACCAGACAGTTCTAGAGATATATAAGGTTCATAGGCTGCCAGCGAAAGCAATGCAACACCCAACAGCCTTGTGCTGGGCCTTCTGGATGTATGCATTATTGACCCTTTATTACAGGGCTCCCCAAACTTGGCAACTTTAAGACTTGCGGACTTCAACTCCCAGAATTCTCCAGCCAGCAGAGCTTTAAGAGCTGGCTGGAGAATTCTGGGAGTTGAAGTCCACAAGTCTTAAAGTTGCCAAGTTTTGAGACCTCTGCTATATTTGCAGCAGTGTAGAGAACGTCCTCAATTTACAAGCACAACAGAGCCCAAAATTTCTGTTACTAAATGAGACATTTGTTAATTTGAAGTTTGCCCCATTTTACACGCTTTCTTGCTGCAGTTGTTAAGTGAATCACTGCAGTGGTTAATTTAGTAACACCGTTGTTAAGTGATTGCGGCTTCCCCACTAACTTTGCTTGTCAGAAGGTCGCAAAAGTGGATCACATGACCCCCTGGGACACTGCGACCATCATAAATATGAACCTGTTGCCAAGCGTCCGAATTTTGATCATGTAAGCATATAGATGCTGCAATAGTTGCAAGTGTGAAAAATGGTCATAAGTCCCTTTTTTCAGTACCATTGTAACTTCAGACGATCACTCAACAAATGGTTGAAGTCAAGAACTACCGATATTAAAGCCCCTGTCCCACTGCACCCAACGGATGCAAAGTGGATGTAAAACGTTAAAAAAAGCTTGCCATCCATTGCTTGCCATCCAACGGACACGATGCATCCGTTGTGTACTCATTGCATACATGTTTCATACGCTCTATCCCTCGAGCATCCGTCCACTGCGATTTCATCCGTGCAAGAAGCTTTGAGCTGCACAAAACTTTGGGAACGGATGAACTTTCCGCCGCGTACAATGTACATCCACGACATACAAGCAACAAACGTTCTATGTCCGTTTATCAACCGTTAAACGTCCACTGTATCCTCTCTGCATCCTCTGGGCATCCTCGCAACTCACATCCGCTGCAGCTGAAAACGGAAAGAGGGAGGAAACAAAAGGTACACGGACCGTCTACACAGCGTTAGTAGCACGGAAATAGAAAGGATGAGCAGTGAACGGTTTGCATCCGATATACATCCTCTAGGCTTCCTATGAACATCCCTTTAACATCCCTGCTACATACTACCCACGTCCGTTCTTTTCCGTTCTTTTCCGTTCTGTTTATGCAAATTTTCCGTTCTTTTCCATTCTGTTTATGCAAATTTGCCACTTTTTGGAGTGGATGACAACGGATGGAGCCACCCCCGAAATTTTGCTCATCCGCTGTGTCCTTTTTGCATACGTTTTGTATCCGTCGGCCAGTGTGACCTAGCCTTAAGACGTCATCTGAAGAATATATTTTAGCCATAATTAGAGATTTTTCAAGACTAAAATGCTTCTAAATATTCAGGGAGACGATGACAAAAACACTTCCCTTCTTTCAACATTTCATTAGAATAAAGCAGTAATTATTGCAAATGCAAACAATTAAAGTGCATATTCTGGCTTTTAGATTACTTACAGTATCAATATGTCTTCTATATTTTTGTCCCTTTTAGATCAGGAGATTCTGCTTCGTGAAATCTTAAGCCTAACCTACAGCAAGCTGGACAAAATTTGCCAATAAGGATAAAGATACAATTTGGAACATCACAGAGCTCCATGGGTGTGCATGCCTATGCACCCAAAATACACACACACACAAACCCACTTTTCCACAGTGTGCCAGTCGGTTCTCCAATGTTTATCTGGATAGAATTATTTAGTGTGATTGGACACACAAGGAATTTGTCTTTGGTGCAAATGCTCTCAGTGTACATAAAAGAAAAGAGACATTCATCAAGAGTCAAGAATCACAAGGTACAATACTTGATAATAGTCACAGGTTACATTATCAATCAAATCATACTAGGAAACAGTCAATATAAATTGTAAGGATACAATCGACAAAATTACAGTCACAAGCGGGAGGGGATGGGTGATAAGGACTGATGAGAAGATTAATAGTAATAGTAGTGCAGACTTTGTAAATAGTTGCACAGTGTTGAGGGAATTATTTGTTTAGCAGAGTGGTGGCTTTCAGGGGAAAAAAACTGTCCTTGTGTCTAGTTGTTCTGATGTCCAGTGCCCTATAACATTGTTTTGAGGGAAGCAATTGAAATAGTTTATGTCTGAGATGTGAGGAGTCTGTAAATATTTTCACAACCCTCTTTTTGACTCCAGGTCCTCCATGGAAGGCAGGTTGGTAGTAATTGTTTTTTTTTCTGCAGTCCTAATTACTCTCTGAAGTCTGTATCTGTCCTGTTGGGTTGCAGAGCCAAACCAGACGGTTATAGAGGTGCAGATGACAGACTCAATCATTCCTCTATGATGATTTCCCAATGTCTGCTTCTGTTTGATCTTCTGTGGTGAAGATGGGCCTCCCACTCAGAGGGCAGCTGGGGCCAGTTGCAGACCCTTTTCTCCCACCCGTCCTTCGACAGACCATTCCTGAGGCTGCCCTCTGTTTACATCTCCCCAATTCTGGGAGAGATGTGAATATCAAACAGGTCTGAAGTCTTTTGATGTGGCAGAAGGGAGGCTATCAGTGTGGTGTTTCCTGGCTCTGGGCCGGCTCACCAGCCCTCCAGATCTTCAAACAAGAGGTGTTGAAACCGGCATTCTTTGCACGCCTGTGCAGGGGTGTGTGAGCATGGTTGTGCCTCGTGAGAGAAGAAGGGTCTGCTTCATGGTATCTCTGCAGCTCCAGCCTGTTTTGGAATGAGGCCTCCGGGAACTTCCTGTTTGGAAGCCACAGGGGCTGTTGGGTCAAAGCCTCCAGGAGACTTCAGGGAAGAAAGGGACAGAGGTACGTATGTAGAGAAGTGGGATCAAAACAACTTCTTGCTCATGAATTCCTCGGGATTAAGGGAAGGCATAAAAAGGAACCAGGGCACATTTCCTCCCCAAAACATTCACTTCAGAGAAAAACTCATAGCCAAAGAACGTTCTTTTATTTCCGAGAGCAACCTCCCCCAACCACACACAAATATTCTGAAGTATATTGCACCATATACTGTCCAGGTAGTCCTTGATTTGCACTAGTTCATTTCGTGACCATTTGGAGTTAGAGCAACACTGAAAAAAGTGACTGATGGTCATTTTTAATAAAGCCATTGCAACATCCCCATGGTCAGGTGATCAAAATTCAGGTGCTTGGCAATTGGCTCATATTTATGACAGCTGGGGTCCTGTGATCAAGTTTTGTGACCTTCTTACAAGCAAAGTCAGTGGGGAAGCTGGATTCTGCTTGATATCCTGCATGATTCACTTAAGAACGGCAGTGATTCAATTAACAAGTTCAGCAAGAAAGGTCGTAAATATGGGCTCAACTCACCTAATCCTTTTGCTTAGCAAGGGAAATTTTGGCTCAGTTGTGCTCCTAAGTCGAGCTCTGCCTGTTCCCTGTTATTTAATTTTTATATCAAACTCCCCCTCCTCAAATGAGTTCCACCCTCCTGTGCAGGATTTGAGCTGATGTCGCTCCTTCCAGGTGCTGACTATGCAGCTGTCTTGCCTAAACTCAGATGGGCCAAAGGTGGGATTTGCAGCAGAGGTGGGTTCAGCCAGTTCTGACTAGTTCTGGAGAACTGGTCGTGGAAATTCTGAGTAGTTGGGAGAACCGGCAAATCCCACCTCTGACTGGCCCCGCCGCCAACTCTTCTCTGCCTCCCATTGAGTCCCAGCTGATCGGCTGGGTCTCCTTTGGTTGCCCTGCACAGGAGAAAGGGGCTGAAAAGCAGGTTAGTGGGGCGGGGAGGGAATGGGATGTTGCAGTAATTCTTCCCCTGCCAAGCCACATTCAACAGAACCGGAAGTTTAAAAAAAATTGAATCCCACCACTGATTTGCAGACATTAGCAACCAGCTGTGGAAATTAAAAGTTAAACATCTATTTCAGGGACAATTATAAGTTCATTTTTACAAGAGACACAGGAGTTGAATTCATGATTGGAAGAACAATAACATAACCTCTGAGCAAGCGAAGTCTCACCAATATTTTTATTGGGTTTTTAATCTTCCTTAGCAAGAGCTATTTAGTTCTAATGCAGGGCTCTCCAAACTGGGCAACTTTACACCCAAGGACTTCAAATCCCAAAATTCCCCAGCCAGCTGGGAGTTGAAGTCCACAAGACTTACAATTGCCAAGTTTGGAGACCTAATGGTTAGGCTAGAAAGAGGGAGACCACTGTCTCTCAGCCCCCGAAAGGAAGCAATGGCATTCTTCTGAATAACCCTGCCAAGGAAGCTGCAGGGATTTGCCTAGAGAGTCTCTGAGAATCAGACTGGATTGAACAGAAGGGGAAAAAAAATCTTCCTCGACAAATATATTAGTGTGTCTGCCCAAATGACATCCAGCTCAATTTGCCAGCTTGTCGAGGCAATAATTTTGTCTCAGTTGTGGTAAAAACTCTCAAAGGCAAATATATTAACCTTTATAGGGCATTGGGGCCTGAGGGGGCTAGCCCTAGTCCAAACCAGATTTATAAGAAGGAGGGCACAACAGTTAACAACAATCCTCCAACTCTGACTGAAGCTACAGGTGATCTATTCAGTAGGTGCAGCACAGAGACCCAGAGGGATGATGAATGAGATCGTCCGAGCAGAGGTAGCTGGAGGAGGACTGACTGTGTTGGGTCCATCCTAGAACAAGATGTTTTTAATTGAAATGGTCCCCCAGCCTAGAGGTTTTTTTGCTCAGTTTAGTTTTTTTTTTTAAGAGTAGCATACTCTGGTATCTTCTGCCCTCTATTGGTAGTAAATTACTTTCTAAACTTATTTCCAAACCATTGGAGCAAATGATCCCAGCAAGAAGGGGGCTGTATTCATTCATTCATTTTAATTCTGCCTTTATTGTTTGCATAAATAACTCAAGGCAGCAAACAAACACAATACTCCTTCCTCCCCATGCCAATCCTGTGAGGTGGGCTTGGTTAAGAAAGAATATCTGACCCAAAATCATCCAGTCGGTTTTCTGCCTAAAGCGGGAATAAAACTTGCCCTCTCCTGGTGATTGACCCCAAGTCATCTAGTCCAGGTGTCTCCAACCTTGGCCGCTTTAAGACTTGTGGACTTCAACTCCCAGAATTCCTCAGCCAGCAAAGCTTTCATGCCGAAGGTGGGACTAGAACTCACCATCTTTTGATTCCTAGCCTATTGCCTTAACCACAAAACCAAACTGTCTTTAGATCAAACCATCAAACTAGCACTAGAGCAAACTGGGAGGGTAATATCTCTGGTACAAAACAAAGAGATATTTACCAATAAAACATATATTTAAAAGAAAAAAAAACAAAGAGATCTTGCTTGAAAACACTCTTCATCCTGTTCCTACCGAGTTTGACAGTTTGACGCCTGAAGCAGTAACTTCTTCCCATTTTCACTCCTTAGTCCATCAAACAGAGAAAACTTCATTGCTGGTGTCCACAGTCCCTTCAGATCTTCCTTTCTGAAGAGGATCCTGCTGAGCAGGTTCTGAAAGAGGAATAGCTGGTAATCAGGTTGGGATATGTTCAAAAGTGATCCAGAACTTTGAAGCTCATCTAATATTGTATTTTAAGGAGAAACAGAAATCCGAAATAAATGAGGCTTAGATAGTCCATGACCTATGACCACAATTGGGACAAGAATTTCTACAGTCAATCATCCAAATGTTATTCATATGACCATGGTGGTGCTGCAACAGTTGTAAGTGTGAAAAAAAGGTCATAAGCCGCTTTTTTCAGTGTTATTATAACTTCAAACTGTCACTGTGATGACCCAAAGGGGTGTGGCACAAAGGCAACCCAGTCAGATAATCCATAGAAGTGCCTTTATTAGCTCTAACTTTGCCCCCAGTGTCCTGGTTACCTTCTGGCTGGAGAAAAATTCTTCCAGCCTTTGGCTGCAGAGAATCAAGTCCAAAACATGGTCAACAAAAACTAACTAAAAAGTCTAGTCAAGACAAGAGGAAGTAATTAGTCCGGCAGGGCTGGAGCAAGAATTCCAGACGTGAAGGCACGGCAATAACTCAACATGGTTAGGAAGACACCAGGAACACAGATAACTAAAGTCACATTTGTTCCCAGCAGACGCTGCACTCAGCTTGCATCTCTTTTAAATTCTCTTCCCAGGTGTGGCTAATGAAGGGAATCAGGACCCTTTCCTTCCCCGTAAGCCACGCAACTCACATTGCTCCCTTTTCCATTCCTTCCTGCGTGCCCTAGGATGAAGAGGGGGTGGGCCTGAGTCTTCCTCCGAATTCCCTCTCCCTTGTTCTACCTCTTTCCTGCTCTGCCCAGCCAGACTTTGCCTTTCCCCAGTTTCTGGAGCCATACTCCCACTCCCTGTCAGTTGTTCCTCTTACTCCTTGGATTCAGACTCTGACAGGGGCATGACAGGTTACTAAATGAATGGTTGTAAGCCGAGAACTATCTGTAGAGTATCAGAGAAATGTTGAGTTGAAAAAAAGGAGGTCAAGAGGTCTAAACAATGGAGACAATGGAGAAGCACGCCAACCTGTGGTTCAAAAATGATGCCTCCAGCAAACCAGTGAGTTGCTAGGTGGTAGTTTAGATGCTGCTTCAAGTTTACCCTCCTGTTCATTGCCGTTTTCTACCAAAGACAAATGAATTGGATCCAACTGATTTATCTGTCTTGGACCCATGACCTTGGACCATCTTAGACCAATTATGGTGCAAGATGCCCATGGGCTTGTTTCAGTTTCTCCCAAGAACTCATGTTGGCTCTGAATTGCCAAGAACACATCTGGAGATGTTTACTCATCCTGAGGCAGGGAGGAGTCTGCCTGCTTTACCAAACACAGAAACTCTAAGGTGATCTTCACAAAAACACATGGAATAATTTCTTGGGGTCTCATTACCCTCGAATAAAGAATGAAGAACCCTGAGTGAACCCTGCCTAACTCAGAGCAACAAAGAGACCATGAAAGGTTCCATCTGATAGCCCTTGAGATTTCACAAAGGGAAGATACAAGAGGTTGTGCCACTTTCCTGATGCCTCTCTTTAAGCAGCACCCAGTGAACTCAACTAAATGCAGGCTGGAGATGTGACACTTGGAAAATCGTGACTTCATGGCACGTATGGTGCTTTGCAAGTTTTGAGAGAGCTAAAGGAAGAAGAGGAAGAAGTGCTATCACTAATGGCAACCACACATCCCTAGAAATGTCAAGAATAGGTCATGGTTGGCCATGAAGACTAGCAAGGGGGGAAGGGGGTGTTGTGCTGCAATGAGGTTTTGCCTCTTTCCAACAGTTTGACAGTTTTATTTACTATCTTTGCCAAAGAACAGAACAGCATTTGCAAACTCGCTCTTCACAGCAGTGTTTCTTAACATTGGCCATTGGAAGATGTCTGGACTCCTTCAGTATGTCCATTTGAGACTTTCTGATAAATGAATTCTCCAGCCATAGAAAGAGCCATTTACCCAATGTAGATGTGGGGAAGGATTTTCCCTTTCTGGAAAATTACAGCCTAAATCATTCGGGGGGCGGGGGGAGAACTATTGCTCGAAAGTCTCTCTCCTGGCAAATATATTTTGCTGGAATTTAAAAAAAACAGCCTAAAGGAATTGAGAAGAGAAACTAACCAGTTCTGACAGTTTAAGCTGCTGCCTTTCAGGTGCAATGAGAACAGAGGTCATCTCTCTCTGGCTAAAGCATTTATTTAGCTTTTACCATTAAGCCACCAATTCTTTAATCCTTCTGAAAGTACCTCTACTCAGGAATTTCAGGTTGTTCCCACTTCCCTGGTCCTTACAGTACATTTTGCAGTAATAAGCTTTGCACACATTTTCAAAAGTCACAGTATGTGCAAATGCATGTAGTGCTGCCTTTTAGGGATTCATACCCCCAATTCTTGCTTCAGTTTCCAACCTTGATTTAATTAATTGCACTGAATATTCAGGAAAAAAAGGACTCAGAATGAAAGAGAAAGACTCAAGACAAGGAGTCTTCAACTTACGACCAAAAGTAAGCCCAAAATTTCTGTTGTTGAGGCAGTTGTTAAGTGAATTTTGCCTCATTTTATGACCTTTCTTGCCACAATTGTTAAGTGAAGCATTGTAGTTAAGTTAGTCATATAGTTCACGGGTTTCCAACCTTGGCCACTTTAAGACTTATGGACTTCAACTCCCAGAATTCCCTTGCTGGCTGAGGAACTCTGGGAGTTGAAGTCCACAAATCTTCAAGTGGCCAAGGTTGGAGACCCCTGATATAGTTGATAAATGAATCGGCTTCCCCATTGACTTTGCTTGTCAAAAGGTAGCAAAAAGTAATTTGCATTTGCACCCGTGGGACATGGCAACCATCACAAATATGAAGCAGTGGCCAAGCACCTGAATTGTCATCAGGTAACCACGGGGAGGCTGCAATTGTCCTAAGTGTAAGAAACGGTCATGAATCAATCTTTTTTCAGCGCCATTGCAACTTCAAATGATGACTAAACCAATGGTTGTAAGTTGAGGACCAGCTGCAGCTAAGAAGCATAAGTGATAACTCTTATGGGAGCTCTTGTTACAGGCTTTCTTTCTGTCTAGAACAGAAAATTCCAGCCTCCTGCAATTTTCCTACTGGGGGAAGAAATTCTCCAATTGGTCGTAAAAAGCTGGGCTCTTTTGGAAATGCTTCTCTCTAAGTTTGGGGTTTATGAGTCCTTTGGCCAAAGCTCCCCCTGCTTCCTCTTTCCATCAGTGGCCTCCAGACAGAGCCGTTATTCTTTTATTCTGTTAAGTATGAGTGTCTGTGACTTCAGGATCACGTGCCAATAAAAGCCACTACTGTGTGGTAGCTTGGAGATCTGAAAGAGCAACAACAATTGAGCCATTATTCTAAACAGGTTTCCCCAACCTGATGTCCTCAGACTAGACCAGAGGTCTCCAAACTTGGCAACTTTAAGACTTGTGGACTTCAGCTCCCACAATTCTCCAACCAGCATAGCATAGCATGCTGGAGAATAGCATAGCATGGCTGGCTGGAGAATTCTGGGAGTTGAAGTCCACAAGTCTTAAAGTTGCCAAGTTTGGGGACCTCTACTTGCATCATGAATGCTAGTCCCGGATGATTTTCTTCTTAGTTCTACTTGGAACTCACCAACTGAAAAAAATGGCAGTTTTCATGTGCTTTCACAGCTTCTACCCAAAGGCCTTGGGCTAGGGCGTGTAGCTGTCCTTTTCTTTTGGGGAATATTTTCTGTTGAGGTTGTGTACTTTATTGCTCTTTCCAGGCATTTCTCGTTCTCATTCATTGTTATGAATCTATTTTTTTTAACATCGTACTTGCCAAATAAATGACAAATTCCATAAAATGGGGTTATCAAGTCAGAAACTGATGGCCCCAGGACAAGATCAGGCAATGGGAGCTCTTAAACATGGAATTATTGTCATAGAATGACAAATAGAATATGCCAAGATGTGGCTTAGAGCTCAACTGAGGAGCATTTAGGATTTTTATAAACCAACGTTATATCTGGCTCAAATTACAAGCAACAAACTTTGGAGGGCTTTTATACTATTACACTGCAGTGTGATATCTTGCCATCAGTGATACTGGAGAATAAATACTGCAAAATCTCTACACTGAAAGGCTTTTTCCCTGTAAAGTGGGGCAAATTGGATCATGAGGTCACATCCTACTGTACTGCAATTTTTACTGACCCTGAATTTTTACGAAGGCCCCCTGTTACTGTCCCCTTTTCTTGGCTGATGTCCAGATGGGTTGGTAGAATTCATTTGGAAGAAAAGAACTCCAAGTGAATGCGTCTGTTGCAAAATTCAAATTTGTAGCCAGTAGACTTTGTGCATTGTTGACCACAAACGCAGCTATATATCTTTTGATCAAGCCTTTTTAATGTGTACGTCACATTGTACTTTGCATCTCAAACAGTCCTTCATTTTTATTCATTTTTTATTTATTTGATTTGTCAATCGCTTACAAGATAATAGGTATAAGTATAAACATGTGTAAAAATACAGGAAACAGGTACGAATAAATGGGGACAATAGGACAAGGACGGGAGGCACGATGGTGCACTTATGCATGCCCCTTACAGACCTCTTAGTAATGGGTATTCTCTCCCTTTCTTTCCTTCCTTTCTTCCTTCCTCCCGCTCCCTCCCTTCTTTTCTCTCCTCCTTCTATTCTTTTATCTCCTTCCTTCACCTTCCCGTTCTCCTTCTTTCCTTCCTTCCTCTCTCCCCCTCCCTCCCTCCTTCTCTTTTCTCTCCTTCCTTTCTTCCTTCCTTCTTTCCTTCCTTCCTTCCCTCTTCCTTCTTTCCTTCCTTCCTTTCTTTTATTTTTTATTTTATTTATTTATTTGATTTGTCAATCGCTTACAAGATAATAGATATAAGAATA
>BLBF01000058.1:19191680-19256325 GCA_015471245.1 Laticauda colubrina
GGGGGCAATAGGACAGGGAAGGTAGGCACGATGGTGCACTTATGCATGCTCCTTATAGACCTCTTAGGAATGGGGTGAGATCAACAGTGGATAATTTGAGATTAAAGGAGTGGGGATTAGAGGATGTGACAACAGAGTCAGGTTTTAATGATGCCTGAGTCAATGACCTGTAATGAAGTTTGACTTGACTTGACTTGACATTATATGCTGCCCACATATAATGTGGAGTTGTGTGTACCATTGAGTCCATGCTGACTCCTAGTAACTGCCTGGGTTGGTTCCTGAAGTTTTCTGAAGTGGTTTGCCATTACCTGATTTCGAGGGCTGTGAGGGAGTGACTGGCCCAGGTCACCCAGATGGCTTTATGTCAAAGGCAGGGCTGGACTTCAACAGCCTCTAGCATGATGCCTTAACCATTGGACCAAACTGACTTTCTAATGAAGTTGGGCAACCTTGAAAATTTGGTAAATAAATGAATGCCTAAAACCCAATAGTTTCAACCAATAAAGCTGATGGATGAGAGTTTGAAAGGAAAAAGGGGTGCTACAACATGACACACCAAATTTTAAAAGGAAAGGAGGTCATTCCATAGTGAAGAAGTCATAAATCAAGGCTCTCCAAACTTAGCCACTTTAAGACTTGTGGACTTCAACTCCCAGAATTCCCCAACCAGAATTCTGGGAGTTGAAGTCCACAAGTCTTAAAGCTGTCAAGTTTGAGGACCCCTGTCATAAATGGTTGCTTCTGATCTTGGAGACTCAGATAGCTACAGGTAGTCCTCAACTTACAATTATTTGTTTAATGACTGTTTGAAGCTATAACAGCATTGAAAAAAAGTGACATGGCCATTTTTCACACTTACAACCATTGTAGCATCCCCCATGGTCATGGGATGAAAATCTAGATGCTTGGCAACTGGTTCACATTTATGACGGTCGCAGGGTCCTTGGGTCACATGATCAGCTTTTGCGACCTTCCAACAAGCAAAGTCAATAGGGAAGCCCGATTCACTTAGCAACCATATTCCTAACTTTCAGGTGTGGATGCCAGTCTCCAGGTCACAAAGTCAGCTCCTGCAGAAGTGTCCCATTGGGTGGCTGTTGACTTGGCACATCTCCTCAAGTGTTCTTCTGCCAGGCCTAAAGGCCAAGACAGAGGTCACACCAAGCTGGGCCATCGACATTGAACTGCTGTTGGTTCTTTTTTCTGGTTCAGGACCAGAAAACAAAGTTGACTTTTCTCACCATCTTCTCAGAGCCAGAAGACATACAACATTGCTTGGTTCCACATGATGTCATGGTGCAGAAACTCAGCAGGGGGAAATACCAGCTAATTGATGATCTTCAGGTCATTAGTCTCCTGCTAATCTGTGGAAGGGACCCATTTTGACTTTTCAATAAACTGAGGGTAGGAAAAACAAACAGACCAAGGAGGAGCAGAACATCTGAACTCATGGAGGGTGAGGGTTCATTTCCCCACTCAAATGGGTTTGGAAAGATCCTACCATCGTCATGGGAAGGGCCTTTTTGCCATTGAGGACCCCCACCATCCCTATTCCGCCCCCCAAAAAAAATAAATAACCCCACTACTACGACAATTGAGCCCACAATTTCTGTTGTTAACGGAGACATTGCTTCAGTGAGTTTTGCCCCATTGTACGACCTTCTTCACACAACTGTTAAGTGAATCACTGCAGTTGTTAAGTTCGTAATATGGTTGTGAAGCGAATCTGGCTTCCTCACTGACTTCGTTTGTCAGAAGGTCACAAAAGTGGATCACATGACGCTGGGGATACTGCAACCATCATAAATGTGAGACAGTTGTCAAGGGTCTGAATTTGGATCACGTGACCACGGGGATACTGCTCCAGTCGGAAGCATGAAAAACAGTCATAGGTCCCTTTTCCCAGTGCCATTGTAACTTTGAACGGCCACTGAATGAACTGTGGGAAGTCAAGAACTACCTGTAGTAGCGAGAAGCCAGGAAGCCACACTCTGTGTAAATGTGACCCTGCACAAGAGGCTCCATTCCTGAGCCCTGGCAGGGGGCTTCAAGAGGAGGAAAGAGTGCTGGCAAGACCCTGCCTGGGGTTGGGTTCCCTCCCTCCCGAGCCCTTTCAGGCTTAAAGCCTGGAGCCACCAAAGCACCAGGTTCCTCCTCCGTGGTGATGTGTATCCTTTATTTTCCAAGAAAAGGCAGAATGTGCTTTCCATGCCTTCCAAGGATCAGCTTGTGTAGAAACAGAAATAACTCTCAAGTGAGGGGGGGGGGGGGCAAAGGAGAGATGGGCAAAGCGAGTGTTGCAAGCTAGCGTGGGAACCACCCAAGGAGCAAAAGCCACACTCACTGAGCAGGAAGTACTTAAACTTACTCTTACCATTATTTTATGGGAAGTCGCGGTACTAATTTTGTACACCCTTGTTTGGATTTCCTTCTGGCTGTTTCCCCAATTGGCACTCATATGATCTACCAGCATCTTTCCTTAGAGCTTTTATTCCATGCTTTGCTGATCCAGGTTAAGGAGTCCAAAGGATACTTCTAAAATTCCTCTTTCCACCTCCCTCTTCCCCCTCCTCCTCCGTTAAGGTAATGAAGATTTAATAACTGACCAGCTGCTGTAAGAAAATTTGTCAGACAATTTCTCTTTATTTCCAGGTTGAATCTCTCCTTGATCAGTTTCTATCCATTATTCCTTGTCTGGCCTTCGGGTGCCTTGGAAAACAAATTGACCCCCTCCTCCCTGTGGCAGACCCTCCCTCAAATATTGGAGCACTGCTATCTTGTCTCCCCTGGTCCTTCTCTTCCCTACATTAGCCAGGCCCAGTTCCTGCAACTGTTCATCGTATGTTTTAGTCTCCAGTCCCCTAAACTCATCCTGGTTGCTCTTTGCACTTTTTCCAAAGTCTCAACATCTTTTTTATAGTGTGGTGACCAAACCTGGATGCAGTACTCTAGGCGTGGTCTTACTAGCGCTTTATAAAGTGGTATTACTACCTCCCTTGATCTTGATTGTATCACTCTGTTAATTAATGCAGCTTAGCATTGCGTTGGCTTTTTTGGCTGCCGCCACACACTGCTGGCTCAATGAAGGGGAAAAAAAATTTGCAAAGGAAAAACATCCAGTTGGGTCCCTGGGATACATTCTCAGTGCTTCCCAAGGCTGGGCTTGAATATTTGCTCTGTTCATGCAGGCTTGAGAACAGCTCAAAATGAAATGGTGATCGGCACTGCGTCGAATGCTCTCCTGCTAGTCCTGGTTTCTGAAAGGGAGGCTTTTCATGAAGGTTATGGCAAATTATTAGCAATACGTTTGAAAAAGGGAATTTAAAACACAGGAACACCCATGTTAGTTAGCCAATGCAGCAGTACCACCAAAACCAGATTTCAAATATTACAAAGTCCATCCTGTCTGGCCCTCTGAATGCTGCAACAGTAATAAATGCAATGGCCAGTCACAAGTCCCAATTTTTAGTGCTGCTGCAACTTCAAACAAGTACTAAACAAATGGTTGTAAGATGAGAACTATGGGGGGGGGGGGAAGTGTTAAGATGGTAGCCCTGGTGTCTTTGAAGCTCTGATGGTTTTTTTTTATATTCAACACACTTTGATTTTCTTTAATGTACCCTGTGGTACCTAGGCTGTTACATGTTACACCAATTCAACAATAAGGAGAAGAATCCAGGTTCCCAATTCCCTTCTGGAAGTTTCTTTTTTCCTATTTCAGCAGTGGTCAGGACTTAGGGTGCCAACAACCCAGCTCAGAATACAGAACTAACCACCTTCTATAAAAATAATTCCACAGCTGAATGAAGGGTCAAAATCCGAGGGCTTTGGGCCGTTATTGCTTAAGACTTTCTTTTTTAGAACACAAAACTCTGCAGAAGAAAGTGAGCGAAGTGATGAAGTCAGAATAACAGCATTGGAAGGGATCTTGGGGATCTTTTAGTCCAATCCCCTGCTCTAGCAGGAGACCCCAGACTGTTCCAGAAAAGGCTGGAATTTCCATCTCAAGGTTTTGCATCCAGTTACTCTCTCTTTCTCTCCCTCCCCCTCTCTTTCACTCTCCCCCCTTTCTCCTTCCCTCCCTCCCTCTCTCTTTCTTTATCTCTCAAAACTGGAAAGCAACCAGAATGGCAGAATTATTGCAACACCCCAGAAACGATAAGTGGAGTGATTTATTTATGGAAACTTAGTTCCCCTTCCTATCTAGTAATGTGTGATCTGTGGCTCAAAGGCCGCTCAGTTCCCACTCCAGCTTTTGGAAGGAGATCCGTCCTCACAATGCACAAAGACGGGAAGATTTGGCACTCCGCACAAGGGAGGAACGGTTGACGAAGAAGACGGGACGTGCTGAGATGGCCCAATGGATTTGTCTGATCCGAGAAAAAAAGGCAATATCTGTGTTCATGGCTGACTGGAAACCCCTCCTGGGCTTTTTGCAAGAAGCAGAAAAGAAAATAAACCAACAATTTATCGTCCTGATGATGAGACAAAATAGATTCTAAAAATAAGAAAGCTATGTTGTAAACATCAAGAAATGAAGGGCATTCAACTGTCCCAGGGAATGGGATCTTGGGAATTTTCAAGCAATGTGACCTCAGCACAAGGACTGGGGGCAGCTCGTGGTGAACCAGGAGAGATCTTTGGATGGTGCTCAGGACAAAGGAACTGAACTGCATCCGTCATCCTTGGACAGCTCTGGAGCTTTCAAATGTTCCCTCTCAGAAGCCATTTCTGACAGGTTGTCCTCAACTTATGACCACAACTGAGCCCAAAATGGATGTTGCTCAGGAAGATGCTTGTTAAGTGAATTTTGCTCCATTTACCCCTTTCTTACCCCAGTGGTGGGAGTCAAAAATGTTTCCTACCGGCTCTGTGGGCGTGGCTTTGTGGGTGTGGCTTTGTGGGCGTGGTTTGATGGGCATGGCAGGAGAAGGATACTGCAAAATCCCTCTTCCCTCCCCACCCCACTAACCTGCTTTCCAGCTCCATTCTCCTGGGCAGGGCAACCAAAGAAGACCCAGCCAATCAGCTGGGACTCAGAAGGCAGAGAAGAAATGGGGTTGGCGGGGCCAGTCAGAGGTGGGATTGGCTGGTTCTCTGAACTCCTCAAAATTTCTGCTACCGGATCTCCAGAATTCCAGCAGAATCCCACCTCTGCACAGATGTTAAGGGAAACACTGCAGTTGTTAAGTGAATGTGGCTTCCCCATTGACTTTGCTTGTCGGAAAGTCCCAATGGGAAAGTCTCAAGTGACCTTGGAACCTTGCAGCCATCATACAAGTGAATCAGTTGTTGAGTATCTGAATTTTGGTCACATTGCCGGGGATGCTACCATGGCCATAAGTGTGAAAAATGGTCATAAGTCACTTTTTTCACTGCCACCATAACTTTGAAAGGTCAGTAAATGAACTGTAGTAAGTCACTGTATGCTATCTGCTCCCCAGTCGGGTCCATAAGCCACATGCCCGTTCAAAGATTTCTATGGTAAACTTTGAAAAGAAATTGGTTCATTGATTCTGCATGATCACTGGCATACTGGAGGTTCTTGAAAATAAGGATCTGTTGGAAAAATATTGCAATTGGAAAGCCAGTCTTACTGAGGCTGGAACAAGTAATTTATATACGTTTAGACCTAAGTACTTGCAAGGAGGGCAGTTTTCACTGTAATTTTTGTTACCACTGCAAAAAAAGAAGTTAAATTAATCTTCTCGTCACTCCTTATCACCCATCCCCTCCCACTTGTGGCTGTATGATTGTAACTTTGTCGCTTGCTTTGCGATTTATATTGACTTGTTTCCTAGTATGATTGATTGCTTATTGTACCCTATGATTATCATCAAGTGTTGCACCTTATGACTCTTGACTCATGCATCCTTTCTTTTATGGACACTGAGAGCATTTGCACCAAGACAAATTCCTTGTGTGTCCAATCATGTGTCGCCAATAAAATAATTCTAATCTAATCTAATCTAAACAGTGTGCCTTGTCCCTCCATTTGTACTTCTTTCCGATTATCCATGTCATCATTGGCCTTTATCCGTTACATCATTGATGTTCCTGCATTGATGTTCCTTCAAACTACTTCAGACTTTTCTAGATGTCTGTCTGAACCTGTAACTGGCAGGCTACCAAGTAGAAAAGACACTGTTGGACAGAGGTCTCCAAACACGGCAACTTTTAGACTTGTGGACTTCAACTCCCAGAATTCTCCATCCAGCATAGCTGAAGTCCACAAGTCTTAAAGTGGCCAAGTTTGGGGGGGCCCTGCTGTAGGAGGTGGCCAGGCTGAGCCCGAGGGAAGGGCCCTATGCATCATGAGTCCCTTGGTGCCCACAAGAGAGACAAGTTCAGCACACCTTGAATTCCTTATCTACCACCAAATTGCCTTGACTGTTAGTAACCCAGATTCTTGCAGAGAGCTTAAGCTAGCAATACATCTTGATGCTCTTTTGAGCTGCCTGGATCTCCCTGGTACTTGACAGACACGTTAGAAGAGAGAATAACAGGGTTGGAAGGTATCTGAGAGGTCTTCTAGTCCAACCCCCGGTCAAGCAGGAGACTCTAAACCATTCTGGACAAAGAGCTGTCTCGTCCAGGGGTCTCCAACCTTGGCAACTTTAAGCCTGATGGACTTCAACTCCCAGAATTCCCCAGCCAGTTTTGCGAACATTTGCTGGCTGGGGAATTCTGGGAGTTGAAGTCCGTCAGGCTTAAAGTTGCCAAGGTTGGAGATTGCTGGTCTGGTCTCTTCTGGAAAACCTTCCATGATGAGCACCCACCACTTCTGAAGGAAGGCTGTCCTACTAATTAATTGTTGTCACTGGTAGGAAAGTTCTCCATAATTCTAGGTTGGGTCTTTCTTCAATGCTCTTCCACCGGTTGCGTCTTGCCCTGCCCTCAAGTGCTGTGGAGAATAGGTTGACCCCTTCTGTGTAACTCAGGTGCTGGAAGACTGCTCGTGCTTGCGGAGTTGTTTACAGGTACAGAGAAGGGAGGGTTGGGCCTGTTTTCCAGAGCACCTGAGGGCAGGACAAGAAGCAACAAGTGGAAGAGCACTGAAGAAAGATCTAACTTATTTTTGTTATCCGACACTTGGCAGATTACCAAGAAGAAAAGACATTTTTAAGAGGGAGGTTTTGTCATGGCAGCCTGCCCTGCTATGAAAGACTATAAATGTCATTCCCATCCAGTTTTCATAACCTCTTAACAATATCTGTTGTGCCTTTTACAGAGAGATACGGGTGAAAAAGGCTTGGAAAATGTGGGTCATCCAAACCCAGCACACCTCTTGCCAACAGCCTCACTGAATCTAAACCAGATTCAGTCTCTCTTTGAAGGGCCTTCCTTCCTTCAAACTTCTGTTTCCTATAAATACAGTAGAACCTCCAGCGGTTCAATCCTTCATGAATAATACTGTTTTTTCAATAGTTAATAATGTTTAGAGCAATGCCCTTGGGCTTGACGGTGGCATGAGATGGTGACTCTAATGTGGGTTTTTTAGGAACTTGAGAAGGGAATATGAAAGACAAAGGGCTTCATTCCCAATCACCTGGTCATGGTTGTCCCAAAGGGGCTTTATTTTTCAGAACTGAAGAAGCTTCTTGGATGAGAAATGAAACGTTTTCAAGGAAAAAAAACCAGTTGCCTTTTAAAAAAGCACCTTTGGGACAACCATGACCTGCATGGCTGGGAAACTCCACAGATGGGTTGTTAAACAAAGTCATTAAATCAGGTTCTCTGGAGATTCTCAACTATCCAGACCAGGGTTGTCCCAAAGACAACTGGACTTCCTTGTTTTTTTTTTCCATGAAAACTATTTCACTCCTCATCCAAGAAGTGAAGAAGCTTCTTGGGTGAGAAGCGAAATGTTTTCAAAGGAAAAAAAAACAACAAACACCAAGAATATCTGATTGCCTTTTGGAAAAAAGCCCCTTTGGGGAAGACTAAGGGAGGAAAACAAACGACTGTGGACACTCCTTGCAATTTTTCTAAGGTGGATCAGAAATGGTGGTGGGGGGGGTGATATTTAGGAGCCCCACCTTCCTGAGGGCAGGTTTGCTCAACAACAGCTTTTCTCAATCTTGGCGACTTCACGATGCGTGAACTCCAACTCCCCAAATTCCCCAACAAGCTGGGGAATCAAAGTCTACACATCTCAAAGTTGCCAAGGGTGAGAAAGGCTGCTCTTGATGACTCTTTGTGCATCTGAGAGGCAAACGGAGCTTCTGGCTTAGATTCCGTGGCCTGAACTTAAGGGACGCGTCCCTGTTGCTTTCCTAGCAACTAGAGTGGTTGTTTATGGAATGGTTTGTTGACATGGAAATGCTCTGGCATTATGTCTTCCTGACAAATGTTATGACATCGCAGTCTTCTCTACACCCCTCAGCCAGGACTGAACAACCATTTGAGATCAGCCAAAGTCCATAGAGCTGGAAGGGACCTTGGAGGTCTTCTAGTCCAACCCACTGCTCAAGCAGGAGACCCCACACCATTTCAGACAAGTGGCTATCCAGTCTCTTCTTAAAAGCCACCATTGTTGGAGCACCCACAACTTCTGAAGGCAGGCTGTTCCACTGGTTAGTTCTTCTGACTGTCAGGAAATGTCTCCTTACTTCTAGGTTGGGTCTCCCTTGATTAGTTTCCATCCATTGCTTATTGTCTTGCCTTCAGGTGCTTTGTAGAATAGATTGACCCCTCCTCTTCTTTGGGGCAGCCCCTCAAATAATGGAACAGTGCTTCATGTCACCCCTGGTCCTTCTTTTCTCCAGACTAGCTAAACCCAAATCCTGCAACCGTTCTTCATATAGTTTAGTCTACAGACCTTAAATCATCTTAGTTGCTCTTCTCTGAACGTCTTCCAAAGTCTCAGCATCTTTTTGTAATGTGGTGACCAAAACTGGATGCAGTATTCCAAGTGTAGCCTAACTCTGGTTTTATAAAGGAGTATGAATACTTCTAATGCCAATAACGTGGTACTAATAACACCATGAAGTGCTACCATTTAACTGAGCAATAGTTAAATAAATGTGTTTTTTTTTTTGAAAGCCCTTTTGTAAAGTCCCCAAAGGATTGAGCTCACTCATAGTCCATAACATTTTCCCACTGGCCTTGCACCCTCACTCAACTACCCTAGGCCCTAGTTTTAAGTGGTGGGGCAAGCCCCTTTCAATTGTTCACCCCTGCTGGAATCTAGGTTGATCCTGTGAGAGGCCAGATTCACAGTAAATGACCCAGCATTGCAGAGAGATTTCCGCTCTAGCCTGACGTCTCTGGAATGCCAGTTTCAGAAACAAAAATGATCCTGATGGATCTTTTTCTCTCTCTGCCAGTTGCACTTTGGCAAATGTCTGTCAAGTAAGCATACAACTATATTGGGACCCTAATAATCCAAATAATGCCTAGAGACAGGAGGTCTCCCAACGTAGCCACTTTAGGCCTTGTGGATTTTGAAATCCAAAGCTGTCTGGGGAAATCTGGGAGTTGAAGTCCACATTTCTTAAAGTGGCCAGGTTTGAAGACCCCTGCCTAGATACAGGAAGTCCTCAACCTATAAGAGTTTGCTTAGTGACTGTTTGAAGTTACAATGGCATGGAAAGCAGAGACTTCTGATGGTTTTTCCCACTTAACAACCGTTGCAGCCTCCCCATGGTCACATGATCAGAATTCAGGCAATTGGCAATCAGCTCATATTTATGACGGTTGCAGTGTCCAGGGATCATTTGATCCCCTTTTGCGACCTTCTGACAAGCAAAGTCAGTGAGGGGAAGCCAGATTCACTTAACAACCACATTACTAACTTAACTGTAGCAATTCACTTAACAACTATAAGCAAGGAAGGTCACAAACTGAGGCAAAAATCACTTAACAACTGACTGGCATAGCAACAGAAATTTTGGGCTGAATTGTGGTTGTAAATCGAGTGCTGTCTGCTGTACAGCAAAATCTAAAATCATTGGTGTCTATAGGAAATACTATGTTAATAGCCAGCTACAATTTACTCAAAACAGGCAAGGATGCCTTCAAGAATACAAATTCCTGTGTTTCCCCCTTTCTTTGTTAGGCATAAGATCCCATTGCTGAGTCTTCCCATTGGCCTCTATATGCAGAATACAGACAATTAGGATTAGGATCTGCTTGATGGAGTGAGGGATGGGGTTTAAAGCAAGCCACAATCTCTGTCCACTTCAGAGGGACTGGCATAGGTGAGATTTCCAGGGGATTGTGCCTCAGTAATTGCTGCTACCACCGTCCTCTCAAGCTATTGCTCATCTTTGGTTGTCGATCTGACAAGTCAAAAGTGGTCGAAGTGTTCGGTATTCCCCATTCCTAAAACTCCCCCTAAAAACGAAGCTGACTTTGTACACCCTCTGTCATCTAACGATCCACTTTATTTAAAAAAAAAAAAAAATGATACAGAGAATGTTGAACCCTTTACTGCCATCTAGTCCTTTTCACAATTCCTTTAGCTAGGTCTTTCATCAAGTACATCGAGAGTACCCACCAACTTCTGACAGAAAATTTTAATCTTCATGCCCCCAAACTGGAGGCTGGGGCATGTATATTAATTGCAATCATATTTATTGTGATTAATGTTCATGTCTTTGCAGCAACTCTGATCAGATTAACTTTTAATTTCTCACAGTTTGATGGATTTGAACAATACTGGATAGCCTGAAATACAGTAAGTAAGTAGTATTTTAAGGCAAATTGTGCTGTGGAGCCTGGCAAGGTAGTTAGTTTATGGTTCTCTGCGTTGCACCTTCTGAGTGTGTTGTGAAGCACGGAGTTTGAATTCAATGAGTTAATTAGGTGGGATAGAGAATGTGAGCATTTTTCAGCCTCTGGAATGTTTATGTTTGGGGAACATAACAGTTCGGTTGTGAAAACCCAGGCAATGAAATATAAGAAGGAGCCTCTAAACCAGGCATGCCACAATCATGCCAGCTTAACGATTGTGTGATTCACTTAACAACAACAGAGATTCACTCAACAGCCTGGCAAAACAGATCATAAGACTGTGCGCCACTCTCTGAATAACCACCTTGTTTAACAATGGAAATTCTGGTGCCAACAGCTGTGGTGGTTCAGTGGTTAGAATGCAAAAGTGCAGGGTAATTTTGCCAAGTGCCAGCAGTTCGACTCTTATTCAGCCTTCCACCTTTTTCAAGGTCACTAAAATGAGGACCCAGATTGTTGGGGGCAAGATACTGACTCTGTGAAACACTTAAGAATGGGCTGCAAAACAGTATATAAGTCCAAGTGCTATTGCTAAATGCTAATTGTGGTTGTAAGTCAAGGACTACTCAGATTGTTGGACCTGGGAGAATTGGATGGGGGAATTGTGGGAGTTGCCTTTCCTTCCATGGTCCACTTCTTTGGACTGCCACTCTGATATTCCTCCTCTGTGCTTGAATGCATCCTGCAAGTAAGAATTCCCACTCAAATTATTTTCTGTACACAGCATCTCCTGGTTTACTTCCAAAGGCCCGTCTCTGCCTTATTGTGGATTGGTGTCTACGTTGGTCACTAAACAAGAAAGACTTGATAACTCAATTAAAAGGTTTAATATGTGTCATCTCTGGGAGGGCATGTAATTGTTCCCTTATTTTCATCTCTTTGTTTTCTTCTCTTGGGTCTAATTATCTTTTTTCTTCTCTGCATCTGCATTTGCTGTGCCCATTCAATTACATGTAATGAAGTTGATGCTGTTAAATGGGGGGAAATGCTCACTTTGACAAATAATTCCCAAATTGTGCAGCGATTAGGACAGGATATTGTAATGAATGTTCTTCAAGAAACATTTTCAGTAGGATTACCAAATTGGATGAAAAAATAAGGGACCACTAGGGGGCAGAAGAAAAATATTTTTAACAAAGTCTTGCTGCCCCCTAGTGGTCATCCAGGAATTATAGAGGATGTGACTGCTGACCTTTGTGCTCAGCTACATGTAGAAGAAGAGGCATTTTGGCCGTAATTGAACATCTGGCAGAAAAGGAAGAAGAGAACTTCCATTGGCTGGGCTTAATGGAGAAACTTCTCCAGTTTTTCTTTGCATTTGAAGAAATGGCCCTTTCTCTGCTTCAATGCAGCTTTGGGATTTTGTGCAATCCTCTCTTTTGTTTCATTGATTCCTGAAACTTGCCATAGCCTATCTAGCTTCTCCTTAAAACTGAATCTCTAAAAAAATAATTACACCTCATCCCATGGTCACTTCAACCTGGTTGTTTCTCATCCTGCCCGTGGAACATCATGCCAGTGTTTGTCTTATCTCCATAATCCAAACATTGGCTAGACAGCTGAAGGAAAAACTCTGCAAAGATTCTGAACATTAAAAAAAAAAAATAAACTAACTTGTAGGAAGACTTGATTTTAAATCCATGTCTTAAATCTTAGCCAAGGAGCTTCCTCTGGACCTCCAGCAATGCAGATACACTGCAGGCAACAGTTTGCAGAGTGAAGTCATTTCTTGCTTCAGTGGGGTAAAGTTTCCAAGGCTTTTATGGTTTCATTAGGATCCTTAACAAAACAGTAAAAATGCAAAGCAAGCACCTTTCCGCTTAACTGGGTGACCCTTAAAATCAGGAGGTTGATATAAGCAGAGCTTGATTGCCGATGAGTCATTCCTGCGCTTGCATAAACTCATGGCAATTTTCTTCCAATCATTAACCCCTGCTGCAGGCCTGGCCCGAACAGCCTTGGGGTGACATTGCTCCTAGCAAAACGCCCTGCATCCTTCTTCAAATACAGGCGTGCGGGGCAGCCAAGCTCATTGAAACAGTTGGGAACAACTGTGATTTGCTAGTGCAGGGGTGGTTGTGTTCATTTTACAATATGAAATATAAAATAATATAAGTTCATACTTTTAGGCAAGAAAAACCAAAAGGACGCATATAGACTGGGTGAAACCAGGCTCAATAGCAGTGACTGTGAGAGGGATCTTGGAGTCTTAGTGGACAACCAGCTAAATAAGAGCCAGCAATGTACAGCAGCAGCCAAAAAAGCCAAAGCAATCCTAAATTGCATTGACAGAGGGATACAATCAGCATCAAGAGAAGTACTAAGACCATTCTATAAAGCCTTAGAAAGACCACACCTAGAGTACTGCATCCAGTTTTGGTCCCCACATTATAAAAAAGATGTTGAGACTCTAGAAAGAGTGCAGAGAAGAGCAACCAGGATGATTAGGGGACTGGAGGCTGAAACATACAAAGAACAGTTGCAGGAACTGGGCCTGGCTAGTCTAGGGAAGAGAAGGACCAGAAGAGACAGGATAACATCTTCCAATATTTGAGGGGCTGCCACAGGGAAGAGGAGGGGGTCAAGCTGTTTTCCAAGGCACCCGAAGGCCAGACAAGGAACAATGGATGGAAACTGATCAAGGAGAGATTCAACCTGGAAATAAAGATAAATTTTCTGACAGAACAATCCACCAATGAAATAGAAGTTGCCTTCAAAAGTTGTGGGAGCTTCATCACTGGAGGCTTTCAAGAAGAGACTGGACTGCCCTCTGTCAGAAGTGGTGCAGAGTCTCCTGCTTAGGCAGGGGGTTGGACTAGATGACCTACAAGATCCCTTCCAACTCTGATTATCTGTAAATTTTACTTGAATTCATGGCATAACAAGGCACTGGAATAATTTTAAAAGCATTGTTTTGAGTACAAATAGTCTTCGACTTACAACAGTTCATTTACTGACCATTCAAAGTTACAATGGCACTGAAAAAGGTGATTTATATTCCTTGTAGTCATTTAGTCATTGGCACACTTTCTGAGAGTCGTGGAGGTTTATCCATGCCCTCAAAATCACCTGAATAGTGCTAACAGTCAGATGACTACAAGGAATATAAATCCTTCCATTTTCCATCATTCAGTCCAAACTGAACAAACTTCTTGGATGAGAAGCGAAACGTCAAGGAAAAACAAAAAAAGTCCAGTTGTCTTTTGAAAAAGCACCTGCGGGACAATCTGCAATCTTGTTTCTTTAACCAAGGTTCTTGCACGACTCTCAAAAGATGACTATATGCATGCCATGTGTCAGAAACTGGCTTAAAACTCATAATTTTAAATCGTGCAGACCAGAGACCCTGGGAAAATCCCCCAAAAAGTCTGCAGGAAAATTTTCCTACCGATCAATCGCTCTTTATTTGGGATCACAGGATACCATCTCCAGCTCCGTTCTCAGGGGGAGAGAAAGAGAGAGAGAGACTTTTGGCTTCATGCAAAGAAAGCAGTAGAAACAGCAGAAGTCTTTCTTTCTCCCCCCCAAACTCCACCAGAAATGAGTCTTTGTGAGACTTTTCATGCCGGCGCAACCTCTTGGAGCAGGAGGACTTGCAGGGTCCCAAAGATTCATTTCTGGCGGAGTTTGGGGGAGAGAAAGAAAGACTTTTGCTGCTTTTCTTGCGTGCAACCAAAAGAAGTGGAAAGAAGCAGCCCTGTGGCTGGGAGAGGTGTGTGGGGTGAGTGGGACAAGTTTCTGCCTTTCCCTCCTCCCCTCACGACCTCATGTTGTTCGCAATGCAAGAGACACAAGCATTGTGTTCCTGCAGGCCATGTGAGCAGAGCAGCCTTGTGTTTCCACACAGCCTGGATTAATTGTTTGGGGGGGGGGGGACATTTCTCTGTGGACCACCCAAATTTTTCTTGTCTCCAGCCCACTGGTTGGTGACCACTATCCTGTACAGTAGCTCTGGATTGGGCTGAGCAGTTGGTTACTCTACAGTACAAAAGTGTGAATACAGAAATGTGCACGGAGCTGATTTGGCAGTCAGACTTGGCAGTTGCCCACAAAGCTGGTTCCATGTCTCCATTTGTGAAGAACTCTGAACCAGCCACGATGGGTTTCATGTTACGTGAAATGAGAAACATTAGATCAAACATGGAGAACTTCTCATACGGGTAGTCCGTAACCTACGACCACAAATGAACCCGACATTTCTGTTGATAAGCAAGACAGTTGTGAAGTGAAGTTTGCCCCATTTGATGACTTCTCTTGCCACCTTAATAAAATGAATGATGGTGGTTCTTAAGTTAGTGATGCAGTTGCTAAGTGAACCATTGAACTTTGCTTGTCAGAAGATTGCAAAAGGGCAGGGGTCCCCAAACCTGGCAACTTTAAGACTTGTGGATTTCAACTCCCAGAATTCCTCAGCCAGCAAATTTGGGGACCCCTGCAAAAGGGGATTCCAGGACACTGCAACAGTCACAAATCAGTGGCCAAGTGTCTGAATTTTGATCCCATGACCTTGGGGATGCTGCAACGGTCATAAGTGTGAACTTCACTTTTTTTCATCACCATTGTAACTTCAGACAGTTGCTAAATGAACTGTTTGGAGTCAAGGACTTCCTGTCTCTGTTTCCTAGAAAGCAAACTCCACCCTGCAACCCCCAGAGATTTTTACAATCCCACCTCTCTGCTCCTGCTACTTTTGAATCTTAGGCCCTCCGTTTCTCCAACTGGAAAGAAAGCAGCGACGACGATCTGTTTTTACTTGATGGTAGGGATGACTCCGCCCGTAGAAATGCCATCTCGGCTCTGTTGACACTTCTAATCCTGTTGTTTTTGTAACAGGCCCGATGCAAAAAAGAGCAGCTCAGTTGCTCGATGGGCTCAGCCTGGCAGCTGATCTGGTGCAGTTTTCTCTGTCGCCAGCAGTTAGCAGGAACAATGATCAGTCCGAAATTTATAACTCAGTCACGTTCCCAAAGGACGCCTCTTGCTAGTCCGTATCCAATCACTGAAGTTCAGGATGGACGGCCGAGTCCTCTGTCAAGCTCTCTCCAGCCCTTCCACTTGGTTTCTCCTGTTTGTACAAGACGCCATTGCTGATCCTGAATAGTCTGCCTCAGTCTCCCAACCTCCTTTTTTAAAACAAGACAGTTCCCTGGTAACTAGAATCCATTTCCCCATTACTCTTAGTTCATTCGCTGTTTCAGACATATCATCTTATTTAATTATTCCTATGTATTATTTAATTATTCCTATATAATATGCAATTATTCCTAGGAATGTATTTCTATTCTCTAGTCCAGGGGTCCCCAAGCTTGGCAATTTTAAGACTTGTGGACTTCAACTCCCAGAATTCTGAGAGTTGAAGTCCACAAGTCTTAAAGTTTGGCAACCTCTGCTCTAGTCTGAGGATCCTGAAGTTACAGACACTCATATTTAACAGAGTTGGAAGAGATCCTTGGAGATCTTCTAGCCCAGGGGTGTCAAACTTGATTTCACTGAGGGCCACATCAGGGTTGAATTTGACCTTGGGGTGTGTGTGACCAGCTCGACATCACTTGTGTCAGGGGTGCCCGTTGTGGTCCAAGCGTTCTGCCAGTGAAAACAGGCTCCCAAGCTCCGTTTTCGGCTGCGATGGCCTCCTGCAATCCTCTGCCAGTGAAAATGGAGCTTGGGAAGGTCTCGCACGTGCCTCCTCCCCAAGCTCCATTTTGACTGGCAGAGACACCTCTGGCTGGTCCTTTGCTGTTTCCGGGGTGTCCCTGCAGGCCAGATCTAAGCACCCTGAGGGGCAGATCCATCCCCCGGGACTTGAGTTGGCACCCCTGTTCTAGTCCAACCCTTTGTCACTTCAGACAAGTGGTTCTTAAAATTTCTTCTTAAAAACCTCCAGCGATGAAGCATAACCACAATTTCTGAAGGCAAATTGTTCTACTGGTTAACTGTTCTCACTGTCAGGAAATGTCTCCTTAATTCTAGGTTGCTTCTCTCCTTGATTAGTTTCCATCCACTGCTTCTTCTCCTGCCTTCTGGTGCTTTGGAGAATAGATTGACTCCCTTTTCTTTGGGGCAGCCCCTCAGATATTGGCTGTAAGGAAACAGAAGGCTGTTCTGTCTTCTATTCACCACAATTTGCTTCTATCATTGAAGTTGAAGCAAAGCTATGGGAGTGTTGAGGATCAAAAGTGAGAAAGGGCTGATCATTACTCACTTAGGACGACTAAGGGCATATTTCATGCCCACAATCCAGCACTGAGAAGCTTTGCTGGCTGAAGAACTCTGGGAGTTGAAGTCCACAAGTCTTAAAGTTGCCAAGGTTGGAGACCCCTGTTCTATCCCCCTTTCACAGAGCTTTACAGCCTTCTCTAAGCAGTTTGTAGAGTCAACGCAACAAATCTGGGTCCTAATTTTACCGGCCTAGAAAAGGATGGCACTTATGAACACAATGGGGGCTGGAAAATTCATTAAGTGGCATGGTTGTTAAGTGAAACATCACATGACCACACTGAGTTTTATGACCTTTTTTGTAACAGTTGTTAAATGAATCGCCACAGTCATTAAGTGAGACATCATGGGACTGTGATTTGCAACCTTCCCTGCTGGCTTCTCCAGTGGCTTTGCTTACGGGAAGCCGGCTGGGAAGGTTGTAAATGGGTGACCCAGACTCTGCCACCGTCATGAATGGTTGCCAAGCACCAGAATCACCATGCTGTGGCTGTGGGGACAGTCCTTTGGGCAAGACTGATCTTAAGCCACTTCAAACGGTCACTAAATGAACTGTCGTACATTGAGGACCACCTGTTCTTCTCACGGGCTCAAACCTGATGAACTCCCGGATGAATTTCGTTTATTCCATGGATGAATAACAAAACTCCAGATGGTTTGTAACATTTATGAGGTCAACTGTGATGATATACAAGTCATTGATTTCAAGTGTTTGGATGGCCACAGATAAGCTATGGATTAGTCCTCTGAAATGTCCATCGTGAAATATGGAAAAGGAAGGAATGGGCTTGTTTTCTCTTCTACTCTTAAAAAGCTGTGCTGGTTCTTGGTATGGGGGAAAAGGAAGGAAGGAAGGAAGGAAGGAAGGTGTTAGAGAGGAGGAGGGAAGGAAGAAGATGTCAGAGAGAAGGAAGGAAAGAAGGGAAGGAAGGAAGGAAGGAAGGAAGGTGATAGAGAGGAAGAGGGAAGGAAGGAAGATGTCAGAGAGAATGAAGGAAAGAAGGGAAGGAAGGAAGGAAGGAAGGAATGTGATAGAGAGGAAGAGGGAAGGAAGGAAGATGTCTGAGAGAATGAAGGAAAGAAGGGAAGGAAGGAAGGAAGGAAGGAATGTGATAGAGAGGAGGAGGAAAGGAAGGAAGGAAGATGTCAGAGAGAAGGGAAGGAAGAAGGGAAGGAAGGAAGAAAGGAAAGGAGCTAGGGTTCTCTTCTACCCTTAAAAAGTTGTGCTGGTTCTTGATATGGTGGAACAGGAAGGCAGAAAGATCCTCTACAGCAGGAGCTGATTGTCCAATGGAGAGACCACCAACCACCTCTCCTCTTGTGCTACCAGTTTCATAACACATTTATACTGTATGTGTGGTTATTTTTTCCCTTTAACTGTCATGCACAAACATATATTTGGCGCCTAAACCTTAGAGAAGATGGTTGTCTGACATATGGAGAAAGAACCAAGACGATAACTGAAGCCACATTGGAGTGGGCAGGTAGAGGTATTCACCTGTTTGTCTTGTGCAGGTGAAGAAGCTGAAACCAATCCTGAGAATGAAGGTGCCCCTTTCCTTAGGGGCCTCTTGGGGATAATCTAATGCAGGGGTCCCCAAACTTGGCAACTTTAAGACTTGTGAACTACAGTTCCCAGAATTCTCCAACCAGCATGTTGCCAGGTTTGGAGACCCCAGTCTAGTGAAAGGGCTTAACTCCCCGAATTCCCGGCCATCCTAGTCTCATTTCTGGAAAGGGGTTCTTTCACATGCACTCCAAAACAGCTGGCAAACTGACTCTCACCAGGCCCACATGGCTATTCCTGGCCCGCTATGGCCCAAAGGGACCCTTTAAAAATCATCAGAGCATCGTGGCAGTTTTGCCTTTGGAAGACAAGGCTTGCTTGAGCCTCCTTTTCAGTTCCTGCATGTTGGGCGATTTGGGACGGATGAGATGGAGGCCCCTCCGCTTCTCCCCGTTGCAGTTCCCAATGATTCGACTCAGCTCCTGGCACAGCTGTTGGAAGGCCTCGTGGACACCTTCACAGTTCTCCCGCGCAGAGACCTCTGAGTACGGGCAGCCCAGCTCGTTGGCAAGTTGATGGCCTTCCTTGGTGGACACCTGCCTGGCCCGGAGCAAGTCCCCTTTGTTGGCCATCAGCAGCAAGGGGATGTTGGCATTGGGATGGATCTTGCGGATGTGCTGGTGCAGCGGGCGAATGACACGGTAGCTCTCGTAGTCCGTGATGGAGTAGACAAAGACGAAGCCGTCGGCCCAGTAAATGGAACGGTTGATCTGCTCCTGGCAACAGATGGTGTCATTCTCGTCCTGCCACCAAAAACCAGGAGGAAAGAGCTAAGTGCCAGTCGACAAAAGGTCAAAACCAGAGCTAGGCCAGAGGGTGTTGAAGGAGCGAGTGGCTGAATTACTAGAGGTAGTCCCTGACTTACAACATTTCTTCAAAGTTATGGACTTCCAGTTTGAGCTTCTTCAGCGACAGACCGAAACCCATCTCTGCAAGGCTTCGGTCCATGCTCGCCGCTAGAACACCCTGAGCTGGCTGGTTTTGGGGCTAAGCCACCCCGTAGAGGGGGTGAAGAAGGGGGAGACTGCCTGCAGGGTTGAGGAGAGCCGCATCTCTCCTCCCCAGCTGGCCATTACTCCCTTTCCCGAAGGCGGTTGCAGCAGTGGTCAGAAATGGCCACCACAAAGAAGAACTCGACCGGAAAAGAATGTGCAGGAGGAAGATAAGAGGAGAAAGTTTTGGTTGATCGGGTCAAACAGCAAAAGCAACAAATAAGGTACCCTGGAATTGAAACTGTTAAAAAACAATAACATTGTTCCCTAAGAAGATTTTTAAGCTGCGAAGGAGAGAGAAAAGGGAAAAGATTTGCTATTCTCCTTTTCCTATACTGACAGCTAAGAGACTAAAGCAAGAAATTGGAAAAAAAATCTACTCTGACATCAGTAGGCATTTATTGCTGAAAATAAAAAGTCAAAGGGATAATAAAGATTTCTAGATAATGAAAAGCTTTTGAAAACAGGAAAGGAGAGAAAAAGAATAAAAGGGTAGGATCTGGAAGGGAGGAGACTGCCTGGAATTAAAAAAGAACATACAGCAAAATCTCAACAAGACTTCCAAAAGAAACATTCTAATTTAAATATCACAACAAAAACCCCAGGGAGAGAAAGTTGAATAAGAAATAAAGAGATATAACTTGGGACTATCTGGATTACTTGATGATTTCTGGATTCTTGGTTATTGTTTTGAATGATTAAAATCAATCGGGTGGTTGTTTAAAAGTGTTTAAAATGGCTCCACTTTTAGAAAAACTGAAAATGGAACTTAAAAAGTACAAAAAAGATGCACAAGAAGGGAGAGGTTCTTTTGGCTTCGTATTTCAGTTTTTAGAAATGGAGATTTGGAATTATGAGAAACAACAAGAAATGCCTGCAGAATAAAAAGATTGTGACAAAGAAGAAGCCATCTTTAATGAACAAGTAATCTTAGATGGGGGGGGAAGGAAAGGGGGGGAAAGAGAATGGAAAATTTAAGATTGGGAAAAACAACTCAAAAAAAATAGAGTTAAAAATAAGTATGAAATCAGAAAGCAACAGAAGAGGGAAATGCAGAAGAGAGAATTAGAAGTAGACAAGCGGGTAAAAAGTGGAGGGAGAAGATAAGAGGGAAGAAAGAAAGGAAAAGAAGTTATAAAGAACAGAAGCAAAATATAGAGGAACAGGGCCTATTTAGAGAAGATGGCTGAAAACTTAATGGAAAAAGGGATTCTGTAAAGGTACATAAGATAGTATGGTCATATTAGAAGCAGAAATAATTTTAGAAAATATGAAACAATGTATGATTAAAATGTCTGATAAAATAGCTATCGTAATTCAGTGGAATGCTTGTCAATAAATAAATGTAACAAAAAGTATATGTAATGATTTATAAAACATATGTGAAGAGAAATAAGGGAAAAATTAATTATGGATATTATATGTGTTTTTAAGGAAGTATGATATTTAATTGAAAAGAAGTGTTGAAGATGTTAAGATTTTAATGATTATTAATGATAGAACTGAACTGGAATGGAATGAGGGTTTATAATTACATATATTTATAATCTTTTTTTTTTTTTTAAGAATATAGTGTATATTATAAGAATGTATCAAGCAGAATTCGATTGGAAGTTATATATTATGTATTATATTGAAGGTCATAAAGTTAAGGTATATATTGAAGTTTAAATAAGAGTTGAATGGATATAATTAAAAGATATAAAGGTGTCATACTCCAATTAGTAATTACAGAGAAAATTTGTTGAATGAGAAAAGATAGTATGAAATTGAAACAGAACAGACAAAAGTATAAATATAATGATTTGACTTGAGATGAGATAATCAAAATAAAATTGAGAAAATTAAAAGAGGGGAAAAACTATATAGAAAATATAAAATAGTATAAGATATAGAATAGAATACAAAAAGGAGCATGTAATTGAGTTTTGTGTCTGTATGAAGAAGTTCAACCCGGGACCATTCTATTTTCAAATAAGATGTTTTACTTGTATTTTGTATGTGTGAAAACTCAAATAAAACTTTATTAAAAAAAAAACATTTCTTCAAAGTTACAATGGCACTGAAAACTGTGACTTAAGACCGTTTTTCACACTTGGGATCCAGTATCCCTGTGATCACCTGATTAAAATTCAGACATTTGGCAACTCACATTTATAACAGTTGTAGCTGATCACGTGATCCCCTTTTGCAACCTCCTGACAAGCAAAGTCAATGGGGAAACCAGATTCACTTAACAACCAGGTTATTAACTTATCAGTTGCAGTGATTCACTTAACAACTGTGGCAAGCAAGGTGTTCTGTCCCACTAGGCTTCCCCAAAAATCACTAAGCCAACTCTGAGTCCTGTCAAAACCTCTTTTATTCAATGAATATGAATTTAGTGCATTCACATTCAGCCAACGGCCTGGCAAACACTCTTGCAAAGGTATAGTAATTAGCTCAGACCTTATCTAGCTTGGAGAGCTGCCAAGTAAATATTTCCACATGCAGTGCTAACAAGGAAGGGCTCAGCACAGAGTCTCTGAGATGCACAGACAGATCTTCACAAGGCTGGAACAAACAAATAAATTGTTTCCTGCAAAAGCCCCCTCCCCTTTTGTTCCTCTTTTAATCCTGATGGGAGGGGCCATTCATTGTCCACCTGTGGCCTTACTCCCACATCGACCCTGAGTTCTTAAATGTTCCTTCCTTTCGGCAGCTCTGTGCATGCACAGGCTGGGAACCAGTTCCAGAACCTCCCCCACCTCATTGCTGTCTGAGCCCGAAGGCAGCTGATGACTGCCAGCCTGCCCTGGCCCCATTTCTGCCTCTGATGCAGAGCCCTCTTCTGAGCCTTCCTCAGCCTCCAGGCCTGGCCCAGGTTCCTCCCCAGCTTCCTCACTACTGTCCGACTCTGCTGCCAGCTCTGTCAGTCGCTGGTGGGCCACAACAAAAGGTTGCAAAATGAAGCAAAACTCACTTCATAAATGTCTCACTTAACAACAGAAATTTGGGGCTCAACTGAGGTTGAGGGTTACCTGTGTTACACAGCAATCCACAACCACAATTGACTGAACAAACCTAGCCCAGATGAAACAAATCACAGTGTAGAGTAAGATAAAGCATGGACCTAACTCAAGTATGTTTCTTCTGACAGATGCGAGAATGTACCTGCTGGGAGTTTATCGTATTCCCACAAAGTTCAGACTAGCTTTTTGACCACATTTGACTTGATTTTTTGTTTTATTCCTCAACTTTATGTCTCTAACTCTACAGTCAATGGCAGCCCCTAAGGTCATGTTTCTCAGCCTTGGCAAGTTCAAAGTGTGTGGTTATTGCAGCCAGGCCCCTTAGGAGTCCTCTGGAGCCCAGCTCCCGAGTCAGCATCTATGGCAGAGGTCTCCAACCTTGGCCAGTTAAGACTGGTGGACTTCAACTCCCAACAGGCCTGTTCGGAATCCTCTGGAACCTGACTGTTGAGTCACTATCTATGGCAGAGGTCCCCAAACTTGGCCACTTTAAGACTGATGGACTGATGGATTCTGGGAGTTGAAGTCCACCAGTCTTAAAGTGGCCAGGTTTGGAGACCTCTGATCTGTGGTGAGGAGGTTAAATCAATGGTGACAGGAAGCACCTACCTGCCTGGAAGCTCAAATGGGCTTGATAAACTATTCCCAATGTCAGTAGGGCATGGGATACCTCCAGTCTGCCATCTGTCCCAATCCAAACATATTCTGTAATTCTGCTGACTCATAGGCTGGAAGGGACCTCAGAGGTCTTCTGGTCCAACCCCTTGCCCAAGGCAGGAGACCTTATTTCGTTCCAGGCAAATGGCTGTCCGGTCTTTTCTTGAACACCTCCAGCGATGGAGCAGCCACAACTCTGGGAAAGAGGCTGCTCCATTCATTAATTGGTCTCACGATCAGGGAATTCCTCCTTACTTCTAGGTGGGATCTCTCTTGAACGATCTTCTTACTTCTCATCCTGCCCTCTGGGGCTCTGGAGACTGAACCAGCCCCTTCTTCATTGGGACAACCTCTCACATACTGAAAGACAGTTACCATGTCCCACCTAATGAGTCTCTTTCATTGGCTAGACGTACCTAGTTCCGCCGGTAGGATTCAAAAATGCCCAGTTGCTGGGTGGGTGTGGCCATGGTGGGTGTGGCCATGGTGGGCATGGCCTACCAGGAACTTCCGGAGGGCCATTTTTCGCCTTACCCATGGTATGAAGGCTTGCTTTGGCCTCTGGGAGGGCAAGAATGGCCTCCCCTGGACTCTGGAGGGCCTCCAGAAGCCAGAAACAGGGCCGTTTCTGGACTTCCGGTCCTTCCAGTTTTGCCCGTTTTTCTCCCTCCCAGAGCCTTCGCGCAGCCCCTTCACTCACCTACATCCAAAATGGGCTGCATGGAGATTCCTGGGAGGGGGGGGGGGCGGGCGGGGCCAGCCAATCAGTTCAAATACCGGTTTGATGAACCAGATGCAAATTTATCATCCGGTTCGCCTGAACTGGTCCAAACCGGTAAAATCCCACCCCTGCCTAGTTCCCTTAACTAGTCATTATACAGTTTAGCAGCCCAGCCCCCACATCATCTGTGTTGCTCTCCAGGTAATCCTCAACTTACAACCACAATGGAGCCCCAAATTTCTGTTGCTAAATGAGCCATTGGGTCATTCTTTTTCTTTGATAATGTAGACATTTCTATCTTGATTTCTTTTGTGTTCTGTTCTTTTTCTTTTGTTATTTTTAAAAAAAACATTTTTTTTAAGGGTTGGGATAGAACTGCTGCTAAGTAAGTATTGATTTGTCTACTTGTTCCCAGCAAGCCAGGGCTGAAACTGGCTTTCAAAACCCTTGCCTGGAAATGAATGTTTTGAACAGAGCTGAAAACTTCCCTACCGAGGTCTCTTTTACAAAAGGAGAAGATGCCTGTTTGCTTCATCTACAAATCATGGCTCCAAATCTTCAAGACCAAGAAAGATGCACAGGGTAGAGGCTCACAAGCACATGCCACCAAGGCCTACCTCACACACACACACACACACACACACACACCAAAATAAGCAATTAGGTCCATATCTTTACTACTGAAAATTAACCTTGGGACTGAGCCAATAATGACGTTGAAACTGGGTGGCATGTAAATCTGCATAGAAATCTGGCATGTAAATCAACAAACAAATAATTCCTTGATTGTGTGGGCACAAGCCAAGTTCACCTACAGGGTCAAGCCCTAACAGGGATCCTTCCTCCCCACCCCTTCTTCCCCTCTTTCTTTCCTTCTTTCCTCCTTGTTTCCCTAACTGGGACGCACTGCCCGGATTTCAGGGCTGTCCACAGGATGCGCTCAGAGAAGCCCAGATGAGGCTCCCATCGCTGCCCTCCCAGCTCTGCGCATCCTCAGGGGCTTCCCAGAGAACTTTAACGGCACCTCTGAGGCTATTACAGCTGGTCCTCCACTTATGACCACACTTGGGCCCCAAATTGATGTGGCTAAGTGAGACATTTGTTAAGCGAGTCTTGTCCCATTTTACAACCTTTCTTGCCCAAAGTTGTTAAGTGAATCACTGCAGTTGTTAAGTTAGTAACACGGTTGTTAAGTGAATCTGGCTCCCCCCCTGACTTTGCTTGTCAGAAGGTCATAAAAGAGGATCGTGTGATCTTGGGACGCTGCAACCATTCATAAATATGAGTCAGTTGCCAAGTGCCTGAACGACCGTGGAGACGCTGCAACAGTTGTAAGTGTGAATAGTGGTCATAAGACACTTTTTCAGTGCCATAATTTTGGTCATTAAACGAACTGTTGTAAGTCGAGGACTACCTGTATGTTGGCCACATCCTGTGGACACCTTGGATGCCTTGGGTAAGAGATTAAAGGCTATTTGGAATTAAGCTTTATACCTCCAGGGAAACGAATGGCGTGTCCTGGACTTGTAAGGAAATCTGCTCTCCATCGATGGTGAATTTTCTGGAGTATAAAGCACCTAAAGAGGAAGCAGGAAAAGTGGGAAGATAATTAATATATCATCAGACAGAGCAGTGTTGGCGAACCTTTTTGTTGGGGTGTGCCAAAAGTGCAAAATGCAATGTGCCCCACCCACCCTGCGCATGCACGCACAACACCCCCGCCCTGCCTCTTACCTGCACTGCACATGCGTGCGCCTCCCAGCTGATTTTTTCGGCACCTCAGAGGCTCGAGGGAAGCCTCTGGAGCCTTTGGAGGCCAAAAAACTGGCCTGTTTCATCACTTCTGGTATTTCCGCAAGGCCCGTTTTTCGGCCTCCCGTTGCTGCAGAAGCTTCCCTTGAGTTTCCAAGAGGGCGAAAACGGCCTCAAATGGGCCAAAACTCAGCTGAGAGATGCACGCATGCGCAGTGCAGGTCCGTTTGGCTGGGGCTCGCATGCCCACACAAATGGCTCTGCATGCCACCATCACAGAGATACATCATGTATTCATTTGACTTTCCTCCAATTTTGCCCCAAACAGTCTGCTCACTTTTCTTGCTTCTCAGGCAAGAATGTTGAGAGCCAGGAAGCACGTAAGTTTAATGTAAGTCTAGTAAAGGCCTCAACATACGACCGTAACCGAGCCCAAACGTTCCATTGCTAAGCAATGCAGTTGCGTTTTGCCCCCATTTTACGACCTTCCTTGCCACATTTGTTAAGTGAATCATTGCAATTATTAAAGTGACCCTGGTCTCCCCACTGACTTGACTTGCCAGAAAGTTGCAAAAGGGGATGATGTGACCCCAGGACCGTCATAAATGCGAGTCTGATGCCAAGCGCCCGAATTTTGATCACCTGATCATGGAGATGCTGCAACAGTCATAACTGATCATAAGTCACTTTTTTCTGTGCCATTGTAACTTTGGTCACTAATTGAATGGAAGTAGGTCAGCAAAGCTGGCTGGGGAATTCTGGAAGTTGAAGTCCACAAGTGGCGAAGTTTGGAGACCCTTGCTATAAGTAATGGTTATACACGGAGCCGGTTCTGACCGGTTCTGGAGAACCGGATGCGGAAATTCTGAGTGGTTTGGAGAACTGGCCAATCCCGCCTCTGACTGGCCCCGCCTCCATCTCTTCTCTGCCTGCCATTGAGTCCCAGCTGATCAGCTGAGTCTCCTTTGGTTGCCCTGCACAGGAAAACGGAGCTGGAAAGTAGGTCAATGGGGTAGGGAGGGAGTGGGGATTTTGCAGTATAACCTTCCCCTGCCATAACCACCAAGCCACATCCACAGCTGATTGGCTGGGTCTTCTTTTGTTGCCCTGCACAGGAGAACGGAGCTGGAAAGAAGGTTGGTGGGGTGGGGAGGGAAGGGGGATTTTGCAGGATATCCTTCCCCTGCCACGCCCACCAAGCCACACCCACAGAACCGGTAGTAAAAAAAATTGAATCCCACCACTCGTTATACCACCGGTGATAGTAATTTTCCCTTCCCTCCCGGATATTTTCCTTCCAAACCCAATCTGAATCCACTTCCAGGGAATTTCAATCCATAATTCAGGTTCTGCCTTGGGGGCGAAGACCCCAACCCAACTCCAGCCACTGAAAAAGGCATAGAAATACCTTTTTAACTTCTTTTTCATTTTTTTTTTTTCCTTTTCACACTGGACCGATTCTTATTTTTAGCTGAAACCTGTTCCTGCCACACTAACCACAGCCTGATGGGCAGCCGGAGAGAGCTAAAAGTTGCCTTTTCCTAGCAAAAAGAGCCCAGGACTCAGATGACTGGTAGCTTGGCTCATTTCTCTGACCCTGCAAAGGTTTTCCCTTCTACTGTTGCTAACAATAAAATACCTAAAAGCAGAGGCTGGTGGGAGGGGTAGTTGAATGATTACACTCCAGAAAGTGAAACTAAGCAAAAGGTTTTTAGAGACTGTGATGTGCTGTTGCAAAATAGGAAATAAGCCAGAATGTAGAGAGACTTTTTCCCAACGGCATTAAAATTCCATTTCCAGTCTGATTTAGGGATCTGCCTGCAGGAATATGACATCCATTTAGCCCGCTATATATAGCCATCCATTTATCCCACACATTTGGTCTTTGCCCTCTGCTCCTTCGTCTAAGAATCACTCAGAATAGAACAGAGCTGAAAGGGACCTTGGAGGTCTTCTAGTTCAACCCCCTCAAGAAGGAAACCTTATACCATTCAAGACAGAATTGAAGCAAGCAGAGGTGGGATTCAGCCGGTTCTGGCCAGTCCTGGAGAACCGGTAGTGGAACTTTTGAGTAGTTCGGAGAACCAGTCAATCCCACCTCTGACTGGTCCCACCACCCCATCTCTTCTCAGCCTCCCATTGAGTCCCAGCTGATCGGCTGGGTCTCCTTTGGTTGCCCTGCACAGGAGAACAGAGCTGGAAAGCAAGTTAGTGGGGTGGGGAGGGAAGGGGGATTTTACAGTATCCTTCCCCTGACATGCCCACCAAGCCATGCCCACCAAGTCAAGCCACACCCACCAAGCCAAGCCATGCCCACCAAGTCACGCCCACCAAGCCACATCACGCCCACTAAGCCACACCCACAGAACTGGTTGTAAAAAAATTTGAATCCTACTGCTGGAAGCATGGCTGGCTGGGGAATTCTGGGAATCCATCCATCTGAAAATCACCAAGGCTGGGAAACACTGCTCTAAACTTATTAAAAACGAACTAAACTCTTTGCAAAACTGGCTTGTGCAAATTGCCCCTATTGTGGTTGGTTGGCAAAAACCTCTGCTCACCTGGGTGGCCAGGAATGGGAGCAAATGCACCGAAATGTTTCCAGGGAGCCAATGGAGCCAAGTTTCCATTGTGTCCCAAAGCCATGCCCAAAATACTCGCGATCACATCGCACAAGAGCCTCTGTGTGTACAACAACACACCCCCAGTCAAAAGTGCAGCACAGCTAACTAACTTGGAAAGGTCACCTTCGGGGGTTCTGAGATCACATCTGCCGGCTCCTCTCGAAACCTGGGAGGTAATCCGCCTGGTCCCGGTGATTTGAACTTATTTAGAATGGATGTAGGAAGTCTTCCGCTTACAACCATTCATTTAGTGACTGGTCAAACTTTACAACAGCACTGCAAAAAGTGACTTATGGCTGTTGAAGCATGCCCTATGGCAGAGGTCTCCAAACACGGCAACTTTTAGACTTGTGGACTTCAACTCCCAGAATTCTCCATCCAGCATAGCTGAAGTCCACAAGTGTTAAAGTGGCCAAGTTTGGGGGGGGCCCTGCTGTAGGAGGTGGCCAGGCTGAGCCCGAGGGAAGGGCCCTATGCATCATGAGTCCCTTGGTGCCCACAAGAGAGACAAGTTCAGCACACCTTGAATTCCTTATCTACCACCAAATTGCCTTGACTGTTAGTAACCCAGATTCTTGCAGAGAGCTTAAGCTAGCAATACATCTTGATGCTCTTTTGAGCTGCCTGGATCTCCCTGGTACTTGACAGACACGGTAGAAGACAGAATAATAGGGTTGGAAGGTATCTGAGAGGTCTTCTAGTCCAACCCCCGGTCAAGCAGGAGACTCTAAACCATTCTGGACAAAGAGCTGTCTCGTCCAGGGGTCTCCAACCTTGGCAACTTTAAGCCTGACGGACTTGAACTCCCAAAATTCCCCAGCCAGCTTTGCTATGGTCACATGATCCCCTTTTGAGACCTTCTGACAATCAAAATCAATGGGAGAGGCCCAATTCACTTCACAACCGTGTTACTAACTTAACAACTGCAGTGATTCTCTTAACAACTGTGGCAAGAGGGTTTGTGCTGGCTGGAGACTTCTGGGAGTTGAAGTCCCCAAGTCTCAAAGTGGCCAAGATTGGAGACCTCTGTCGTAAGGGAATTCCTTGTTTTGCATCCATCCAGCCCCTCTTTCTGCTAATGTAAACAGCTGTCAGCCCAGGAGACTGATGAGACACAGAGCAGGACTTCTGCAAAGAGCGGAAACCTCAACAGGCACCAACAGGTCAGGCAGTGCTGAAATAAATAGGTTCTGTGGCAGCCGGCTTAGAAATGCCTTCGGTGTGGTATTCCTCTGCATCGAAGTAACCTCAAGGTAGTCCTCGACTTACAACCAGAAGTACCTGTCGCTAAGCAAGGCTGATCTTAAGTGAGCCATGTCTGATTTTACACTCTTCTTTTTTTTTGCCACAGATGTTACACACAAGTCACTGCAGTTCCCTTGTGGGAAGCCAGCTGAGAAGGTCACAAACAGGGATCTGGTGGCCCCAAGGAGGCTTCCATGAGCACAGGCCATTTGCCAAGCGCCTGAATCCTGGTCATGTGTACCACCACTGTAACATCACGTGGTCTAAACCAGGGGTCTCCAACCTGGGCCCCTTTAAGCCTGGCTTTGCTGGCTGGGGAATTCTGGGAGTTGAAGTCCGCCAGGCTTAAAGGGGCCCAGGTTGGAGACTGCTGGTCTAAACAAATGGTTATAAGAGGACTATCTGTACAAGTAGTCCTCCACTTACGACCACAATTGTGCTCCAAGTTTTTATTGTGAAGTGAAACATTTGTTAAATGAATTTTGCCCCATTTTATGACCTTTTATGCCATTGTTGCTAAGTGAATCACCGCAATTCTGAAGTCAGTAACCTGGTTGTTAAGTGAATCTGGCTTCTCCATTGACTTTACTTGTCAGAAGGTCGCAAAAGGGGATCATGTTACCCTGGGAAACAGCAACCGTCGTAAATACGACTCAGTGGCCAAGTATCTGATCACGTGACCCTGGGGATACTGCAATGGCATAAGGGTGAAAAATGGTCATAAGTCATTTTTTTCCAATGCCGATGTAACTTTGCAGAGTCACTAAATGAATGTCATGGCTGGCTGGAGAATTCTGGGAGTTGAAGTCCACAAGTCTTAAAGTTGCTGAGTTTGGGGACCCCTAGTAAAGGGTCTCTTGGCTTGAACAGGGGTTGGACTCGAGGACCTCCAAGGTCCCTTCCGATCATATACTCTATCAGCTATGCTGGCTGGAGAATTCTGGGAGTTGAAGTCCACAAGTCTTCAAGTGGCCAAGTTCCCTTGCCTTAGAGTAAGTGTGAAATCAGAGTCACCTTTTTAAAAGTTTACACGGAAGCCTGAACCAGGAGAAGGCCTCTCCCAGCCACAGCAGAGACACACCTGCGTCCGTGTGAGCTGCGAAGCGCTACTTCCTCCCAATCATCTCTGAGTGGTGCCTCCCTAAAGTATTTTCCAAATCAGTTTTACTGATCTTCGTTCTCGCGTTGGATTGGCAAGCATTCCCGAGCAATTCCTTTGCTCTTAGCAAAGCTTCATACTCCACTGTAAGAGGACCAAGCCGTTGCTTGCTGCACGGGAACACACACAGACTGGATTTGGGGCGATTCAGATGACAAAAGCCCCCTCCCTTTCAACCCTTTTTGATAGCACTGGAAGCAAACAGAAGCCTCTCTTTGAAGCTGCTCTTTTGAAAAGCCCTCAGAGCAGCCCCATTCTCTGGCAGAAGACAAAAGCAGAAGGGAGATGGCCTCTGTTTGTTCAGGGGATGCATGGCAGGATCCCTTTGATCCTTTCTTTCTAATTAAAACTGTGTCGGTCTCTGGGCTCCCTCTCCATGGAGGCGAGGCTGGCTTTAAAAAAGTACAGCCTCCTTCCCTTTTGGGGGGCGTAGGCTGCAAATCACAGAGCTTTGATTTAGGACCGTCATTGCTAGGAGCGATATTTGAAAGTGGGAGGACCTGAAAACGAGACATTTCTGAATCCCTAAAAACAGACACCCTCACACCCCTCCCAGCCTCCTCTGGATTGACTCAGTTCTCTTCCTTGGATGCCGGGAGCTGCCCACCCTCTCGCCCTTCCAGGCTCTGGAGCCACAGATACACAGCCCCCCCCACCCCATTTGCTTTCATCAAAACCCACAAGGCAGCAGCCAGACATACCCGTATTGGCTTCGTAGTCTCCGATGAACCTCTTGGTGAGAAACCTCACGACGAGGGCTGCAAAACAAGAGAAAAGGCAGGGGTGTTTTAATGGACCCAGGAATTGTCATGGTGGGTAAAGAGGGGCAATTAAACGTGCCCATTCACTGCCTCACCACCCCATGAGTTTCATTATTAATGTGGGGGGAGGGATGGGGGGGGTTGGAAACCCCTCTTGCTGGCTGGCTCAGTAGATCAGGGATCCCCAAACCTGGCCACTTTAAGACTTGTAGACTTCAGCTCCCAGAATTCTCCATCCAACTTTACTTTTTACTTGGTAGTTCTCCAGGTTAAATAACGTCTGTGCTCTTAATTGCACCCTTGAATGACAGTTTGCCAGGTCTTTGGCTGAAGGTGAATGCAAGAAATTCACCTTTGTTTAACAAAAAGGGTTTTGCCGGACAAAGAGTCGGTTTAGTGCTTTTGGGGGAAGCCAAGGTCACAACAGGGTCCCCAAACTTGGCTACTTTAAGACTTGTGGACTTCAACTCCCAGAATTCTCCAGCCAGCTTTAGTCCAGAGTTGAACTGTGGAGTCCTTGCTGCTCTTGGAGCTTGGGGGCGTTTTTCGGCATATGTTTCATGGCCCAACTAGGTAACATCATCAGTATTTGAAGGGAGTGGGGTTTGTGGAGTGGAGGAGATGAAGAAGGCAGGAGGAGGAAGAGGAGGAGCAAGGGGAAGATCGGAGGTCCTTGGTGCTGTCTGAAGTTGGTTGTTTTCTTGCAGATGTTTCCTTACCCAAGCAGTAACTTCATCAGAGCACAGGACTCCGCACACTGTATTTTCAAAGGAATCTCCAATTAAAAGAAAATATGTATAAAATGGTCCTCAAAAACCTTCAGAGTCATTTAATAGCAGCATTTCCCACCTAAGGGTACATCAGGGAGTCATACAATGTAGAGAGGATATATCACCACTCCAAAATCAGAAAACACCCCACAAAAGGGAAAAAATGGAGGAGGAGGAGGAGGGGGGGGGGGAGGGGGAGGAGGAGGGGGGGGGGGGGGAGGAGGAGGAGGAGGAGGAGGAGGAGGAGGAGGAGGAGGAGGAGAGAGCTGCCCTCTTCTAGCCAGTGTGCACAGTTTTAGAATAGAATAGGATAGAACAGAGTACAGTAGAGTAGACCGGAGCGGAGCGGAGCAGAACAGAACAGAATAGAAATAGAATTAGAATTATTTTTATTGGCTAAGTGTGATTGGACAAACAAGGAATTTGTCTTGGTGCAAATGCTCTCAGGGTACATAAAAGAAAAGATACATCCGTCAAGAGTCGAGAATCATAAGGTACAATACTTAATGACAGTCATAGGATACAATAAACAATCAAATCATACCAGGAAATAGTCAATAAAAATAGTAAGGATACAAATGACAAAGTTACAGTCATACAGTCCCAAGTGGGAGGGGATGAGTGATAAGGAGTGATGAGAAGATTAATAGTGATAGTAGTGCAGACTTTGTAAATAGTTGGACAGTGTTGAGGGAATTATTTGTTTTGCAGAGTGATGGCATTCAGGGAAAAAAACTGTCCTTGTCTCTAGTTGTTCTGGTGTGCAATGCTCTATAGCATCATTTTGAGGGATGGAGTTGAAACTCATCCGGGATGTGAGGAGTCTGTAGATATTTTCACAGTTTTGTATCTTGACAAAGATTGTTAGGAATCCCAGAGGGGGAGGCTTTTGATTTGGGGACCCAAGGAAGCTGTGCTCAGGTTGGGACAGATGGAGAATATCTATTGATGTGGTCACTAGAAGTCGACACCAACTTCCCCATCCCCATCCCTTTCTCCCCTTCCCCTCCCCGTCCTCCTTCCTCCCCTTCTCCATCCCCTTCCTCTCTTTCTCTTTCTCCTCCTCCTTCCCCATCTCCTTCCCCTTCTCCCATTTCCTTCTCCTCAAGGATCTCTTTTCATCAAACTGAAGATCTCCCCAACATTTCACCTCTGCCTGAAGTTTCCTTCCCGTGAAGGGATGCAATGGGCCTCTTGAGCCCCTTCTTGCCAAAGGCTCTCAGGGAGGAAGATGCCTTCCAGATTTCAGCTGCGCCTCTCACACTGGCAGCCCCAGGAAGCCATCAGTTCCACATGACGGAGTGTCCCAGGGGGAAGGGGGCACACGGGATGTTATTGGAGGCTGGGCCAGGAGGCCTCTGGTCTTTGCTATAAATTTCCTATAGTGTTTTCACACTTTGAAAAGGCTCCCACTTTATTTATTTTTGCCTGGCTTTCTCGCATTCTTTCACCAGGGAGGCTGGGAAAGGGTGACCCTTTGCCACCGGTGTCACCCTTGTCACAACTCATTGTACTTCCTTGACTAAATGGAATTTCTTCCAGCAGAGGTTTTTTTTCTTCCCTCCTGCCCAGCTTATCCCTTGGAGGAAAGGAGCCACGTGAGAAGAAGGCGCTTTCTCCCAAGCGAAAGGCAAGCCCGAAAGAGATCAGCTCTGAGCTCCGGTTTCAGACCGCTCTTGGGTGGGTGGCTAGATGAAATCATCTGGTGGAGGCTGAGGCTACATGGGAAGATCCAGGCATGCATGCAAAGCTTCAGAAACATGATGTTCCCTTGACTTTCCTTGTGTGAAAGATTATGATGTTCCCTGGGAAGGAGAAGGAAGGAAGTAGGGGGCGGTTAACCCTTGTGCTCCCCACCAGTTTTCCCATGCAAACTGCTCCCAAGCAGAGATCTAGCTTGTCTGGATAAACATTCCTCAACCCTTGGCGCCTTTAAGATGAGTGGACTTCAAGTCCCAGAATTCCCCGGCCAGCCTGCTAGCCAAGGAATTCTGGGAATTGAAGTTCACCCATCTTGAAGTTGTTGCAGTAAAGATACACACACTGCTTTAGGTCCACTGCTAGACTCTGAGATCAGAACCAAATTCCAAAAATAAACTGGCTGGGAAAATGGACTCTTAAAAGGGATGGTAGCAGTTAAAAATCAGAGTGCATGGAAGGACCTGTGACCTTGACGTTGTCACTTCTCTTCGTCACATTCCCACATACACACATTAACCCTCATCCTTGGCAAATGGGAACGCATGAGCTACATCTAGTAAGATTTATCAACGTGATCTTGGTTACTGAAATTTGTTTCACCCAGATGACATTCCCAAAGTGTCCCAGAGGTCCTGCCAAGATGACCAGTCCTGAATGACCAGTCCAGGCCACCTCCAGCCTTGGATGTGATTTGGGGAGTGTTCATAGTTCACATCTAACAAAGGTAAATCCTGACATCTATTTCTCAGCCATCCAGGTCATGGTTGTTCCAAAGCTACTAGTCCAAAAGGCAACTGAACTACCTTAGTTTTTATTTGAAAATGTTTTGCTTCTCATCCAAGAAGCTTCTCCAGTTTTAACTCAGTTAGAATTTCAGTTAGAACTGAATCAGCTTCCTGGGTGAAAAGCAAAAACATTTTCAAAGGAAAAAAAAGAAGGAAGTCCACTTGCCTCTTGGAAAAGCAATTTTGGGGTAAATTCTGGTGGTTGCTAAGAGAGCCTGGTGTCCTGTTTTAAGGAGAACTTTGAAAGCCTGTCCAATCCAGATCTAGGCTCCAAAAGAAGACTAAGAAGAAAGAGAAGAACAAGGCCAAGGCATTGCCTCCTCTGCAGGTAGCAGCATCTGGAGATCTCATAATCCGCTTGGTCACTCACTGATATGAAATCCAGCATGTCTTTTAAAATGATGTTAATGTCCATATTTGTGCTTTTTCTTCTGAAAGAGTCTATCATCCCTGTCCTCTTGGTCAAAGATATATAAGGGCCATTCCTCCAGGACACAATTCAGAATTCTTTACAACGAGCTACCACGCAGGTGAAATCTCTCCAGTTCATGAAGCAATCTGTGGATGCCGACAAAACCAAATTCTACTTGTACCCACCACCTGTCCAAATAAGTGGTTTGAGGAACCTTGTCCAAGTAGTTTTTCTCCTTTGGTGCCTGCTGGATTTTGCTGCCTTTCACCAGTCACTTGTCTTCCTTCAGCAGCAGATGTGTCCATCTTATCCTGCCCTAGGAGCCAGCCCACAGCATGGAAGCTGGAAGTACATCCCGTGTCTCCTGATCTACTTCCAACAAAGGATTTTGCAAAAATTCACCAGTTAAAGTGCACAATTTTTGCATGCAGGGATCTCTTTCCTACTTCCAGAGACTCTTCCTTCACTTCTAGAGAACTCTCGATAAGTCTGTGCTGTTGGATGTCAGGCATTTTGGGTAGACCAGACAGTAAACACAGCCAGGTAACCTAATCCCATTTTATTGTAAAGTTAAAGATTCTAGCAAGTCTGAAAGTTCAAATCTCCCACTGTCTCCTTTACAGCTTGAGAAATCAGGGCAGGTCTCTTTGAATCTCTTTTTCCACCCATTATCCTGCTGTGGGCTCTGCTGCCTCTTATCTGGCTGTTTCCTAGGCAGCATCTCTTCACCTTGTCCCCGAAGGTCTTTCCCGCATACAGCAACACTGGCTTAATGGTTGCCCCAAAATATTTAGACCAGTAACTTTCCCTCTCCCAGCCCAGCTTACCTTCCAGGGCTCCTATGGGGGAAATGGGAGGAGGGAGCCCTATTTATACCACCTTCAAGTTCCAGAACAAAGGCAGGAGAGAAACCTAATACAGCTGATCCATCATCAGGCCCAACATTTATGTTGCTAAGCATGACAGTGAGTTTCTGCCATATGCAGCCTGGCCAGGAGCTAAGCAGCTCAGCCATCCCATGGTAGAAGACAGAATAACAGAGTTGGAAGGGACCTTGGAGGTCTTCTAGTCCAACCCCCTGCTCAGACAGGATGCCCTTTACCACTTCAGACAAATGGCAGTCCAGTCTCTTCTTGAAAATCTCCAATGATGGAGCAGCCACAACTCCTGCAGGCAAGCCATTCCGCTGGGTGATTGTTCCCACAGTTAGGAAATTTCTCTTAGTTCCAGATTGCTTCTCTCCCTGATTTGTTTCCATCTATTGCTTCTTGTCTTCCCTTCAGGTGCTTTGGAGAATAGGTTGAACTGCCATTTTTTGTGGCAGCCCTTCAAATATTGGAAGGCTGCTCTCTTGTCTTTCTCTTCCTTAGACAAAACATACGCAGTGCCCACAACTGTTCATTGTCATGTTTTAGCCTCCAGTCTCCTGGTCATCTTTGTTGCTCTTCTCTGGACTCTTTCGAGAGTCTCCCCTCTTTTTCCAATGAGTAGTTGGAAGTCCAGAGGATACACTGCCCATCTAAGAGTGATGCCAAGGAATCCTAGAAGACTTCCATGTGCCTGCCAGTCAAAACAGACTGACTCACCAATTTGGACAGATTCTCCTCCACTCAAAAAATCTGCCTCCTTCCAATTGCTTTTAGTTTGGAATGATGTACAAATATGTCAAGGGAGAGAGGGGGTTTTTTGGTGGTGGGGGGAAACATGCTCGGTGCTTGTTTTTCCCCAAGCAAGAATTACTGTTTCTTTCACGCAGAACCTGGGCAGACGGTTTCCTCCAAAAATGAAAGCATTTGAAGCATTCTTTTCATGAATGGAAGAGTTTTTGTACAGTATATTTTTCTCCCTGTTGTTTAGGAGCTTGCAACCATTTGGAAACTTTTATTTTTTTAAAAAAATGCAGGTAGTCCTCAAATTTGGCAACTGAAACAGCACTGAAAAAGTGACTTATGACCAGATCCTCTCATTTATGACCACCGCAGCCATCCCTATGGTCACATGATCAAAATTCAAGTGCTTGGCAACCTGCATATATTTATGAGGTTTGCAGTGTTCTGGGGTTACGCGAGGACCACCTGCAACCTTCCCACCAAAAAGTCAATGCTTAACGATTGTGAGATTTGCTCAACAGCTACAGGGCAAAAGTTGAACAAAAGTTCCTAATATTGGGCATGATTCACTTAACCAACTGCCTTGATTAGCAATGGAAATTCTGGCCCTGATTCCGGTCACAGACTTGTAACCCAAGTTTTAATGCAGATAATTCTCAGCTTATAACAGTTCCTTCAATGGTCGTTCAAAGTTCCAAGGGCACTGAAAAAGGGAACCAGGGCCAGTTTTCACACTTACGACCGTTGCCACATCCCTATGGTTACGTGACCAAAATTCAGGCGCTTGGCAACTGAATCGTATTTGTGACGGTTGCAGAGTGATCCCCTTTTGGGACCTTCTGACAAGCAAAGTCAATGGGGAAGCCAGATTCACAACTGTGTTACTAATTTAACACCTGCAGTGATTCACTTAACAACGGTGGCAAGAAAGGTTGTAAAATTGGGGAAAACATTAACAACTCTCTGACTTAGCAACAAAAATTTTGAGCTCAATTGTGCTCATAAGTTGAGGTTTACCTGTGTGGGTCAGGGGGAAAAGAGGCAAAGTAAGCAGTCTCTGAATTTGGGAGGGTTGTTTCTATGAATTATTTTTGCTGCTTTTAACCTCAATATGTGCTGCTTTGAGCTGGGTTACTCTGATGACCCACAAACTGACCGATAAAACAAATAAGATGCAACATTACAATGCTTGCCCACCAACCAATGACAGTTATCGGACAGGTGTAGTCTAGTGGAAAGAGGGACTGGGGAAGATGTGATACTAGTGTTCCAATATTTGAGGGGCTCCTACAAAGGCAAGGGCATCAACCTATTTTCCAAAACACCAGAAAGCACAATGAGAAACAATGGATGGAAACTAACCAAGGAGAGAAGCAACCTGGAACAAAGAAGAAATTCCTTAGAGTTGAGCGCCATCAACCAATGGGACAGTTTGCCTCGAGAAGTTGTGGGTGCTCCAACACTGGAGGCTTTTAAGAAGAGACTGGACAACCATTTATCTGACATGGTCAATAGCAGAGGTCTCCAACCTTGGCACCTTTAAGCCTGGGGGATTTCAATTCCCAGAATTCTGGGAGTTGAAGTCCCCCAGGCTTAAAGGTGCCAAGGTTGGAGACCCCTGGTATAGAGAGTCTCTGGCTCAAGCAGGGGGTTGGACTAGAAGACCTCCAAGGTCCCTTCTAACTCTCTTATTCTATGAGAAGGATCACTCAGGTCTCACCACTGTCTGACCAGCTATTGAGGCTCCCTTGCAGCTTCAGCCTGAGGTCAATCTGGCGGTATGGACAGAAGTTTTGAGCTAAGTTGTGGTTGTGAGTCAAGGACCACCTGTAACTGTTATGGTTTTGCCTTCATGCTTTATTCTGCTTCTGCTACTGAGGGATGCAATCAAGATCAAGAGAGGCACTACTACCATTCTATAAAGCCTTAATAAGAGCACACCTAGAATAACTGCATCCAGTTTTGCTCACCAGACTATAAAAAAGAGGCTGAGATTCGAGAAAAAGTACAGAGAAGAGCAACCAAGATGATGAGGGGACTGGAAGCTAAAACATACGATAAACGGTTGCAGGAACTGGGCTTGGCTAGTCTAGTAAAGAGAAGGACATGATAGCGGTCTTCCAATATTTGAGGGTGGGGGGTTGGACTAGATGATCTACAAGGTCCCTTCCAACTCTGTTAATCTGACTTTAATCTGATTTTGATGAACAAAAGGATCAGGGGGAGAGATGATAGTGGTCTTCCAATATCTGAGGGGCTGCCACAGAGAGGAGGAAAGGGTCAACCTATTCTCCAAAGCCCCCCACCCCCACCCCAAGGCCAGAGGAGGAATAATGGATGGATACTGATCAAGGAGAGATTCAACCTGGAAATAAGGAGAAACTTTCTGACACTGAGAACAATCAACCCATGGAACAGAAGTCGCCCTCGGAAGTTGTGGGAGTTTCATCACTAGAGACTTTCAAGAAGAGACTGGACCCCCACCGCTCAGGAATGGGGCAGGGTCTCCTACTTGGGTGGGGTATGTGTGTTGGACTAGATGACCTACAAGGCCCCTTCCGATTCTGTTAATCTGTTAGCATCTCATTCATGGCCGATTGTCCACCCTGGCGATTTGTCAGTGACCAATGATGGACAATGGAGCTTCTGGGAGAACCCAGCGGTGCCTTTCCCCCCCCCCCCCCAAAAAAAACGCCCGGTCCTGGCGTCTGCTTGCCCTCCTGCCTTTTCTCCCGCTACATCCCACCCCCCACCCCCACCCCCGCCCCAACATCTGCCTTCTTTCCCTGGAAAGGGGGAGAAAACATCTGGTGAACTTCGGTGTCCCTCAAAACAAGCCGAGCTCAGCGCCGGAGTCAAAGATTAACAGAGAACCGGCTGAAGGCGCAGCCGGTCAGAAGGAGGAGGAGGAGGAGGAGGAGGAGGGTGGTGTGTGTGTGTGTGTGTGTGTGTGTGTGTGTGTGTGTGTGTGTGTGGAGGAGCGGGGAGGGAAGGGGCAGCACCCCGTCCCCCTTCTTGGGGCGGCTTCCCTGGGCACTTACCGGTCTTCCCCACGCCGCTGCCCCCCAGCACCACCAGCTTGATGACTTTGTTGGGCGCGCAATCCAGGAGCGGGTATTCCGGGATGGGCACCAGGAGGAAATTCATGGAGGGCTGCTGGGACATCGTCGCCCGGTCGGGCATGCCAGAGGGAGGAGAGCCCCGAGGAAGGCCCGCGAGGGGCTCGGAGGGGTCCCGGGAAAGGGCGCAGCAGCCTCGGGGAGCAGCTCCGGCCTTCCCTGCATACTCAGCCCCGCGGCATGGCCGGAGGAGCCCAGACCGGGCAGCCCCTTCCCCGAAAAACCCCGCGCCAGCCGGGGAAAGTTTGCAGCGCCGCAAGCCTCTCCAGGGAAAAGCTGACTCCGGCGCTCGGCAGCCAATCAAAGGGGCCCGGCCGGCATTCCAGCGGGTGGGCAGACGGAGCGGGGCTCCGGCTCTCTGCTCGCCCGCCCACCGCCCAGCCTTCCCCGGCCTTCCCCCGCCCGGCCCGGCTCGGCTCGGCTCGGCTCCGCAGCTCCCGGCTTGGCGGCGCCGGCGCCTTGGATATCGAGCGCTTGCAGTGAAAAGCGTTGGAAGGGGACTTGGGGGGGTCATCTAGTCCAACTCTCCGCCCAAGCAGGGGAGCCAAACTTGGCAACTTTCAGGCTTGGGGACTTCGACCCCCAGAAGTCTTAAAGGTGCCGTGTTTGGGGATCCCTGCTCTAGAAGGAGATGCGAGTTCTCTCTCTCTCACACATACACACGCTCACTATCGAACTCTCTCTCTCTCTCTCTCTCTCTCTCTCGATCAAAAATACTCTGTCTGGAGGCTCCTTTTCCAACCAGCGCAGCCAAGAGCTTCACAGAAAAGATGGACTCTGGGACAGATGAAGGGGGAATTCCCTTGCAGGTGTCTGGAGAGGAACGTTCTCCAAGTGCCGGAGATAGCAAAGAAACAGACACCAGCTTCAAAGGGAACAGGTGGCCCAAGCAGATAAGACAGAATACACGCCCATCTTTCCCCTTCACAAGAGATTGTGGACAGGATCTGAAGAAAGAGTTTGAAGAAGATCAGGGAGATAAGACTTGCCAGACATTTCCTTACAAGAGATGGTTTCTTCAGAGGCAGGAGAGAGAGTTCAGGGACCCTTATCTTGTTTGCTTACATGTTGCAAAGACCATCTGGAGGAAACTTTCTGGATTTATCTCACCTTTCCCTTTGACAGCCGGGTGCTAATCTCTCACAAACATTCCCAGAGAGAAACAGCCATCCCAAGAGAAATCCAGGAACTTCTTAATTTAAGTCAGTGTTTCTCAACTGTGGGAACTTTGAAGATGTGTTCCAAAATTCTCAGCAATGGCTTTGTTGGCTGTGGAATTCAGGGACTTGAAATCCATATACCTGGAAAGCCCTGATCTAGATGGATACACATCAGTTTGTTCAACCAACCGGTATGTCCTGGCTCATATCTTGATTCGAAACCATAAACGATGACACAAACTTCCACCCTCTTCTGATTAGAATTAGAATTCTTTTTATTGGCCAATTGTGATTGGACACATAAGGAATTTGTCTTGGTGCAAATGCTCTCAGTGTACATAAAAAGAAAAGAGACACTCATCAAGAGTCGAGAATCATAAGGTGCAACACTTAATGATAATCATAGGGTGCAATAAGCAATCAAATCATACTTGGAAACAGTTAATATAAATCATAAGGATAGCAACTTTTCCAACTCACAGGTTTGATTAAAACGCTTTGAGGGAGATGGGCAGTTTAGAAAGATGAAATATAAACATACAAATTAATTAATATGCAGCTCACTTCAAGATGGAGGATTTAATTGAGAGGAGACAGAAAGAGAGAGGATGGGAAGCTGGGTTGTGTGTAAGGCTGATACATGGTATTTTTTTTTTACTCTAGAAACTTTTAACAGGGGTGGGATTCTACCAGTTCACATCTATTCACTAGAACCGGTTGTTAACATTCTAAGCAGTTCGGAGAACCGGCTGTTAGAAGAAATTACTGGCCTCATTCTGTAAGGAAGGCAGGAAGGAAACATTCTGGTGTTGCTTACAGAAACTGCCTCTCCGTTAACCCTTATTACATTCTTGGCAAGACTAGACTATCTATCTCAGGAACTTCTCTGGAGTTTTTTTCCTCCTTTGCTGGTACTTTGCTTGTGTGGAGTGACCATTCAAAGTTACAATGGCACTGAAAAAAGTGACTTATGACCATTTTTCACACTTACGACTGTTGCAGCATCCCCAGAGTCAGGAAAGGCCAGACAAGGAGATGCGTGCCTAAATGTGAGTGATATTGAGTTGGCCACACCCAGCCAATAATACGACCACCAAACCATGTCCATCCAGTCACATGACCACCAAGCCACACCCCACCACCTAAGCCACACCCACAGAACCAGTTGTAAAAAATTTTGAATCCCACCCTTGACTTTTAAGATGGGTGAACTTCAATTCCCAGAATTCTCTAGCCAGCATACTTGAGAAACCCCAGCGAGGGAACTTAAGCTGGGTCCTGAAATGGAGAGAGGGATTATGAAATGGACCAGAATGAATTCTCCTGAGACTTGAGTGGTGAAATTCATGAGAAAATGGATAATGGTGAGGAGGGGAAAGGAAATAGCAATAATACTTAGACTTATATACTGCTTCACAGTGGTTTACTGTGCTCTCTGAGCAGTTTACAGAGTCAGCATATGTGCCCTCAAACAATCTGGGTCCTCATTTTACCAATCTCGGAAGGAGGGAAGGCTGAGTCAACCCCGAACCAGGGAGAATCGAACTGCCAAACTGCAGTTAGCAGAAGTAGCCTGCAGTACTGCAATTCTAACCACTGCGCCATCACTATCGCCCTGATTTTTGCTGATCCCAAAGGACGTTACAAAATAGAATAACACAATAACAGAGTTGGAAGAGACCTTGGAGGTGTTCTAGTCCAACCCCCTTTTCAGGGACTACTGTACTCAGTGCTAACAATACTGCAAACTCTATTTCAATATAGGAAGGAGGAAGTTCATTCAATTCTATCATATTCATAGTCAAAAGGGTAGACTAAGCAACTAGAACAAGGGTGTCCAACCTTCGCAACTTGGCTGCCTGAAGAATTCTGGGAAATGAAGTCCACAAGACTTAGAAGTTGCCAAAGTTGCACACCCTAAACTAGAACCTTCAGCTCCAGGGCTGAATATTACTTTGAAGTGCTCAGCGCCTCCTGAGCATCAGTTGTAGCTGGAACGTTTCCCCAGAGGGGCTCACTGGCCCAGATAAAAGCTGCTGCAAGGTTCATCCTTCCAGGTGTCTGCAGCACTGTGGCTCAACCCTGGCAATTTTGATGTCATTGAAATATATGCCCCAGTATACTGGCCAGGGAATTCTGGGTATTGCAGTCCATCCATTTTAAAGCATGTTGGCCAGAGAATTATGGAACCGAAGTCTACACATCTGAAAGTTGCCATGGTTGAAAACATCCCGTTGCCCATTGCAGAATGTTAAGGACGCATCGGGTTTGCTGGAACCTACAGAATACAGGTAATCCCCAATTTATAATCTGACTTCAAATTTTCAATGGCACTGAAAAAATGGCTTATGTTTTCACACTTATGACCGTTGCATCATCCCCATGGTGACGTGATCAAAATTCAGCCATTTGGCAACTGATTCATATTTACGATGGTTGCAGTGTTCCAACAGTCATGTGGTCCCCTTTTGTGACCTTCTAATAAACAGTCAATGGGGAGGCCAGAATAACTTTACAATCCTGTTACTAACTTAACAACTGCAGTGATTCATTTAACAACTGTGACAAGAAATGTTGTAAAATGGGGGAGGGGGAATTTACATAACAATTTACTTGTCTCATTTACTAATGGAAATTTTGGACTCAATTTTGGTCATAAGTGGATTACCTGTGGTTCCTCTACGTATGAGACAGAGGGACTTTCCAAAAAACTGGGGGTGGGAAAGATGTTCCCAGCCCCCTCTTTGAGGATTCCCCTACCCGGATCTTTTGCAATGCCCCCTCACAAAGAATTGCAGCCTCTTCCCTGCTTTTCCTCCCAGTTTTGTAGAACTGACCCCTATCTAACAAAATGAAATTCAATGCAGAGAAAAGGAAAGTCCTACACTTCAGCAAGAAAAACCAAAAGTACACATATAGACTGAAACCAGGTTCAATAGCAGACACTGTGAGAGGGATCTTGGAGTCTTAATGGACAACCAGCTAAATATGAGACAGCAGTGTGCAGCAGCCGCCAAAAAAGCTAAACTACACTGAAGGATACAATCAAGATCGAGTGAGGTAGGTATTAATACCTCTCTATATATCCTTAGTAAGGCCACACCTAGAGTCCTGCATCCACTTTTGTTCACCACATTATAAAAAAGATGTTGAGACTCTAGAAAAAGTGCAGAGAAGAGCAACCAGGAGGATGCGGGGACTGGAGGCTAAAACATACAACGAACGGTTGCAGGAACTGGGCCTGGCTAGTCTAGGGAAGAGAAGGACCAGGGGAGACAGGATAGAGGTCTTCCAATATTTGAGGGGCTCCCCCAGAGAGGAGGAAGGGGGTCAAGCAATTTTCTAAAGCGCCTGAATGCCAGACAAGGAAGAATGGATGGAAACTGAACAAGGAGAGATTCAACCTGGAAATAAGGAGAAACTTTCTGACAATGAGAACAATCAACCCATGGAACAGAAGTTGCCCTCGGAAGTTGTGGGAGCGCCATCACTTGAGACCTACAAGAAGAGATTGGACTGCCATTGGTCAGAAATGGTGTAGGGTCTCCCACTTGGGCAGGGGGCTGGACTAGATGACCTACAAGATCCCTTCCAACTCTGTTATTTTGCTCGGTCTGTAAAAGTCTCTCCTCGCGCCGGGCGGGCCCAGAAAGGGGCGGGGCCGGCGGCGGAACGGAGGAAGGGCGGAACTTTCCTTCCGAGGCTGCGCGGGCAGGTCGGAGCCCAGTGCGAGGGACGCGCGTCCACCGCCGCCGCCGCCGCCTCCTCCTCCTCCTCCACCACCACCCGGAGGGCTTTCTCGGTGGCGCCACCTGCGGCGGCCGCGGCTCCGGCGGCGGCGCTCCCTCGGGCGGCGGGGCGGGCGGCCAACATGGCGGCGGCGGCGGGCTGCGGCGGGTCGCCGCGCGGATGGCAACGCTGATGACCGTCCGGAGACTCGCCTCCATCTGTACCATGGTGAGGGGGGGCGGGGGAGACGCCCCGCAGCATTAACACCCCTCCCTCCGCGGAGGCCCTCCCTTTTGGGGGGAGGGGAGGGACGGCAGTGAGGAGGAGTCTGCTTCCGCGAGGAGGGAGCAGGCGCGGGGATGGAGCCCGGCAGGAAACCTCTGGGGGCAGCTCTCTGAGCATGTGCAGAGTGCTTTCTCCCGCGGGAGTGGGGGGGGGGCGGTGAGAGGAAAAGCAGCCCCTTAAAGGGATCCCCCCCTTCCCAAAGGAGCCTTGAAGGCAGGGGTCTCCAACCCGGGCCCCTTGAAGCCTGCTGGCTGGGGGATTCTGGGAGTTGAAGTCCTCCAGGCTTAAAGGGCCCAGGTTGGAGATCCCTGCTTTAATGAGCTGGCTTTTGGGGTTGGGTCTTTTTTCTCCTCTGGACGCCTCACTTTGTTTGTTTGTTTGTTTGTTTGTTTATGGATTAAATGCATATTGCTACCCCCTTCTGGGGGAGGTGCTGGAGACCGTGCATGGTGCCTGGAATTCGAAAGACAAAGCCCATCATCCACCGTCTCCTGTCCAATTCAGGAGAACCTCGGGCTGCTTCCTCCAATCCGGACCTTCCTATATCCCAGATTTCCAGGCAGGATTTCTCTTTCTTGCTCCTTTTCTTTCTTTTTTTTTTTCCAGATAAGGACTCCAAATAATAATAATAATAATAACAACAACAACAACAACAACAACATCCTTCCAGTTTGGAGCCCCTGTCTGGTACCATGCATCTCGCCCTCTTAACTCATCGCTTTTTATGATAATGTCTTTATTTATGGTGTATGTTCTTTAGAGGGCATACTCATTTGTTTTTCTGTTTTAGGCAGATGTAACAGTTTATTTTAATGCATCTTATCCGTGATTTGATTTGGACATCATTGACATGCAACTAAAACAGTAAGAAAAGCTGTCATTACAAAATATGCAGAGCGCATTTCCAAGTTTGCGCACAATGGGTAAAGGGTTCTCTCCATTCCTTGATAGATTTTATTTTTATTCTGCTTTTTAAGTTTGTAAGTCATGCAAGGCAGCGATCATACCTAATACACTTCCTCCTCCTCCTATTTTCCCCACAACAACCCTGGGTTGGACAGAGAGAGACTTGTTTTTTTCTTCTGCTTTCTTGTTCTTTGGTCTCTTCCGCTTCGCTGCTTTAGTTATTTTTCTGTATGTTTGTCACAGTAAACATATCCTGGGTGGAAATGGCATGAAATGTGTGAATGCATCGTGAGGTGCACAGATGAGTCATGTATGTGGTGTATGGACCTGACTTGCAACATGTAGCCTGTTGGGGAACGGATGGCACCACAGGGTAGCTTCTATGAATTTAGTTAATTAAAGTGAGTAGGATCATATTGTTCCCACATTTTTAATGTAATTTAATGTCATATTTTCTGCATAGAATTGGAACAAATAGATGAAATGAGAAGCAATACAGTAATCCTTGTCTTACAACAACGATTGAACTCAAAGTGAGTTTTGCTCCATTTCCCGATTTTTCTTGCCAAAGTTGTTTAAGGGAATCACTGCAGTTGATAAGTTAGTATAACCTGGTTGTTTAGTGAATCAGGCTTACCCATTGACTTAGTTTGTCAAAAGGTCACAAAAGGGGATCATGTGACCCCCAGGAGAGAGCAAGCATCATAAGTATGAACCAGTTGCCAAACATCTGAATTTTGATCACATGATCATGGGGATGCTACAAAGGTCATACGTGTGAAAAATGATCATAAGTCACTTGTTTCAGTGCTGTTATAACTGAACAAATGACCTGTTGTAAGTTGAGGACTGTATTTAACAATATGGAGAGATTAAAATGTCTACAAATAGTAATCATAATATATTAAATGTATATGCCTCCTAACTCTCAGTAACTCTGGGCAGTTGGTTATATGTTGAGAAGCCCTGAAAAGATATGTTGGCCCTCTTTGACTCCAATTCATTTTCATTGAGTCAGGAACTTGCATTAGATGGTCTTGTAAAGTGGTGTGTCCTGAAAGTAGCACAAAGGTGTATTGCAGTGCAGGTTCTTTCTAGCCAGCAAACATGAGATTTCTCTCTCTCTGTTCCTGAGAGAAAAAAATAATTGATTGTCAAGACCAGAAAGGAAAGCAGGCTTCTGCAAATGGGGAAGTCCTTCCCCCTGCAGCTCTTACAAGCAATTCCTTCTCCCCTGAAGTAATTTGTGCTGCAGGATTGATGCTTGTGCAGCATTTCATTCCAGCAAAGACCATCTGGACTTCTCATTGCTTTCTATTGGGGAACATCTCTTGACATTTTCTATATTTTGTCTTTTAACTTCCCTCCATCATGAAACTCAAGTGTCATGGGATAGTTTTGGCTTGAATGAAGGAATGCAGTTGAAACTTCATCTAGATGAGAACTGTGCATTGTGGGTGAGAATAATCTTAATCTGATTGGAAATGCACAGCCTGAGTGATTTTCATTCTCCCTGAATGCTTCTGTTGATCTCCCAGCATTACAGCTGCTGAAAGTTCAAAAATACCTGGAGGGAATGTGTTGCATAACCATGCCCTTAAGACTGAGCAATTGTATTGAGATGTTGTCATGGAATGTGGCATTTGGTTAAACCGCAATTGTGTCAGTGGTTGGGTGTATCATTTAACACTGTTGGCTTGTTTACCAACTGATTTAAAGGGAAACTGATTTTTCCTCCCTTAAACAGGATCTGATTACCATGCATGCTTTATTGGGGCTGATATTGCAGAAGGCTTAGAAAGGACATCTGCAGCTCAAACACTTGTGGGAGCTAGATGTTTTGATCATGTAACATTTTCTCAGACCTGCTATGTTGGCTCCTTATTTATTTCCAGGTTTGTGAAGTATATGTGAAGACATTAAAGAGTGCCATGTGATAGCACATTTGCCTTTATAATCCAAGCCTGCTTATGGTCGAAGATTAGTTTCTGAGCGTGGAGATTCTCAGCCATCCAGGTCATGGTTGTCCCAAAGGTACTTTTTCAAAAGGCAACTGGACTTTCTTTGTTTTTTCTTGAAGACGTTTCGCTTCTCATCCAAGAAGCTTCTTCAATTTTGAACTGAAAAAGCTTCTTAGATGAGAAGTGAAAAATCTTCGAGGAAAAACAAAGTCCAGTTGCCTTTGAAAATTCACCTTTGGGATCCGTTTCTACTGTCTGGCCCATCACAGATACAGCCTTCTCACCAGTGTCCCCAACTCTTTTGAATTGTCTCCCCCATAACAAACTTTCCAATTTTTCTTTCCCAACTCCTTTCTTTGAGCTTGTAGTTGGCTAATTACACCATATCAGTATTTCTCAACCTTAACCACTTTAAGATATATGGCTTTTATTTCCCCAAATACCTCAGCAAGCAATGTTGTGACTGGGGCATTGTGGGCATTCTGGGAATTGAACTCCATATATCTTTAAATGGCCACAGTTGAGAAACACTGCACTATAAAAATATTTAAATAAGATGTGTGTTGCAATTGTCTTTCTTGTTCTGCTGATCCCTTAGGCGTTTAATTTTGTGGTTTGATTTTTATGTTTAAAAGTGGTCTGCTTTTAAGGGGTTTTGCTCTGAAAGATGTTAAAAATAACAACATAATAATAATAATAATAAACATACAGGTATTTCCCATCCGCCCTGGATGCTTAACATCAACGGGACATTTGACTCATATATTTGGAATCTAAGTCCTGTCTCAAGAGAAAAACTATATTTCTCTTTAAAACTCTTTCTGAGACAAATTAATCAAGTCCAGTTTATCTTCTCAAAGGGTTTACCTCCTTCCCTTGTCCAAAAAGGCCACCGTCATTAAGTTCAACCCCAGAGATAGTTCCAGTTTCTCATGCCAAACCACACCTCACTCTGCAGAGGTTCATGGTGTTTATGGGCGTTTAGCCATTAAAAGAGTCTTGGAAAGTGTTTCTCAGTCTTGGCAAGTTTAACATAGGTGGATTTGGCTTTCTGAGACTTGAAATCCACCTATCTTTAAAGTTGCCAAGGTTGAGAATCACTATTCTTGGATAAAAACATTCTGAATGGAGAAAAGACAAGCTCTCGACCTTTCCACAGCAGCCTCTTCCTCCATCAGTAGTTTTCAGCTTATGTTGCATTTATTTATCTCATTATGTTTGTTTCTAATGCATTCGTGTCAGTAAGAAGGCACTTACAGCAGTTTTGGTCCATGGGGAAAAATAAATAGTCCATAAGTGGATAAATCTACATGAAGGCCACCAAAATGACTTTGAAGTATGTGCCTTTTTCCGCAGGTCCCTGGAACTTTCTGTCAGCCAAGAGGTGATTTAAAGCAGGGGTCTCCAACCTTGGCCACTTTAAGCCTGACTGACTTCAACTCCCAAATTCCCTTGGAGACCTCTGATTTAAGGGGGGGGGGATGAGGCAGAAGAAAGAAAAAGCTGGGTACAGGTAGTCCTTAACTTACAGTCACTTAGTGGCTATTTTAATTTAAAATGGACCTACCTGGGTAGTACAGGTAGTCCTTGACTTACAACAGTTCATTTAGTTATTGTTCAAAGTTACAACAGCACTAAACAAATGTGACTTGCGACCATTTTTACACATGACCTTTTGTAGCATGCCCAGGTTCACATGATCAAAATTCAGATGCTTGGCAACTGGTTCCTACTTATGACCGCTACTGTATCCCAAGATCCCGTGGTCCTCTTTTACAACCTCCTGACAAGCAAAACCCACGGGGAAGCCAGATTCACTTAACAATGGTGGTAAGGAAGATCATAAGTTGGGGGCGAAGCTCCCTTAACGGATGTCTCGCAACAGCAGAAATCTTGGGCTCAATTTGTGGTCATAAGTTGGGGGATTACCTGTACTTGTAATCTGGGCTCAGAATTCTGATGGTCGGGCCCACCTGCAGCCCTCATGGTCACGACTACACTTCAGTAATCAGGCCACATTTGTGTATCCCAAGGTCACATGAACTCAGTTTGTGAAAGTTTTTCCAAAAGCCAGTATTTGCTGTACTTCCAGTTATGGGCAAAACTAGCCCATTGCAAACCATGGTGTTGCTTGATTGCTTAACAGCCACCATAAAGAAGATACTAAAATCGGGTCAGTCATGTGATGGGTAGGCTCTGTTACTGTCATAATTTGAGGACTACCTGAATATTAGATGAAAACTTTTTAAAAATCAGGGCAGTTCAACAGCTGAACCTCAGACCAGGAGGGGGAGGTAGGTTCTCTTCACTTGAAGTGAATTCTGGGAGTTGAAGTCCACAGAGGCTTCCTGGACTCCCTAAAGCAGGGGTCTGCAACCTTGGCCACTTGAAGACTTGTGGACTTCAACTCCAGAGCAAAGCAGGCTGAGGAATTCTGGGTGTTGAAGTCCACAAGTCTTCAAGTGGCCAAGGTTACAGACCCCTGCCCTCAAGGTCTCCTTCCAATTTTCTGATTCTGTATTCTGAAATGAACAGCATCTAAACACCAGCTGTGTCTTAAGGTCCCCCTTCTCTGTCTTTGAACCAATCACTTCAAGGCTTGAATATCCTAATCTTAATTTTTGTATTTTCCTGCTTCTTCCCCTCTCCTCCTTTTTAAAAAAAAAATCATTTGAGGCATTCTAGAGATCTTAGAAGGCTGCTGGGGGGAACACTTTGGTCTTGGTGAAGATACAGGTAGTCCTTGACTTAGAAAAGTTCATTTAGTGACTCTTCAAAGTTACAACGGCACTGAGAAGAGTGACTAGTGACTGTTTTTTCACCCGACCATTGCAGCATCTCCTTGGTCACGTGATCAAAATTCAGAGGCCTGGCAACTGGCTACGACGGTTGCAGTGTCCTGACCCCTTTTGCGACATTCTGACGAGCAAAATCAATGGGGAAGCCAGATTCAATTAACAATCATGTGACTAAGCTGAACAACTGCAGTGATTTATTTAAATGACTGTGGCAAGAAATGACTGTAAAACTGGGCAAAACTCATTTAACAAATGTTTCACTTAGCAACAGCCATTTTGGGCTGAATTGTGGTCGTAACTCGAGGACTGCCTATATTGTACCATCTGGCTGTAGATTTTACATGAGAGCAAAGCTCTTTTTGGAATAGAAAATTCAGAGGTTGAACTGGAAAAGTGTAGGAACCGTCCCATTTTGTGTCACTAAGGGTCTGTCCTTGAGACTTCTTTGCAGTTGAGAAGGAGTCCACCTGCAAGCTATAATACATAATTTTGGTCTCGGCCCTTTACTGTTCCTGCACATCCACTGTAAGCATCCCTGTAATCATCTTACCCAAGCAGTCTCCATCGAGATGTAAATAAAAATCTGTCCCAGCTAAGCTAAGTGGGAATTTTAAGAATTGCCATCCCAGAACCATCCGAGGGGAGGTTGACAAAGGCTTACCTTAGAAAGCCTCTTCCAAACTGCTCTGTTCTTCCAGCTCTTTCTCCAGCTCTGGAAGGGGATCTTTTTTATAGCTGGTATTTCTTTCTCTGCAGATCCAATTCATGATGATAAATCACCAAGTTGTGTATGTTTTCTTGTAGTCCTTCTCTTGCGTCTACGAAATGTAGGTTTTTGTTGGAGCACATTGAGATCAAGTATCTATAGAATATAGAAGGAGATTCTAAGGCAGAGGTCTCCAAACTTGGCCACTTTAAGACTTGTGGACTTCAACTCCCAGAATTCCTTAGCCAGCTTTGCTTTGGGAGTTGAAGTCCACAGGTCTTAAAGTGGCCAAGTTTGGAGACCCCTGATCTACACCAAGAGGGCCAATTAACCTTTGGATGGGCATGGGCAGGAAGGGGTTGACTAGTTAGAGTTGGAATTCAGCCATGTTTCTGAACTGTTCACTGATCTTTGCTTTGCCAGTATGCCGGAGATGTTTTTCCAAGGAACAGCTGAAGAATAGCCTACCCTGGAAAGGAGCAAGTTTATATCTCAGATCTTAGATTAATTGAGTTGGAAGGGACCTTGTAGGCCATCAGAGACACACAACAGACCACCTGCACTCTGCATGGCTGCATTATTTTATAGGCATTTCTAGAAATATATTTGCCCAGCCTTAGCCACTTTTAAGTTGTGTGGACTTCAATTCCCAGAATACCCCAGTCAGCATTGAAGTCCACCGGAAGCAAGAGAAGAAAGCTGTGTATGTCCGCCATCTTGATTTATGTGGAAAAATAATAAAGGCAGGATAAAATACATAAATAAAACACTGGTCGAGAGTAAAAATTCATCCAAAATTATTTTACAATTTATTATTGTATATTTCCATATGTTTTTCAGAAGCAATCTTTCCAGTGAAAGGTGTCAATCCACTTTGCTTTAATTTGTGATTTCCTTGGTTTTGGCTTGTCAGAATGCCAGAGTGTTGTGATTGGATTAAAACAGTTATTAAATAGTCACTCATTCTTCTTTTCAAGCCATTAGATGACTTATTCCAGAACTTTGACCTTTTTTCATATTCATTGCCAAAATAAACCCACATCCAGTTGCAGCTGAACATTTCTTAGAATTGTTATTTTTACTTGAAGGGAATAATTCTGTGTTTGAGATTTGGGTGCACAAAAAGGAGGACACAAATGCCATGGTTGACACTCCCACCGAACTCTATAAGCTACTTCAAAATTTACACAAGGAGAAAAGTAGTAAATAAAATTCAAATCTTAACCCAAGCTGAAGTTTCTCGTTTTAATCCTGTCTCTATTCCTCCTCATCTTATGTGCAAGGCCCCCGGGAATCACTCAGGCTCTGTCCAGATCTCTGCCCAAATAATATTTTGTGCTTCTGATTTACAGGATTTTATGGAAGTTCTGACTTGGTGGTGGAATGCAAAATACTACACTGCCACAACTTGTTTGCTTGTCAAATGCTCTATGCATTTTACATGTGTCGTGCAGAACAGAAATTCTGTTCTTTCCAGCTTTGTGTTTGTTATCTCAGAGAGCACACTTTGCACATTGTGGTGGTTCCACTAGTTTTATGCTCAAGCAGTGTCTCAACCTTGGCAAGTTTAAGTGGTATAGATTTTGACTCTTAGAATTTTGGGAGTTGAAGTCCATGTGTCTTAAAAGTTGCCATGGGTGAGAAACACGGCACTGGAGTGTCGAGTGATAAAGCAGTGGAGTAATTTCTGCAGTGGTGTTCAAGTAAGCATTTGGGATTTCAATACTCACTTCAGTGAAATTGGTGTTAAGCCATCATTTTTCAAGCTCAGTAGTGTGCATGTAAGAATATTGTTTGCGTCTGTCCTAAAATAAGAAGTACATCGTCAACTGTCAAGTTCTGTCGGTAACCCTTTGATTATATCCTGGGTGTGTGCTAGACTGTTTGTTAGTTTTTGTTTTCTAATCTTCCCTCCTACCTCATAACCTTCCTTACATGCTTCAGTGATTTTGTTGCTCCTTTTGTGGTAATACTTAGTGCTTCTTAATTGGCAGGAGTCTCCAGCAAGCAAATGAATGCATTTGGGTGACAATCAGTTAACAGGGATGAATCAGGTGTGAGGTGTTTCTTGACAAAGTGATGCTTCAGCATCCCTTCACGGGTACCATCTGTTATGCAATGTTTTTCATGATTTCATGTTTTTCTAAGTTTGACATGTTGCTTTAATACAGGTCGTCCTTGAATTAAAACAGTTTATTTGGTGACTGTTTGACATTACAAACACCCTGAAAAAAGTGACTTCTTCTTACCATATTTCACATGCAACTGTTGCAGCATCCCCAGGATCACATGATCAAAATCCAAACGCTTAACAACTGATTCACATTTATGACGGTTGCAGAATCCCAAGGCTATTCTATCCCTTTTTGTAACCTTCCGACAAGCAAAGTCCATGAGGAGGAAGCCAGATTCACTTAACATTTGTGTTACTAACATAATCTTTGGAGTGATTCACTTAATAATTGAATCAAGAAAGGTCGTAAAATGGAACAAAACTCACCTAGCTGTTTCGCTTAGCAAAAGAAATATTGGGGTCAATTGTGGTCATAAGTCAAAAACTACCTGGATGAAGACAGTTATTTGTAATGCACACATCCTGATCTCAAATTGTTAATTGAGCTGATTGGAAGCTAAGTTTGCAGAAATTTTAATTTTTCTGACTTTTAGTGAAATGGGCTGCTGCCCAGCAAGGGGGCCCTTCCTGCCTGTGTGAGTCCATCCCTATGGCAGAAGTAGATGGAGGGGTTTGCATCTTCCCTGGGCAGCTTCTGCCATAAGTCATTATGACCAGGCGAGGGTTGGAAGCAAAGCTTTTCAAAGCGGAGCTCTTTGCATTGTTGTTCAGCTCATCCTGCCTTCCCAAGCATGACAAACCACACTGCAGTGGGTGAGCTTGGCCAAGGCATTAGTCAGCGTCTCATCTCATTGCAAATACAGCTGGAGGTAGCATGCTAAGTAGCTGAGCCAAGGTTTATCGCAGCAGATGCAGGCAAAGTGCTGCAAGTGATCATGCTTCATATACAATGGGGATCCCCAAACTTTTCGGCACCAAGGATCAGTTTCCTGGAAGACAATTTTTACATGGACCTGGGTAGGTGGTGATTTCGGTTTCACTTGCTTGCCCGCGGCTCACCTCCAGCTGCGCGGCCCAGTTCCTAACAGGCCACAGACCAGTGTCAGCCCATGGCCCCAGGGGTTGAGGACCTCCGATATAAAACATGGGTGCCCACTTTTTTGGCTTGCCTGGACCTCTCACTTAGTGAAGAGGAATTGTCTGCAGCTGCATATAAAATATATAGTTATTGTAGCAATAGCACTTAGCAATTGGACTTACATCCTGCTTCACAGTGCTTTCTGGCCCTCTCTAAGCAGTTTACAGAGTCAGCCTCTTGCCCCCAACAATCTGGGTCCCCATTTTACCCACCTTGGAAGGATGGAAGCAATGCTGGCTAAGGAATTCTGGGAGTTGAAGTCCACAAGTCTAAAAGTGGCCAAGGTTTGAGACCCCTGCTCTAAAGGTCTTCCAATAGTCTCCCTTCATTCCCCCTTGCTGTTCCCACTGTTCCTTTCCCTGTATCATCTTTTCCATGTGTGCCTTGGGGTTTAATTCCTTAAACCTCACCCCCCCCCAACCAAGATTACAGATATATAGCGCACAATTTGCTTAAAAGTATTTACCCCTTCCTGATTCGGTGTCTCTCTTTCCAGTTTGTACTTACTAAACAGCCTTCCAGATAGGGAACCTCCAGCCTGCTGCTAATGTGGTCAGACTAATCATTGTTCTTGCAGCTGCTTGGTGCCAACATAATGGTAAGCTGTGGGACTGGAGGGTGTCAGGACTAGATCAGATAAAAGAGATTTCTTACATCTTCATTTGCAAAAGCTTCATGGAAATGTGTCAGTTTATCAAACGTGTTAAGCATATTCTACTCTTTTTTTTTTTTTTTGTTCAGGTGGTTATCTGGCATAAATCCTGATGCAAAAGATTTTCAAAGAAAGAAGACTGAGCAATTTTGGAGTGGAGAGGGTGGGATTTATAGCCCTTGATTTACAATTTTAATAACGCTTGCAGATAAATGGGCAATTGTGCCTTTAAAAATAATAATACACGTGTTTCATTTTGATATAATACCTGCCAGACCAGTTTTATAATTAAAACAATATAAAACAGTTTACACTGTAAGTCTTCAAACTATCCCCTCAAATAAACAGAATTAGCTGCAGCCCAGCAGCAGAATTTACAGGAGCATCGCAACAGCAATAATGTGCATAGCCATTTTAAGCTGCAGCTGCATATTGAGCTGGGTTTAGGAAAAGAATTTGTACAGGTGTACTGAGAACTGCACAAAATACTTTGCACCACTACATTCTGGACCAGCTGCAACTTCTGAATGCTCTTCAAGAGCAACCGCATACAGAATACATTATAGTAATCCATGAATAACTGTCACAATTGTCTGCTCAAGACAAATGGCACAGAGGTCTTCCTAGCCATGGCTGCCACCATTCATGAGTCCAGGAGGACTCCCATGTTGCCCACCAACTCTGACTATGAAAGAACTAAAGATGGAACATCTCTGGATCTGTGAAGGCCTTAAGATCCACAGCTATCTTATCATGCCAGGGTTGGAGCAGAGCCTGTTCTCCTCCACCCAAACTCCACAGCCTCCAGGTGGTGGAAGGAATAAAGAAATGAAGAAAGAAAACCTTGATAACATTGCTTGGTTTTCCAGGAGAGAGATATATAACTGAGTATCGTCAGCAGGTTGATGATACTTGACCTCAACCCAATAGAATACTTCACCTAGCAGCTTCATTTAGAACAGAGGTCTCCAAACTTGGAGACTTTAAGACTTGTGGACTTCAACTCCCAGAATTATCCAGCCAGCATAGCTTGTGGACTTCAATTCCCAGAATTGTGGGAATTGAAGTCCACAAATCTTAAAGTCTCCAAGTTTGGGGACCCCTGATGTAGAGGTTGAATAGGAGTGGAGCGAAAATGGAGCCCTGAAGCAACCCATAAAGCAGGGCCCTCAGTTCATTTCTCTCCTGGAAGAAATGGAAATGACTGGAACCGATTCGATAGAAAAGGAGAAGCATCAAAGCACCTCCAAGCCAGCTGGAATGGATTCCATGACCGATGGTATCAAAGGCTGCTTAAGGCCCTGTCACACTGCCCAACGGATGCAAAATGTTTGTAAAAAGGACACAGCGGATGAGAAAAATGTTCCATCCATTGTTATCCACTCTCAAAAGGGGCAAAAATTTGCATAAGCAGAGCGGATAACACGGAAAGGAACGGACGGGGGGAGGATGCAGAGCGGATGGAAAGCGGATGCGGAATGGAAGCCAAGCGGATGGAAGCGGATGCGTAGAGGATGCAGAGCGGATGCGTAGCGGATGATGCGGATGTGTAGCTGCATCCGCTTTCATCCTTTCTCTGTCCGTGCTACTAACGCTGCGTGTCCGTTCCACTTCCTCCCTGCGTCCGTTTACCACTGGAACAGATTAGAGTTGCGCGGATGTGCAGCGGATGCCTAGCGGATATAGCAGATGCGTAATGGATGCAGAACGGATGTCCCCCGTATGCCTAGAGGATGCAGAACGGATGCATTGGATACATTTTCCGCTCAAAAGTTTTGAGCAGCTCAAAACCTTCTGAGCGGATGAAATGTCAATAGACGGATGCTGTCAGGATGGGTTGAATCAAGCAAGGGTCTCTTATGAAGGGCCTGGGAAGCCATTTCTCTCAAGGCAGGTGAAACCCACCTTTTTTTTTTTTTTTTGCAGAGAAGCACCACCCAAAGGTGGTTTTTTTCTCCAAAAGTCAATTGGACTTCCTTGGTTTTTCTCTTTGAAAATGCTTTGCTTCTCATCCAAGTAGCTTCTTCAGTTCTGGAACTTCTTGGATGAGGAGCAAAATGTTTTCAAAGAAAAAAACCCCAATAAGCCCAGTTGCCTTTCAGACGAAGCATCTTTGGGACAACCATGACCTGAACAATTGAGAATCTCCATGGACATCAAGCATTTGCATCTCATGGACCCAGACACCCATCATCCCTTGGGAAACTTTAATCGATCAGGAGGGAGAGGCGTCTAACACCCAAGTGGCCAAACTCGGAGCACTGAAGATTCTGCTCACTTCATTCATAATTATCTCACGGGGACTCTTCGATTCACCAGAGGTTTCTGTGAATGGAAGGAATAGATTCTGGTAGAGAGATTTGCTGATTTTGCTTGGCCTCTAGAGATTTTTTTTTTGCCAAAATTATCCAATGAGTTGATGAGCCCTATTTAGGTTATGAATATTATGTTCACCTAATGTATCTACTCTTCCATTTATTCTATTCTGCTCTTTTAATCAACATGTTTTAAAAATGTTCTCCAGGATTATTTTTACAAAAATATTTCAGGCGTTAAAATGGAACTTTAGTGCATCAAAGTTATTACTATACATTAAGCTTTATGTGCAACACCTGGAATGGTATTTTGGGGAAAAAAGATTAAAAATCAAGGCTTGTACAGTCCCAAACTGGCATGCAAATAGATGATGTGTCTTAAACATCTTTACTGGGAAACTTTGTAAGGCAATAAATCTGTTCTTATTTTGTTCATGAATGCATTTCATTGCCCAATAAAAGAACAGTTGCAACAAACAGGCTATACAAGATGGAGGAATTCAATATGTTTTCCACAAATCAAACATAAAAACTTTATATTTGCTTTAGGTAGCGAGTTGTATTACAATATTGTAATAAAATATTGGAGTAAGAAATGAGAGAACATATCTGCCCAATTTAATTGTTTACCCATAAAAAGATCCTACTGTACTGGCAAAGAAGATTCCAGTTTAGACTTTTCTGATGATCCATATGAAGTATCTGTCTTAAATCCACTCCTTTGGACCGTCAACAGAAATATAGTCAAATAAACTGGTATCACACATTCTTCCATGGCTGGAGGGGCATTGCTGTTTGTTTTATTAACAGGCTTGTAGTCTTGGGCTGTTCCTGAAGTTTTGTGTTCTCGTGGCCCCAAGGGACTGTAGTTGGGGTTCTTCCAAAAGGGGTGAGGGATGGTCATCGGGAAGCAGGAGAAAGTAGTTGTTTGTCTCAAGGGTAAGGAAGGAGGGAGGTTCAGGAAATCAGCTCAACCAGAAGAAAGAATGGGGTTACCAGGAAGACAAATGTTGACTAACTACCAAGGTTCTTCCCAGCGTTTGGAGACTGCTAATTCTGGCAGAGGAGACTGGACACGTTGGAAGATCTCAGACAAAATAGGAGAGGTAAATTATTGTGGTAAAATAGCTAGTCTTTCCTTCAGGTAAATATTTATTTGCACCCCGGTCATTATGTTTCTCATGTTACTATAAGCAATTCTTTGCCACTGTAGAATTTGCATCAAACGTTCAGGGGACACTTTTGCCAAATGGGACTTCATGCTAGCATAGCATTGAGAGCCGTGTGGTGCGTTGGTTAGAATGTAGCATTGCAGGCTGACTCTGCTCACTGTCAGGAGTTCAATCCTGATGGGCTCCAGGTTGACTCAGCCTTCCGAGGTCAATAAAACAAGGAGCCAGATTGTTGGGGACAATGTGCTGACTCTGCAAACTGCTCAGAGAGGGCTGGAAAGCCCTATGAAGCTGTCTAGAAGTCTAAGGGCTATTGCTGTTGCTATTGCCAGGTGGCTCCTTGGCAGCCTTTCAATAGAATACTTTATAGGTGTCTCTTTGTCTTTTCAGCAGCCTTTTTCTTCTGAATTGGACGGAAAGAAACTTGTTTTGTTGAAGGAAGCATAAATAAAGGAGGTGACACAATTGAAGTTCACATACCTCAATTTTTGTATCTATCTGTTTCCCTGTCTTAACAATTCTACTTCACCGTCAGCTACTATACACCTTGGGCCCCAATTGCTCTAAAGCCCATGTCCCACTGCACCAACGGATGCAAAGAGGATGTAAAACGTTAAAAAAAGCTTGCCATCCGTTGGAAAACGCTATGCATCCTTTGTGTACTCACTGCATACGTGTTTCATACGCTCTATCCTTTGAGCATCCGTCCACTGCGATTTCATCTGCGGAAGAAGTTTTGAGCTGCACAAAACTTTGTGAACGGATGAACTTTCCGCCGCGTACGATGTACATCCGCGACATCTGAGCAACAAACGTTCTATGTCCATTTATCATCCGTTAAACGTCCACTGTATCCTCTCTGCATCCTCTGGGCATCCTCGCAACTCACATCCGCTGCAGCTGAAAACGGAAAGAGGGAGGAAACCAAAGGTACACGGAACGTCTACACAGCGTTAGTAGCACGGAAATAGAAAGGATGTGCAGTGAACGGTTTGCATCCAACATACATCCTCTAGGCTTCCTATGAACATCCCTTTAACATCCCCGCTACATACTACCCACGTCCGTTCTTTTCCCTTCTGTTTATGCAAATTTTCGCCACTTTTTGGAGCGGATGACAACGGATGGAGACACCCCTGAAATTTTGCTCGTCCGCTGTGTCCTTTTTGCATATGTTTTGCGTCCGTCGGCCAGTGGGACCTAGCCTTTAGCAGAGGTCTCCAAATTTGACAACTTTAAGACTTGTGGGCTTCAACTCCCAGAAGTCCACAAGTCTTAAAGTTGCCAAGTTTGTGGACGTCTGCTCTAAAATGACACTGCAGAGCGTACTATTGACCTGAAATTAGAAAAAGGGGCTTGCACTCCTCCATACCCCAGGACACAATCTTTTCTGTATTTAAAAATGCTTCCACTCCCTGGTATACCAATTTCTCAAGGTGGGAGGGCTCCCTTCTGAGGTTGAGAAACACCATCATGGAAAACTCCAGCTGTATTCTGAAGTGTCCCCAGTCAAGCACAGGGACACCACCTCCAGCCCAAGGGAACATTCCCAAAGCCCCAGAGATCCTTGCTAAGTTTCTGTTTTGTGTGTTGTGTTTTAACATCAGTTTTAATTCTTTGGGCACTTTCTGAATCGGGGAGCTAATTTTCTTTTCACTCCTGGGACATTGTGCTGCTAATGGCAGTCCGCTCTCCTTTGCAGAGGTAGAGATGTTATCGATGGCATTTTGAAAGCAATTTATTTTATTTTTTTAAAGAGATGATTGCACTTAAATGGAAATAGCAGAAACCTTCCTCATCAGTGGTCAGTTGGCTAAAGTTCTAAATATTGTTGTAGGGCTGGTTGAAAATCAGCCAGTTTATATACTTGGACTTGAAAGCCCTTCTATTGTGCAGATTTGAAGAAGAAGTTGACTTTAAATTCTGGTCAAAGAGGGAAGACCTTAAAGGTTCTGGATTGTATAAGACGGGTCCTCAAACTTGGCAATTTTAAGACTTGTGGATTTCAACTCCCAGCTATACTGGCTGGAGAATTCTGGGAGTTGTAGTCCACAAGTCTTTTGAGACCTCTGGTATAAGAGGTAAAATGGGTTTCTAAAGAGAGAAATGCATTGGCAGTCCTTGCAAAAACCCAGTTGCAAAATGTTCTTTTCCATTTAGCAGGTTTTGTTTGTTGTCAAGCTGAAAGGGTTTCATGCTGTATCTTTTCAGTTCGTTCATAGTTTTGAAAGTGGAGCTTTTGGATCTGCAAGTTTAATGGCAAGAAATGCATTCTGCTTTATTAAAGGCCTGTTTCAAAGTGTTTCCTATGAAATTAGGAATTGCAGATACTTTGTCGTTAACAGTGAAGAATATTCCCTCTATACTACTTTTATTTTACTCTTTAATTTTACTACCTCTCGTTCTCTCATCTCCCTTTGCAGTTTGGCTCTTGGTCAACTCAATTTTAAAAAAAAATTGAAGCAATATTAGGAAATTTAAAGGGAGATGTGGCATAGCAGTAGGAAATCTGAGATATACGTCAATGGAGGACCATTTTGTTGATTTTCTAAGGATCTTTCATTTTGTGTTTCAAGCTTTGTTTACATACTAATATAAGCAGCATTTTTATTTTTTATTTTCCTTGTGTTAACTTGTGGTCAAAACAATGTACCAAACAATACATAACTGAGAATGGCAGGTAGAGTTGAGGGAGATTCTACCCTTCCTTCCCAAAATGACTAAATCAATCAGGCCTTTTAGTTCTTGATCAAGTTGTGTGATGGAAAACATTTGCTGTGTTGACTTCACTTTTGCTGCTGCTGCTGCTGCTTAATAGACCAGTATAGTTAGTATTAAAATACTGCATCTGCTCTTTATAATAAATGTGTTTTAGGGAGTAGCGGGAGCCTTTCAACATTTTGATAAGTTGCAGACGAACCATTTACTACATGGAAGATTGCTGTAAGAATGCTGGATAATAAAACTTATGAGAGTTTGGTCTAGTGTCTTATCTGCTACTGGTGGAATTCTCCCTTCACAGTTTGTAGTCTTTTCTTTCCCCCAAATTTACATTTGGAGACTCATCAGTGCAAATGCAAACAGTGCCCTGTGTTGTTAAGTGAATCACTGCAGTTATTTAAGTTGGTAACATAGCTGTTAAGTGAAACTGGCCTCCTCCGTTGACTTTGCTTGTCAGAAGGTTGCAATCACGTGACCCCAGGATACTGCAACTGTCATAAATAGGAACCAGTTGCCAAGCATCTGATTTTTGATCACGTGACCTTGGGGATGCTACAATGTGCTGTTGTAACTTTGAGCGATCACTAAATGAACCATGATAAGTGGAGGACTACCTATACCCATTTCACGTGTCTTGTCTTTCCTCTGTCTTATCTTCCAGGGCGCCAATGCCTCTGCTTTGGAGAAAGAGATTGGTCCAGATCAATTTCCTATAAATGAACATTACTTTGGCTTGGTGAATGTAAGTGGCTCTTTTGTGCTTCTTGGGGAGTTGTCTGATCATTGTGTTGTCTTTTGTCATCCCTGGATTCGGAACCCAACACCCTGGAGTACCTACCCCCTTGTGCTGACTGCTCCAGGAGCCAGTTTGTATCCTGAGCCAGTTTGTATCCTGAGCCTTGCTTAATACAAATCAACCTTTACAAAGTGAAGTAAAAGCAAGAGTTAAAGCATTGGCCATTTGTTTGCTTGAGGAAGTTTTTGAATTGGTTCAATTTGTTAGGAAGCAGCAGCAGAAGCATGTTTCCAGTCAGCATGAGATACAAAACTCCTGAGAGCACAGAAAAGGGGGCTGGCTCAGAAAAAGCTACCTTCCTCCCCTGCAGTCCCCCTTTTAAAAACAAAAACTACAAACCTTTGGGCCCCAGAGCTTTCAAGAATTTGCTCATTGTGAGACCTTAAACCTGCCTTAGTCCTATGAAAGAAAACCTAAGGCTTGACCCAGGAATGTTCAGCTTTGAGAATGGGAATTCAAGCCAAGAGGGAGGTTCAGAAACAGCATGGAGGGAATCGTAATAAAGTCATGAGAAGCCGAAACACATCGGTCAGGTCAAAAGTCCGTGGCACTTCTCCCTGCATGGAAGCAAAATTGCAGAAGGCTTTTCAGTGACCCCGGTAAAGCTACAATTGAAGGCCTTTCAACTTGACTCAGCTTGCTGCTTTGAGGCAAGAGATTCACACTTCTGCTTCAGGAGTGATTGGATGGAAGATTACTTGAACCAAAGCATCCTCTCAAAGCTTTCCACAGCCTAGGGTTGAATAGCACACAGCTCCCAATCCATTGTTTTCAATAGGCAAATATTAGTTTTATTTATCCCTGAGAGTCTTGATGTGGATGGAGGGAGCTGTTGCAGGGAGGAGGAGGAGGAGAAAGGAGAAGAGTGGAGGAGGAGGAGGATGTACTCTGAATGTCAAATGATTTCTCCCAGGCATGATCATCCCTTCAGATTCTCTTTTCTTTCTCTGAAACGAAGCAACTTTCAAATGTGACAGATGCAAAAATCTGCTTTCAGCTTTGTAAACAGGAAGTATGTAGATACTGTCTAACTTGTCCCTAGGGCATTTTTCTCCTAAAAGTGCTGCTGCTTCTCTAAATATTCTTGATCTGAGCTGACTCCGGAAAGAACCTCCTCTAACTCTCCTTGGCATCCCATCAGAGTTCTGGCTACTGCCAGGCGCCATGCATAAATCTCGCCCTGGTCACAAACAGAGCCTTTGCCCGGAGCATCACCTACCCATCCCTGACAGTTGTCACAGCATAGCAACAGATTCCTCTGGAGCAGAGGTGTCCAACCTTGCCTACTTTAAGACTTGTGGACTTCAACTCCCAGAGTTCCTCAGCCAGCAAAGTCTTAAAGTGGCCAAGGTTGGAGACCTCTGCTCTGCAGTGACGAGCAACAGGACAAGGTTCCCCTCCATAATTAATTAACATTGCTGGCTTGTGAAACGAGTGGGAGGGTGGGCCAAGTGGCATTGCAGAGCTTTTTAAAAGTCGGGGTCAGCTCCCTTCATTGAGGGTCAACCAAGAAAATACTTCATGCCTATTGTGGTGACGTGCAGCTGTGGAACAGTTCATGGTTGAGGAAGTACTGACAAAGCCCCCCAGACCAGCCTACAAGGCTTGCAACCCCAAGGTGGAGGTTGCAGAGGGAATGCCTTTGGAACTTCTCATGCTCCCTGAGGCTCTTGAACCCTCGAAAAGATTGTCTTTCCCTCAAATGTCTTTTTTGGGAGAATATTGTGTGCAACACCTTCACCTTTTATGCTTATTTTGCCAGCCTCCCCCTATCATCTTCCTAGCCAGCTAAAGTTAGAAGGGATCTTGGAGGCCTTCTGGTCCAATTCCCTGCTTGAGCAGGAGATACTCTACTAGGCAGGTCCAACCTTGACAATTTTAAGACTTGTGGACGTCACCTCCCAGAATTTTGGGAATTAACATCCACAATTCTTAAATTGTTTACAAATTGTCCATAACTAGACGCAAAGACAGTTTTCCTCCTAATGCCATCACTCTGCTAAAGAATTAATTCCCATAACACTGTCAAACTATTTACTAAGACTGTATTACTGTTATTCTTCTCATCCTGCCTACTACCTATCTCCTCCCACTTATGACTATAACCTTATTGCTGGTATCTCTACGATCTATATTGTTTTGTTTCCTAGTATGATTTGATTGCTTGTTTAGTAACCTATGACTATCACTAAGTGTGGTGTCTTTTGATTCATGATGAATGTGTTTTTTTTTCTTTTTATGTACACTGAGAGTGTTTGCACCAAGACAAATTCCTTGTGTGTCCAATCATACTTGGCCAAAAAAGAATTTAATTCAATTCAACTCTACTCTATTTTTATTCCATATTCTATTCTATTCTATTCTATTCTATTCTATTCTATTCTATTCTA
>BLBF01000058.1:19264696-19284677 GCA_015471245.1 Laticauda colubrina
CAGGGTCCTTGGTCTTCTCTGAACTTGGTGGTTTTCTTGCAGACTTTTCATGACCCAACTAGGTAACATCCTCAGTGCTCGTAGGAAGTGGAGTTTGCAGTGTGGAGGAAGATGTGTGGAGGTCCATGTTGCTCTCTGAGCTTGGTTTTCTTGCAAATGTTTCATTGTCCAATTAATGTGAGGATTAACACTGATAATATTAACCTCGTCGGCAGTGGAAATACCTGCAAGAAAATCTCCAACTCAGAGAGCACCAAGCCACAGGTAAGTTACAGACCCCTGGTGTTTTCTGAGTTGCAGGTGAACTTCAGGGAGACACCCCCCCCCCCCCAGCTTGAACCTAAGGACAGGTTTGGGTTAGTACTCCCCATTTGGGGAATCCAGATGCAACGGTAACTGCATGCAATTCCCGACAGGGCTATGATTTGTCTCTCGTCTCTTCCCCCACCTCCCTAACTTTCCCCTTCTGCTTGAGAACATTCTAAGCTAAAGTTGTTCTCAAATCAGCTGTTGATTGTTCTTAGCAGATCCCCTCTGACCCTGAATCTCACTGCCTCTTACCCGATCCCTCATTGCACTGAAAAGAAAAAAAATCATTCCATTCTGCAGCATTTTTCGTCCATTTCGTTTAACTGTCTGGCCTTTGCATAGGTAGTCCTTGACTTACAACCACAATTGAGCCCCAGGTTTCTGTTGTTAAACAAGATAACTGTTAAGGGAATCTTGACTCATTTTATGACCTTTCTTGCCACAAGTTGTTAATAGAATAGCTGCAGTTACTGCGCCGGCAACACCGTTGCTAAGTAACCTGGCTTTCCCATTGACTTTGCATGTCAGAAGGTCTCCAAATAGGATCACATGACCTTTGGGATGCTGCACATGTCATAAACATGAGTCAGTTGCTGAGTGTCTAAATTTTTTATCACATGAGGATGTGTTTTGACCCAGCTCTCCAAATACGGCAAACCCTCTTGATGTGAATTCAAAATATTCCTTTATTAGGAATGCCGGCAGCCCCGGCAAAACATTTATTTTGCAGGCTAACAAGTCCATCCAGCAGGAGAGATGAATAGTTGTCTACCACACCTATTCATCTCTGCCCTCTGCCTTTTATCCCCAGAGCTTGGGTTGGGCCTCCCTAGCAGCGGTGGCTCTTCTGTCCTGAGGGCCGGCCCATAGATTTCCACTGCTCTTCTCTCCTCTGCCTTCTGTGAATCCATGCATCAGGCACTGGACTCAATTGTGCCTCCTCTTCCTCATCAGCCACCTCCCGACCTGGGGGCTGTTGACTATCCATCTGAGGGCTGATGGACGGCCCAGACTCCGTCTCTGTCTCTCTACCAGCTCCATTCCCTCTTCCTGCTTGGAGCTTCCAGGTTGCCCCACACCTCCTCCTCCTCCTCTGATTCGGCTGCTGATGCTACAAAAGTCTTATGTATGAAAACAGTCACAAGTCACTTAATTTAGTGCCATTGTAACTTCAGATGGTCAGAAAATGAACTTTTGTAAATCAAGGATTGCCTGCTTACCTTGCTCTACCAGGTTTTCCCATGTGGTCTTTATCTCCATCCCTGGGATAGCTTTAGTAGAGAAGGATGATAGGATTGGGCTTGAGGATGTTGATGAGGCCAAAGGTCCCTTCTCTCCACAGGAGCCTTTTGCATTTTTTTCCACCTTGGGTGTATAATTGAAGTACGCATTTTTAAATGTGTATATCAGTTAAATAAATTGATGTAAAATGTTGCTTTGTTTCTGGGAACTTCATCTTCCACAAAGAAAATTGAAACCAGCTATTATTAGAACAAAGAAGCTATTAGAGCAGTTTAGCTAAATGATTTAAGGGTTTTTTATAACAGTAGCCCCGGGTGGTTAAGCTGCATATTTTCCAAATGTTTATTGAATCCATTCATTTTGGCTTTGTTCTCGGTGGCAAGTTATAAACCTCCCTAATTAGTTTTGGGAGAAAAGGTGTGTTGTGTAGAGAAATTCTTCCCCTCTTGAGGGGCCCATCCTAGCCCTAGATTGAGCTCCCACATCACACCCTGCCTGATTTGAGTAACCACGATTTGCTTACCGAACCATAATTGGTGCTGTTCTATCAGTCGTGGATTTGCACATGATAGTCTAGTACAGAGGTCTCCAAACTTGGCAACTTTAAGACTTGTGGGCTTCAACTCCCAGAATTCACCAGCCAGCAAAGCTAATTAAATTGTGAGCCTCAAGCCAAGCTTCAAAAAAAAATCCATTTATTTATTAGGAGCTTTATGCCAGCACCAACCAGGTGGAGCCAACTCTGACCTCAGTTAATTTGCGCTTTGCCTCTGACTCTGTTTCCCACTCCCAAGATGTGTCCTCAGTCACATTCCCCAATGAAGCAATTTCGTGGGTTGTAAAGGCCACTGTGGGTTTCCATGGAGATGACCTTGATGTATCAGTTGGAATGTGCTTTGCTTTGACTGAGATGTCAGCTTCTGGGTGCAGCCACACAATTCGCTTTCCCATCCCCCTTGCCTATGACAACTTGAGAGCAGGTCAGGGATGCTTCGCAAGTAAAAACCCCTTTTGCGACTTTCCGGTAAACAAAGTCAATGGGGAATCCAGATTCACTTCACAATTGTGTTACTAACTTAATTTCAGGGACTGTGGCTTAGAAAGGTCGTAAAGTGGGGCAAAACTCACTTAACAAATGTCTCCCTTTGCAACATATATTTTGGGCTCAATTGTGGTCATAAGTTGAGGATTACCTGTACTCTTTTCATTGTTTTACCACCCAAGGGTGACATCATCTTGGGATTGTGGGATCAGAAGTCCTCTGGTGTTACTTCCTCTCATGTCAAAGCGGCTTCTGGAGATACAAGTCGTAGGGGAACCATTGTCGTACCTTTGTTGGAGTCTGATTCTGAGGGGGAGGTTGAGCAGCTGACAGAGTGGGAAAGGCACAGTCCGTGTGGCTCCTGTGGCTGTGGAGAAAACGGGAAAGGCACAGTCCGGCTGGGCATTCAGAGGAAGACCCAGGGCCATCCCCTTTTCATCCTAGGGCATGCAAGGAGGAACAGATAAGGGAGCAACATGGCTTATGGGAGAGAAAAGGGCCCTGATCCCTTTCATTAGTTGCAGCTGGAAAAACAGGATATAAGAGGGCCATTTGCACACAGCTCCTTGCTGGAAGCAAAGCGTATGTTATCTTGGTTGAGCCTTACCTGGGTTTGGGCGTCCTCCCAACTGTGGGTGCTGCGTTACCCTTTGAAATTCTGCAGTTTATTATCCTGGCCTGTCATGTTAATTACTTCAGTGTGGTTTGTGTTGGGTTTTTTTATTTCTATCTTTACTTTGGATTTGGACTGCTTGTCTTTCCTTGGTAGACTGTTTTTGGAAGAATTTGATATCCAGCTGAGGATAATTGGACATTGGGGCCAAGTTGGAGGCATTAAAAGCATTATCTATTTTGGTGACTTTGTTATTTTTGTGTCACGTCCTGGGTGGAGTCTGCGTGCCCATATCCAACATTAACCTTGCCTCTCTGCTTTGTTGCAGTGGTCCAAATCGTGGACATTATATCACCATTGTGAAGAGCCATGGCTTTTGGTTGCTTTTCGATGATGACATCGTAGAGGTAGGTTCCAGTGCTTTGTATAACTTCGGGTCCAGGCTATTTTCAGCATCTGCTTTTGTACCTAAATTTAAATAGAAACTCTTCTTAATCAATCATGCAAATAACAGCTCCAACCCCAATAAATCAATACTAACAAGCCTTCAAATGGCATCAAAAAGGCACAACGCAACAACAGTCCTGTACAGCAGAAAACTTGAGATGTCCTCCTGACTGAGATTTGGAGGAGGAGCTGTAAAATGCTAGGGACAGAGTGCTCCAATAAGATGGTTTTGTAGACAAGGAGGACGAGGTGTCCCCCGAAAATCTCAAAAATCAGTTGGAATTAGGAAAAGGGCATATTTATTGAAGGAATGAGAACAGAGGGCCATAATCAGTAGTTATATTCTGATTTTGAAGATCTGGTAGAAATCAAGACTTGAATATGTTTTTATATATATGTATGTATAAAGGGGACGCGGTAATTCAGTGGCTAAGACGTTGAGCTTGTCGATCAAAAAGGTTGGCAGCATGGCGGTTCGAATCCCTAGCGCCGCAGAACGGAGTGAGATCCCTCCCGTTCCTTGTCCCAGCTTCTGCCAACTTACCAGTTCGAAAGCACGTAAAAAATGCAAGTAGAAAAATAGGGACCCTTTTGGTGGGAAGGGAACAGCATACCATGAACCTTCGGCATTCAGTCCTGCCAGCAACATGACCACAGAGACATCTTCGGACAGCACTGGCTCTTCTTTGGTTTTGAAACGGAGATGAGCAGCGCCTCCTAGAGCCGGAAACGACTGGCACATGTGTGCGAGGGGAACCTTTAGGAAAAGGGTTCCGGGCTATGTAGGATCATTTAAACTGGTAGCAGTTTCAGAGATTCTGAAGACATGAATAAGGGAGCAGATCAATGATGAAGGGTGGGGTAAAGCCATGTTGCTCAGCCCCAGAAGCTGTGATGACCCAAAGGGGCGTGGCACAAAAGCAACACAGTCACAAAAGCAGATAGTCCCTTTAATACCTCCAACTTGGTCCCCAATGTCCAGTTATCATTGGCTGGAGAAAAAAAAACTCTCCCAAGAAAGTTTTTAAAGGGAAGAAATTCAGTCCGACCCCTAAGTACATATAAATTATAAATAAAAACCAACACAAACCACGCTGCAGCAATTAACAAGACAGGGCAGGATAAGGAATTGCAGACTTCCAAAAAATAACGAAACATACACAGTTGGGAGGACACCAGAACCCAGATAAGACTGGACAAACAAAGATAATGCACGTTTGTGTCCAGCAAGGAGCTGTGCGCAAACACCCTTTTTAAATCCTGTTTTCCCAGCTGCATCTAATAAAGGGAATTAGGGCCATTTCCTCCCCCGTAACCCACGTAACTCATATTGCTCCCTTTTCTGTTCCTCCCTGCATGCCCTAGGATGAAGAGGGGTTGGGTCTGGGTCTTCCTCTGAAGGCCCAGCCGGCCTGTGCCCTTCTCCCATTTCTTTCACAGCCATCGGAGCCCCACTCCCACTCCCTGTCAGCTGCTCAACCTCCCCCTCAGAATCGGATTCCAACAGGGGATTGACAGAAGCTTTAAGATGTGTGAATTTCAATTCCCAGAATCCCCAGGTTGTGGAACTCTTGTGTAAAGGCCTCATACATTACACCCTGTTTAATAATGGAGCAGCAGTATTCGGCCAAGTGATGACCAGTGTAGCCCATCAGAGTGCTAACAAGGTTATTAGAGGTAGTCCTCGACTTACAACAGTTTATTTCGTGACCGTTCAAAGTTACCATGGCAAAACTCTAAAAAAAGGGACTTGCAACCATTTTTCATACTTATGACCATTGCAGCATCACGGTCACGTGGCCAAAATTTGGATGCATGGCCACTGACTCACATTTATGACAGTCCCAGTGTCCCAAAGTCGTGGGATACTTTTTGCGAACTTCTGACAGCCGAAGTCAATGGAAAAACTTAGCAACCATGTTACTAGCTTAATAACCTCAGGGGTTTTGCTTAGCAACTGTGGCAAGAAAGGCCATAAAATGGAGTGAAACTCACTTAACAACCATCTCACTTAATGACAGAAACGTTGGGCTCAAGAAATCTGATGAAGCCAAGAGGAGCATTCTAGATCCTGCCCGTTGCATTTTTTTCAGCAATGGTTCGTTCGCCAGGCTTGCTGCTTAGACTTAGAACCAGGATATGATCCCATCAGAAACCAGATCATCCAAAGGAGGGGTCTCCAACCTTGGCCACTTTAAGACTGGTGGACTTCAACTCCCAGAGTTCCTCAGCCAGTTTTGTTGAAGTTGAAGTCCACCAGTCTTAAAGTGGCCAAGGTTGGAGACCCCTGATCCAAACGACCAATCAACGACGGAATCAACCACCTCCTCACCAGTTGAACTTCGCATCACACAAACAACCAGCCAGGTGACCAACTGACCACAACACCACACAGGACCTATATAAATGGAAGAAAAACTTAACCCAACACTCCAACTGCAGTCCTGCTGCAGATGTGACCTAGTCTGGCAATGAAACATCTGGGAGCTAAAGAGCAAGCTTGGAGGACGAACCGCTGCCAAAATCCTACAGCCCAAGCGACAAACATTCTGTACAATTTCTAACTGCAGATGGTATTTTTGTGTTTACCACACATCCCATCATCCAATGATGGCAATAGATGGGATAAATGTTTTCCACACGTGGGAGCAGAGCTATGCAACGTTTCCTCTTTGAACCAATCAATTCAAGAGATCCTGTCTTGGATGAGACAAAAGTAGACTTCTGCAGAGTTTGATGTTAATGAGAATAGAGCTGGAAGGGACCTTGGAGGTCTTCTAGTCCAACCCCCTGCTCAAGCAGGAGACCCTAGACCATTTCAGATGAGTGGCTGTCCTGTCTCTTCTTAAAAACCTCCAGTGATGAAGCACCCACAACTTTTGTCCACTGGTTGATTGTCCTCCCTGTCAGGAAATTTCTCCTTAATTCCAGGTTGCTTCTCTCCTTGATTATTTTCCATCCATTGTCTCTTCTGTCTGCCTTCTGGGGCTTTGGAGAATAGATGGATTTCCTCTTTTTAATGGCAGCCCCTCAAATACTAGAATACAGCTATCACGTCCACCCCCCCCCCCCCAAGTCCTTCTTTTCTCTAGACTGGCCATACTCCATTCCTGTAGCTGTTCTTCGTAAGTTTTTGTCTCCAAGCCCTTTAATCATCTTGTGGTGAAGACATACCTTTTTTTACAATAAAGTCTGCAATTTGCAGCATTCTTGCTTTTAGAAATGGGTAGCTAAATAAAATGAGTTAGATAAATCAGCACGTTGCTGGTTGCTCTGCCCACCCAGTGGGACCTTACAGCTTTACCAAACCCTATAAATTTTAAACATTTCTCTATTGGAAGCAGCTATATTAGATTGGCTCCCACCTCAAAACTTACGCATATACAGCGAGTTTGTTTTGCAGCCCAATTAATTTCTCTTAATGGCTAGGCTGAATGAGTTGGGGAAGGAAAACAAGGGCCAGTTTTCGTTTTCAGGGCTGAGCGTGGAGAGCTTTTTCAGGTCTGGAGGAAAAACATCTTAGCCAAGTGTTTTTGCTGGATAAAAGCGAGTAACTTTGAGAGCAGATTTCACTCTTTCGAAGCATTAAGTCTGGGCCCCTGCAGATTTCCCAATTTTTATATGCAATGTACATAAAAACCTGACGGATATTCAAAGGGTTTGGTTCAAAAAAATCTAGATGATGGCTGTGATGGCCGTCATCAAGATTTTTTTGAACCAAATCCTGTGACTATCCCTGCTATAACAGTAACTGACATTTTTTGACTCAAAAACAACTGCTGTCAGGATTCCAGCACTTAGCCCCAATTAAATAATGAGTCTTGAGCCAGACTTCCAAAACTTAAAAAAGGATTTATTGGTAGTTGACATTCTGGCACTGCCTGGCTGCATTGCAACTCATATTCTCCAATGGGACACATCCATAGCCAAGAGTCATCAGTCAGGCTCTCCAGTTAGAACTTTGCGTGGCAGAAACTTTCGTCACTTGATTTACTGTCTTTGAAAAATTATTTATGGAATGCACTTTTGATTTTCAAACTGCTGCACTGTTCCCCACCCCCTTTCTATTGGCAACTCTAAAAAGACCATAGAAATATTTCATGAGTTGACATCTGGAACCAGAATTTCTGTCACTAAGCAAAATTGTTGTTAACTGAGTCATGCCTGATTTTGCAACTTTTGTTTTTTTTGCTACGATTGTTAAGCAAATCACCACATTTTGTTAAGTGAATCACACAGTTGTTAAGTGAATCAGCCTTTCCCCACTGTTTTTGCTTTGCTGGTTGGGGAAGGTCACAAATGGCCATCAGGTGGCCCTACCCCCCAAGACGTAAACACCAATCCCTTGCTAGGATTTTGATCTCGTGACTATGGGGATTAGCAAAACTCGCCTGCTAGGCCAGGGGTCTCCAAACGTGGTCACTTTCAGACTTGTGGACTTCAATGCCCAGAATTCTCCAGCCAGCACAGCTGTCCACAAGTCTGAAAGTCGCCAAGTTTGGGAACCTCCTCTGCTCTAGACTGATGAAAAATGCTGAATGTGAATTACAGCCATAAGCCTTAGCCTAACATAGTAATCCTTGACTTCAGTTCATTTAGGGACCGTTCAAAATTACAGTGTCACTGAAAAAAAGGGACTGATGGCCATTTTTCACCCTTACGGCCGTTGTAGCCTCCCCTGGGGTCAGGTGATCAAAATCCAGAGGCTTGGCCAATGGTTCATATTTATGGCGGTCACGTGATCCCCATTTGCGACCTTCCAGCGAGCAAAGTCACTAGGGGGAAGGCAGAGATTCACTTCATTGCCTTGTTACTAATTTAACAACTGCAAGTGATTCACTAAACAACTAGGGCAAGAAAGGTCACAAAGTGGGGCAACATTCACTTATTAAGTGTCTTGCTTAGTGTCTGAAACTTTGGGCTCAATTGTGGTCATAAGTCAAGGATTACCTGCACAGGCCACATTAGCTCCTCGTGTCAACTTATAAAATATTTCTCTGGTCTTTTTAGAGTTGCCAACAGAAAGGGAGGGGAGAGCAGTACAGCAGCTTAGAAACTAAAACTGCATTCCATAAATGTTTTCAAAGATAGAAACTAGGTGACCGAAGTTTCTGCCGTGCAAAATTCTAACTGGAGAGCCTGATTGGTGATTCTGGGCTATGGATGTGTCCCATTGGAGAATATGAATTATGATATACCCAAGGGGTGGGGGGAAACCCAGGGTCAAGGGTGACAATGAATAGCAGTAGCAATAACACTTAGATTTACTTATATACCAATTGACAGTGCTTTTACCACCCTCTCTAAGCAGTTTACAGAGTCAGCCTCTTGCCCCCAACAATCTGGGTCCTCATTTTACCCACCTAGGAAGGAAGGAAGGTTGAGTCAACCTGGAGCCTGGTGGGATTCGATCTGCCAAATTGCAGTAGGAGTAGCTTGAAGTCGTGCACTCTAACTACTGCACCTCCAAGGCTCCTGAATGATGTGCCTCATTCGGCTACACTCAGTCGGCTACACCCAGGCAGTGCCGGACATGTTCACTCCCAATAAATCCTTTTGACATTTGGGAAGTTTGGCTCAAGACTCAGGATTTAAATGGGGGTTAAGTGCCGGAATCCTGACACCGTGTCCCACTGCCTCGTTTTGTGTGGAGCCAGGTGAATGCATCCCGTCCCTTGGACAGAAGGACGGGCGGCTACATTTGCAGCAGACTCGTTAATAGCAGCCAAGAGCAAGTGGGTTGTTTTAACTCATTGATTTGTTGCATATTTAATGTATGTGAAATGCACTATATTTAAAAGGCAGGAGCCTTTTTCGTTCGCTTCTTAGCATCCATTTGTTTGTCCAGAGCTGAGAGTGGGGAATCAGCCCTCTCTCTCCCCCTGCTTTTCCAGTTGGAGGAGGCTGCATGCGCTTGAAACAGCCGCTCACCGTCCCCTCCCTTGTGCTGACCTTCTGGGGGGGGGGGGGGGCCAGGGGCCAATGACTTGATTGTCAGCTGAATTTTAATGAAATATAGAACAAAATAACAAGAGTTGGAAGGGACCTTGGAGGTCTTCTAGTCCAACCCCTGCTCAAACAGGAAACCCCATACCATTCCAAACAAGAAGCTGTCCAATCTCTTCTTCAAAGCCTCCAGTGATGGAGCAACTACAACTTCTGAAGGCAATTGATTCTCCACTGGTTAATTGTTCTCACTGTCAAGCAATTTCTCCTCAGTTCCAGGTTGCTTCTCTCCTTGATTAGTTTCCATCCGTTGCTTCTCGCCCTGCCTTCTGGGGCTTTGGAAAATAGGTTCGCTCCCCTCTTCTTTGTGGGAGCCCCTCAAATATTGGGAGATTGCTAACATGCCACCCCTAGTCCATAGATAAAAATTGGAACAAAATTGCTTACATAGGAGGTCCTTTGGTGCTCTTTGAGTTTGATTGGGGTTTTTTTGCAGATGTTTCATTACCCAAACTAGGTAACTTCATCACTGCTAATTCTTTTTTTTTTTTAAAAAAAAAACTTTATTAAACTTTATTAAAATTCTACAATTGAAAAAGTATTTTAAAAACCATATTTCCATTCATTGCAGTATATTTGTAGTAGTGTTCACTCACTGACATATTCTGAAGTATATAGAATATTAGTGCTAGTTCTGATGATGTTACCTAGTTTGGGTAATGAAATGTCTGCCAGAAAACAACCAAACTCAAGAGAGCACCAGGAAACCCCTCCTTTCAACCCTGAGCTACAAATATGCTCCTTTATGTGCTTAAAATCAGGGCATGAAAAGGCTGGACCGGAGGAAATTGTCATTGATTCTGATTCTCTTTCTCCATTGTCTTAAACTGTAGAAAATTGACGCTCAAGCAATTGAAGAATTCTATGGATTGACCTCAGACATTTCCAAAAATTCAGAATCTGGGTATATCCTTTTCTACCAATCAAGAGACTGAGATGGCACATTTTGGGGACACCTTGCACACAAAAGAAGGGATCAAGGCTGTGCCCAGAAAGGACCACAGAGTGATGGCAGAAACGATTCCTCCTGGTTATCCTGGGCAATCAAGGGGTGCATTTCCTTGAAGAGAACAATTCTGAGCAAGGATGCATTTTGCTTTGATTTCCTTTCCAGGCTATTTTATACTTGCTAACTTCCAAAATCTTTTACCTCTACTTGAAACCTGGCTGCTTAACTCTTCAAGAACCAAGAAAGTGATTTTTAAAGTAACATTGTAAAATCCGTTCAGACTCTTCTTCGGTTTCCGTTATTGCCATTTTTCTGTATGCTAACAGAACGATTTCCCCTCCGGTATTTGCTGAATCCCTGTCCTCTTTTGGGACTTGAGCAGAAGAAAGTTGATGAAAGTTGCAGTTTCGGTCGGTCATTCAAGACTACGGCCAGCTTAAATCATCCTGGAAGCATCGTGGTTTAATTTTTACTCTTTTTTTTCCTATGGGAAAAAGAACATTAGGCGTTTCTACAGGATTGATGATTTTGTTAAAGATGTCACTTTTATTTCCGATAACACTATTTATTCTACATTTGTTCTGCTTTGTCTCTTTCTTAAAATTTTCCTTGGAAAGTAATTTTTATATGCTTTATAAATCTGTTAATCCTTTGTAAAAAAGAGATTTTGACTCAGAACCACAATACTGTAAAAGTCAGAAAAGAAATAGATGTAAGTGTTGGAGGTCACATCGAGCATAAAAACTAAAAAAAGAGTTTCTCGGAGCTCTTCTCTAAGCCAAAAGTGCCCTCTGCTGAAACAGGATCTATTAACGGTTCAGTTTTGCATGTAAGAAGCAATTCTCAGCATGGATCGCCATGCCGTATGTAAATGGACATCCCTGCTCTAAACTTTTAAGCTTCAAATAATAATTACGATTTTGGCCTTGAAAACAATTCAGGGGTGGGTTAAGAACTAAAACCAAAATCTGTCTATGCCTTGAAAAGAGTTCCTCTTAACTTCCATCACCTCCTGCTGTCCACCTCTCATTTTGCAGTTCACCTTTATGCTGCTGCTGCTGCTTCTTCAACAGAGAAAGAGAGGGAGAGAAAGGGCAGTATTAGAAAGACTAAGTCACACTTAGCGTCTATTTTCCAATGATATGCGTTGCAACTCGGAGCCTTTTTAAAAGGGGAAAAATACGCAGTGGAGAAGGATCTGACGGAATTGTTTAGGCTCATAAGAACCTTAGATTGGGCTGTGACCTGAAAGCCAGTTAGGGCTGTGGGAACCACTGGCGCCTTTCCGTCTTCCCAGCAGCCTCCCAGAAGGCCTGGTGGTGCCAAGCGCCCCCCAATGAAGGGCAGCTGATCCCAGCCGCTCTTGGCGTGCCTTGACGAATGCACTGGTTTCTTTGTTGGTCCACATGAATGGTAATAAGAAGATGGACTTCCTGTTTGAGAGAACTCTGAAATTATCTCTTCTCATTCCCCCAAAGCTTCCCACAATCACCTGCTGCCGGGAATTGCCAAGAAAGAAAATCAACTCAGAAAACAGCAACGGTTGAATCAGAATCTGGGATTGGAAGGTCAGGCAAACTGCTTGCTTCCAAAGGTTTGCCTGGCTTGTGCTGGCAACAACAACAAAAAAAGCTACATTTTCCTTGCTTCCTCAGCTCCATATCTGTTGGTTTAATTGGAAAGCTTTCCCTTGCATCTCTGCAGCGGCATCCAAACTCCATCGACCAGGGGTCTCCAGCCTCGGCCACTTTAAGCCCAGAGGCAAAGCTGGCTGGGGAATTCTGGGAGTTGAAGTCCTCCGGGCTTAAAGTGGCCAAGGTTGGAGACCCCTGGCGAGAAGGAGACTCGCCGGTGTTTGCCTTAGCCCCCTTCAGAGCCTCAGCGGTTCTACAGGTTTCCATGGGGCCTGGGAGAAGTTGGAGCTCTCCCAGAGTAGATCCTCAGCAAGGTTCCCAAAATTGAGTAGCTGGGACCTCCAGGGAGATTCTGAGATTGTCTTCGCAGCGGCTGTTTTCTTTCTTTTGGCTAGCAGGGACATTCCATTCACGGCACAAAATGTCACATAATGTGTCTTGAATAATTCAGATTTCCACAGTCTCACTACTTCAGGCAGGCAACTGGTGCGGTTATGTTCAGTCCCACATGCCGGAGTCCAATTTTGTTCAGAGGTGGTCATCTCTTAACACAAAGAGCTGTTGACAACTAGTAGGCGGTTTGTGCATTAAGTATGAACTTTCAGTTACAAAACCACAAAAGATCCTTAATCCACTTCACCCCGTAGGAAACCCCCCCTTTGGTGGGTGAAGCTGGTTGCTCCATAGGCAAAGACCCCACCCCATCCCACCCCATTGGAAGGCAGGGACCACTGCCCAGCATAGGAAAAGGCTAACATGTATTTTGTATATTTGGTGATAATGTTTTTACGAATCATACCTGACTTGAACAAAGGAGAGAGTATTGAAAAAAAAATTCATTCTAGATTAAAAGTGCACTTTTGCTACAGATTTATAAGGGGATTGAATTGGAAGAGAATGGGATGATGTGACTTCTGTATCATAAATGATGCCCTGATATCACCAATAAAGGCCGCATATGGTGGAATTGTCTCAGACACGTGTGTGTGTATGTGTGGTGTTGTTTTAAAATGTCGTTGAAATGCCACATAAAGACATCTCGGTACATTTTTTAACCTGCCTTTTTCCAGCACTCTCAAAGTAACAGCCAGTTCCAGGCATTGTGCTAGGATGTGGTTTGCTGAACAAACTAGAATGTTGTGTTCACATGTCACAGGAGCCATAAACCGTGGTTTCCAAACGGGGGTATTCAGCCGACTTGGAGCCAAAGGCCAAGTGAGTTACATTGTTGTGCAGCATAATTTAAATTTGAATTACATCATTTCCTTCCAATTTACAGGTAATTCTTGATTTATGACCACAATTGAGCCCTAAACCTTTCTGGCTAAATCTGTTAATCCTTTGTAAAAAAGAGATTTTGACTCAGAACCACAATATTGTAGAAGTCAGAAAAGAAATAGATCATTTGCTAAGATCTCAAAAGGTGGCCCCATGATCCCAAGACACTGCAAATGTCATGAATATGAGTCAGAGTGAAAAATGGTCATAAGTCTCTCTCTTTTTTAGAATAGAATAGAATTCTTCATTGGCCAAGTGTGATTGGACACACAAGGAATTTGTCTTTAGTGCATAAGCTCTCTGTACATAAAGACAAAATAAAATACGTTCATCAAGAATCATAAGATACAACACTTAGTGATAGTCATAGGTTACTAATCCTACTAGGGAACTAAAACTATAAAATAAATTGTAAAGATACCAGCAACATGGTTACACTCATAAGTAGGAGATAGGTACTAGGAAGGATGAGAAGAATAATAGTAATACAGCCTTACTAAATAGTTTGACACTGTTGGGAATTATTTGTTTAGCAGAGTGATGGTGTTTGGGGAAAAACTCCCCTTATTGTTCTGGTATGCAGGGCTCCATAGCATCGTTTTGAGGGTAGAAGTTGAAACAGTTTATGTCCAGGATGTGAGGGGTCTGTAAATATTTTCACAGCCCTCTTTTTGACTAGTGCAACATGCAAGTCCTTGACTGAAGGCAGGTTGGTAGTAATTATTTTTTCTAATTATCCTCTAAAGTCTGGGTCTGTCCTGTTGGGTTGCAGAACCAAACCAGACAGCTATAGAGGTGCAGATGACAGACCCAATAATTCCTCTGTAGAACTATATCAGCAGCTCTTTGGGCAGTTTGAGCTTCCTGAGCTGGCGCAGAAAGAATATTCTTTGTTGTGCTTTTTTGATGATGTTTTTGATGTTAGGTGTCCATTTTAGGTCTTGTGATATGATAGAACCTAGAAATTTGAAGGTATCTACTGTTGATACTGTGTTGTCTAGTATTGTAAGAGGTGGTAGTATGGGAGGGTTTCTTCTAAAGTCTACCACCATTTCTATGGTTTTGAGCGTGTTCAGTTCCAGATTGTTCTGGTTACACCACGAGGCAAGTTGTATAACCTCCTGTCTGTATGCAGATTCGTCTTTGTCTCGAATGAGACCAATCACTGTTATGTCATCAGCAAACTTCAGTATTTTGATAGATGGATCGTTTGAGATGCAGTCATTGGTATATAGGAAGAAGAGAAGTGGAGAAAGCATCCTTTTTTCCCCAGTGTCGTAACTTTGAATGGTCACTAAATGAACTGTCCTAAGTTGAGGACAATCCGTATTATCCCAATCTCCCAGGGATGTGGATTTTTCTGAGCGATACCTGAGCCAACTAGCAAGGAATAGAAGCTGGCCACGGCCTTCGAATGTTTAGCTCTCTTTGCTTTAGAGTAGAAATGATGGATTTCTCTTCCTTTCATCTGCATAAATGCAGATCAAATTGGCTTGAAAGGCAGATTTCATTTGCATTTATGCAATTCTAATGGGAATGGGAGCTTGCCTTCTTGATCAGCTTCAGTAATAAACATTCAGAGCATATTGCAGATGTTCTTAATAATCCTTAGATTAAACCTTGGATTAACATCTCCCAGAACATAAAACCATGACGGACAAGACATCTGGAAGGCATGGCTTGTTATGCCCAGATTTCCATGGCTCCCTTCTGAAATACAGGGGAAAAGTTCTGCTGCTGGACCACAGTGGAAATGACAACGTGCAGAAGCTGGAAGTTGTCACTCAAAACAGGGTGGCTTCTTGTAGGCTACAGTGTTTAGGCCAGGGGTCTCCAACCTTGGCCACTTTAAGATGTGTGGACTTCAACTCCCAGAGTTCCTCAGCCAGCAGACCAGGCGTCTCCAACCTTGACCACTTTGAAGACTTGACAACCAGCAAAACTGGCTGAGGAACTCTGGGAGTTGAAGTCTACATGTCTTAAGGTGGCCGAGATTGGAGACGTCTGGTTTCTGATAGGATCATATCCTGGTTCTAAGTCTAAGCAGCAAGCCTGGCGAACGAACCGTTGCCTAAAAAAATGCAAGGGGCAGGATCTAGAATGCTCCTCTTGGCTTCATCAGATTTCTTACCTGCAGCTCTCCTGAGCCCAGACAATTTGGCCAACTAAACCACATTCAATTAAAGGTAGTCCTCAACTTACAACCACAATTGAGCCCAACGTTTCTGTCGTTGAGACATTGTTAAGTGAGTTTCGCCCCATTTTATGGCCTTTCTTGCCACAGTTGCCAAGCAAAACTCCTGCGGTTATTAAGTAGATGATCCTTTCAGAAACCAGACCATCCAAACCAGGGGTCTCCAAACTTGGCCACTTTAAGACTATGGGAGTGGAAATCCACAAGTCCTAAAGTGGCCAAGGTTGGAGACCCCTGGTTTAGGCTAAAGGGAGACACAGAACTGACTGAAGTTTGCGTAATGAGTCACATCTGGATTGGAGTGAGAAATACGATGGTGCCAAGGGTTTATTCTTCTGGATGTGACAAATCCCCATTTCAAAAAGGCTAATAGAGGAGAGGTTTCCCCATCTACTCTTCTAGAACATGGAATAGGAAGAGACCTCCGAGATCTTCAAGTTCTAGTCTTCTAGCTCAAGCGAGAGCAAATGGCTGTTCAATCTCCTCTTAAAAATATTGGAGCACCCATAACTTTTGAAGGAAAATTCTTCCACTGACTAATTGTTCTCACAGTCAACAAATTTTCTCCTGACTTCAAGATTGGATCTCTCTTTAACTACCTTCCACCTGTTACTTCTTGCTCTGCCCTCTGTGCTTTAATGCCCCTGAGGTCTCTCCGGTCCTAATTTATCATTGTCTTCTTTTGGATTTTACAAAAAAGCTTGGACTGCCAGGTGCCTTTTCTTTAAAAAAAATTGCAAGCTGATACGAGATCCAGAGGCATTTTCTCCAATCAAGTTCATTTTGTAGATAGGACATGAACAGATGAGTCGGAAGGGATCTTGTAGATCATCTAGTCCAAACCCCCCCCCCCCCCTGCCCAAGCAGGAGACCTTACACCATTTCTGACAGATGGCAGTCCAGTCTCATGAAAGCCTCCAGGGATGAAACTCTCACAACTTCTGAAAGCAACTTCTGTTCCATTGGTTGATTGATCTCACTGTCAGAAAATTCCTCCTTATTTCTGAGTTAAATCTCTTCTTGTTCAGTTTCCATCCATTGTTCCTTGTCTGGCCTTGAGGTACTTTGGAAAACAGGTTGACCCTTTCTTCTCTGTGGCAGCCCCTCAAATACTGGAAGACTGCTATCGTGTCTCCCCTGGTCCTTCTCTTCACCAGACTAGCCAGGCCCAGTTCCTGCAACCGTTCTCCGTATGTTTTGCAATACATTCCCATGTATGGAATTGAAGAAGATTGACAGGTACAGTGGCCATTATACATATCATGCAACAGTCTCCAGGACTCTGTGTGTGTGCATGCGTGCACACACATGCACGCGCGCACGCACACATGTGCGTACTCCTTCCTCTACTTTTATATTCCAGCCTTATGATTCTATGTAGTCACCAGGAGTCAAAGCTGACTTGACTGAGACTATTTCAATGCTGTGCTTCAAAAATAGGGTTTTACCTTCTGCTACTGCAAGGAAGGCTGAAATGAATGTCAGAAGCTCCACTGCACAAACATCTTGAGAGGGCATGAATGACATCAATGTGTCCTGGAATTTGTCCTGGAATTGTGTGAAATGATGGTGATAAGAATTTCTTACTTGCCACTGCATTTTATTGCAGGAAACAAGGAACAGCTCTCCTCCTTCCTTTCCCAAAGATGCTTAAACCTGTATCACAGCTGCTTACTTCCTCCTCTCCATCATGACATTTCTGCCCAAAAGGTGCGGGGGAGACATTAGCTTCTCAAAAAAATTATATCTAACGTGTTTTTTTTGTGTTTTTGAGTAGGCAATGAAGCCCAAAAAAACCATCTTAGGGGTCGGATTTGAAAATGCTTCCAAGTTTATGGAATGCAGAAGATTTTTTTTTTAGTGGGTTGTGAGGAAGAGCTAAAAATACGAACCACCGATCATCTATTTTTATGGATTCTATTCCCCAAAGCTCTGATAGCTGGCATACACAGTTACTCTAAATTAAAACTGGAGAATTCACACCACTCATAAACACAAAATATTAATCTGGGTGATTTTTTTAAGCTTTAATAACATGTTCTCCTTAAACTTCTGGGGGCTGTGAAAAGAAAGAATGGAGTGGACTGCAATAGAGGCGAGGTAGGGGAAGGAGAGGAGAGGAGAGAAGAGAAGAAAAGAGAAGATTTTTTATTGGCCAAGTGTGATTGGACACATAAGGAATTTGTCTGAGGTGCATATGTTCTCAGTATACATACAAGCTATAAAATGATGGATCATTAAGCATAAAATATATTCATAAATCACAAGATACACATAACCAACAAAGTGATAGTCATAAGATACCAATAGGAGCAGCTAATAGGAAAGATGCAAAGGATAATAGCAAAACAGTCCAACTACATGGTTAGATATCTTTAGGCATAGACAGTCCTGTGGGAATTAGGGGTTCAGCAGAGTGATGGCATGGGGAAAAACCTGCCTCTGTGCCTGATTGTTTTGGCATGCAATGCTCTATAGCAGCATCCTGAGGGGAGCAGTTGAAATAGTTCATGCCCAGCATGTGAGGGCTCTGTAGAAGTGGGAAACGATGGATTTCTCTCCAGACACGGATTCTGATGGCAGCAACCCTGTTGCGGTTTTGCTTTATGGCAGAGCCAACAGCAATCCAAGGCAGGATAGGCCAAATGAGGCAGCTTTCAGAGAAAGGCTTTTAGCAGTTGTTCTAGGTGAGCATGATGGGATCTCTCTCTCTCTCTCTCTCTCTCTTTTTTTTTTGGTATATGTTTTATTGATACATTTTTAAAAAAAGACAAATTAAAAAAAACCATATCTGTCTGAACAAAGTGTTATCTGGCCACAGTCTAAGTAGAGATACAACATTAATCATGATAATCATCATCATAGACATAACAATATTCATCACAAAATAGTAATACAATTAGTTTGTCTATCTTATAAAACATTCAATTAAAAAAAAATTTCTTTTCTTTTTGGTCTGTTCTGTAAGTTAACCATTGGTAAAACAAGTATGTTAAAAAGTACTCTCGGACCTCAGAACCTCTTAATGCAGAGGTCTCCAAATTTGGCAACTTTTAAGACTTGTGGACTTCAATTCCCAGAATTCCTCAGCCAGCAATTTTGGGAATTGAAGTCCACAAGTCTTAAAGTTGCCAAGTTTGGGGACTCCTGTCTTAATAGATCTGTTCCTTGCTGTTCCTGGACCTCATGGTTCTTTTCTGACACAGTTTAAAAACCCCAGGGATCATTTCGATAACAATGGTTTTGAGATGTCAGCATTCACTTTTGTTACACACCCTGCTCAGGTGTGAGGTGATGTGATTCCAGGCGCACCAACCCACATTTCTTTATTCTAACCCCCAAATATCCATGTGGGGTGGCTGTTAGGATGAGCACAAATCGTTGATTCAAGGACTATCAAAGGTTCCCTCTTCACCTATCTTTCTTTTCATCTTCCGTGTTGTTGTTGTTGTTTTTTATCTTCAGGTCTTCATGTTTTTTGTGTAGCCTTCCACCATCCCCCGTTTTTTTCCTTTCTTTTCTTTTCCTTTCTTTTTTGTTTTGTTTTATTTTTGTTTTGTAATTATGCATTTACTATCTCCCCCCCCCTTTTTTTTTTTTTTTCCAAATTCTTACTCATTATGAGTTCATTGACTTCACTGTCATGGAATCCTACTGTTTTTCATTGCTCTGAATTTAATACAATTTTATTTCTTGGAATTCACGATAGGTAAGAATCGTTATCTTGCTGCTTTTGTCTCAAATGTGTCAAAATTTCTACTGTGTGTGTGTGTGTGTGTGTGTGAAATCTGTTACTAGGACTTGTGGCAAGCTCATTTTATCTTCTCAAACCCCCCCCCCGCCCCCACTCCTATTAAAAAAACCATGTGTAATCACTGTTGAGTCAGACATAAAAAGAAGAGGAAAAAATAGCAAGAATCATGAATGACAGTCATTAAAAGCACTGGAACTAAATATATTGCTGCAGCAAAAGAAAATAAGTTCCAGGTTTATGAAGTTCCTTAAAAGGATGAGTTATCAAGAAGCAAGGCAGCCTTAGAAGAATAGATAGGTTAAAGGATGGATAGATGGATGATAGATAGGTAGATTGATTGATGAGAGAGAGATTTGTTGTTGTTTGATTGCTAAGTTATGTCAACTTTGTGACCCCATAGACCACAGCATGCCAGAATTCCCTGTCCTCCACTATCTCCCAGAGTTTGCAGAATAAGATAGATTATATGATAGATAGATAGATAGATAGATAGATAGATAGATAGATAGATAG
>BLBF01000058.1:19284687-19369628 GCA_015471245.1 Laticauda colubrina
ATGATAGATAGATAGATAGATAGATAGATAGATAGATAGATAGATAGATAGATAGATGAGAGACAGAGATAGATAGAATTGTTAGTCAATAGTCTGCCTATCGAAGAGTATCCTGCAATTTTATTCTTCTTTATTTAGTTATTAAATCACCCTGCTTCACCCTTCAGATGTGGAGAAAAACTATGACATTCCATGTCATGTTCCTAGGTACTTATGGTAGCATTCAAAGCAATATTGTGTCATGTTCCTACAAACCTCTAGAGGCTGTGGGATATTTTTATTGCTCTCTGAAGACAGCGGGAAGGTTAAAATAGCAGGACGATGATTCTGTGTGGAATGACAATGCCCATCTCTGACAAGCTGCTATTCAAAGTCGACCTCTGGGCTTCATCACCAGCTGTGACTCCCTCCTTTGGCCCTTAAAAATCAGCTGCAGCATCCGCTGCTTTCAAAAGCTGCCCATCCTGACCGTCTTCCTTCGCCTTCTCAATCTGGAACTTTCAAGTTCTGTTGTCCTTCCACTGTCAGTCTTAGTTAAGTCAAAGAGGATAGGAATAGTAAAGCAACATATCCAACCATTGGGTAACAATGGGTAACATTTTGGTCACCATGATATAAAAAAAGATGCTGAGACTCTAGAAAGAATGCAGAGAGGAGCACCAAAGAAGATTGGGGAACTAGATGCAAAAACCTATGAAGACCAGTTGCAGGAATTAGGTATCTCTGGTCGAACAAAGAGAATGAGTAGGGGTGACATGATAGCATCTTCCAACATTTTAGAGGCTGTTGCAAAGAAGATGGGGATCAACCTATTTTCTAAAGAAAGGACAGCCTATTCTCTGAAGGCAGGACAAGAAGCAATGGATGGAAATTAACCAAAGGGAGAACTAACCTAGTTTTCTAACAGTGAGAACAACTAACCAATTGAATACCTTGCCTTCAGAAGTTGTGGGTGTTCCATCATTTGAGGTTTTTAAGAAGAGACTGGACAGCCACTTGTCTGAAAAGGTATAGGACAGAGGCCTCCAAACTTAGCAACTTTAAGATTTGTGGACTTCAACTCCCAGAATTCCTCCAATTCTGGGAATTAAAGCCCACAAGTCTTAAAAGTTGCCAAATTTGGGGACCCCTGGTATAAGTTCTCCAGCCAGGTCCTTTGCAACTCTGTTATTCTGTTAACAAGCTGGAGAAGAGCCACTACACCCAGGGAATTCTCCCTTCAAACCCAACAGATTGATGGTGATGTAGATCTCAAAGATGAAGATATAAAAAATCATTGAAAAGCGCTTTGGAAAATATTAATATGCATTATGTGAAGCGTCTTTGCAAAAGAGGTAGACATACATTCAAAAGATTATAGTGTAGAAAGTTGCACAGGTGAGTTTGGAGTAAGAGCTCCCAAACAAGGGCCCAAACATAACCCCCCTGAAAACATGATTACTGTAAACCAGATCTGTCCAACCTTGGCAACTTCAAGACTTGTGGACTTCAACTCCCAAAATTCCCCAGCCCCAACCACCTCACTGCTATAAATCCGCCTACTTGTAAATGAGACTGCACAAACCCTTTGTCCCATTAATTCTATTTATCAACCATTCTTGGTAGCAGGAAGATGGTTCCTGGGGTCAGCAAAAAGAGTCCAAAAAAGCCAAGATAGTGCTTGCAACTGTGTGAAGTTCACCATTTGCGCAAGACACATGATAAAGAGGCATGATTTCAATCGTTCAGTTTTGGTCACCATGTTGATTCTTGGAATACATATACATAGCCCTCCCTCTTGCAGATACTCCTGCTTGCAACTAAATGATAGTCCCCTACACACACACATACAGACACACAAAGGATTTTTACACTTGATCCATCAAAAAGGCTCAGAAGGAATTTCCACTGGATCACGACGGCCCTTAAAAAGACCAATTCCATCCCTTTCCCTGTTCCTCTCCTCCTGTTTTTTGAGCTTCCATTTCTGAGTTGTCCAGGTTTAACGTTCAGAACTTTTGCTAGAGGGCAATGATAACTGGAAACTCAGGGCTCTATTTCCCTGGAAACCTGTGTTTATGAGGCAAGCTGTGGCCCAAGCAACCTCTGCTTATTGATTGCTGGAGCAAGAGAAGGAGGAGGATCATTTGCAATGCGGCACGGCCTTGGGTCTCTTCAAGAAAGACTCTCCTAATCAGCTTCCTTTCTTTGGGATGTCAGGCAACTGTGAGAGGAAGGTCAGCTCTGCATGCAACATCATGGATCTCCTCACGGCTGTTTGTGAGGGATCGTTGGTTTTTGCCTTGGTTATTAGAGGTCAAGTGGAACCAATGCTGAGGCTTTTGTGGGTTGTGATGCAGCCCCATGCCTCCTTGGCTCACACTTGTGTCAGCCCTGCCTCAGTTCACACTTTTACGTAAAAATGACCCTTGGTTCCCTTTGTTGCAAAAGGGACCGTTTCACTGGAAGTCAGGTGAATTGCACTGAAGCAAAGCCAGAACTGAAATTCACGTGGTTGGAAACCTTTTCCCCCTGACGCAGCGGTGGGATTCAAAACTTTTTACTGCCAGTTCTGTGGGCGTGGCTTGGTGGGCGTGGCAGAGGAAGGAGACTGCAAAATCCCCATTCCTTCCCCACCCGCCCTAGCCTGCTTTCCAGCTCCGTTCTCCTGTGCAGGGCAACCAAAAGAGACCCAGCTAATCAGCTGTGAGTGTGGCTTGGTGGGCGTGGCTTGGCAGGCATGGCTTGGCTTGGTGGGCGTGGCTTGGCGGGCATGGCAGGGGAAGGAGACTGCAAAATCCCCATTCCCCCCCCCCCACTAACCTGCTTTCCAGCTCCATTCTCCTGTGCAGGGCAACCAAAGGAGACCCAGCCGATCAGCTGAGACTCGATGGGAGGCAGAGAAGAGGTGGGGTTGGCCGGCTCTCCGAACTACTCAAAAGTTCCGCTACCGGTTCTCCAAGACTGGACAGAACCGGCTGAATCCCACCTCTGCCCCTGAGGCACTTTCCATTGCTGCCCTCCCTCCCCCCTCCTCCAATCAATCTCCAAGAAGATGTTTTGAAACTCGCAGTAGTCTTCGACTTACAACAGTTCATTGAGTGACCGTTCAAAGTTACAACGGCACTGAAAAAAGTGAGTTATGATTGTTTTTCCCACTTGTGACCATTGCAGCACCCCTAATCGTCACATGATCAAAATTCAGACATTTAGCAACTGGCTCCTATTTATGACGGTTACAGTGTCCCGGGATCACATAAGCCTTATGGCACAGTGGTTAGAGCACAGTACTGCAGGCTACTTCTGCTGACTGCCTGCAATTTGGCAGTTCGAATTTCACCAGGCTCAAGGTTGACTCAGCCTTCCGTCCTTCCGAGGTGGGTGAAAGGAGGACCCAGATTGTTGGGGGTGACAGGTTGACTCCCCTTAGAGGAGGCTGGAAAGCACCGTGAAGCGGTCTATAAGTCTCAGGGCTATTGCTCTTGTTATCCCCTTGTGAGACCTTCAGACAAGCAAAGGCAATGGGGAAGCCAGATTCAATTACAACCAGGTTACTAACTTAACAAATGCAGTGACTCACTTAACAACTATGGCAAGAAAAATCATAAAATGGGGCAGACATCACTTAAACAAATGTTTCATTTAGCAACATCAATTTTGGGTCATAGGTTGAGGACCACCTGTACATTTGCTACAGTTTTAAGGACAACCTGAGTCACTAAGCACAATTATCTGTTTAACAGACACATACATTAATTTAATAAACCATCTGTTCCCCAATACAATTAGCATAATCATAATCACCAAACTATTATCACCATCCACATAATATTGTCATAAAATATCATTGGATTTATGGCAATAATTTATTCATAATACATTCCTTTCCCAAGCGCAATGGTGATGGTTAAAATGGTTGGCATTATTATAAAATAACAATGTTTCACACCATCAATGGAGAACACAGCAAAGGTGAGGAAGATCATTTTTTGGTAGGAAGAGCATGAACCACAGGTAAGCAATGGGCCATTTTTCCTATGCATGTCTATTATGCAACCAGGGCCATCCAAAAGGTCCCCAAAGACCCAAAGAGCAGCTGTCACCCCCATCGTGAACTGTTTTCACTCAATTCTGCAGAGACCTTTGAGTTGCACCTAATCTGAGGCCAAGAAAGCATCTCCAAGAGAAAAAGTAAGGAAATATGACTTGCAAGGATTAAATAGAGTTAGTATGGTTAGTTTATTTTTTTATTCCTATTTTAGCATAATTATCATGGTATTCTATGCTGGTCTATGAAATAAAATTAATTGATAGTATGGTTCGGTATGGTTCTTCTTCATGTTCTTCAGGAAATAATTATTTCCTCAGTTAAATTAAAAATTATAATTCAGTGGCCAGTTTTTAACAGGCTGCATACCGTATGACCTCAAAAGTTATCAAGGTACAGGATGAGCACAATGGAAGAAGGAAAAATATAGAAACAAGGAAAAACTGAATGCCAAAGTCCATATTCAATTGTACATAAAATCTAGGTTATTATTTAGAATTCTACATCCAATGAAGCTCCAAACAGGTGAATGTCTTAATAATTAAAACAATTTAAATATTTTTTTTTAAAGAGTAACCTGGATAATGTTCGTATACTGGATTTACAAAAGAGGTTTATTAAAGCTTATTAAAACTTGGAATAATTTTATGAGAAGGGATAAAGAAAAGAAATGAAATTCTAGGACATTATTTGAAGGGATTAAAGGCCAAGATAATTAAAAATAAAAGGAAGGAATATAAAGTTGATTTAGTGGATTAAAATTAAAATAGATATGTTATTTCTAATAACTCTTCATTGAATTTTTCTGACAGTGAAATAATGAGGCTTCACAGATTTGTTTATAGATAAAAAGAGGCCAGGTCTTATGTTTGTAGAAATGTTCATTTATTAAAATTGTTTATATTTGTTGTGATGAAGGAGGAAATCATGTCTTTATATATTTGTTTACAATATTTTTATTTTTTTTCTTTTCTGTACATTCTATTTTTCCTTTTTATCCTTTTGCTTTTTTTAGTTTATATTAGTTCTTATCTTTGCAATTGTAATTTTTAATAAAATTATTATCAAACAAAATAAAGCTCTCCATTTCAGGTATGGATGGGAACATCCATCCTCTAGCTATTCTCTGGATACTTAAAACATTCACTAAATATTTCACTGACTAGCACTATAAATATTTCATTGATTTCTCTTTTACAATTTAACTGGAAATCTTGAAAGAATGTTGCCTGGAATCCCGCCATCTTCTAAGTTGAGGTCCATGAAAAATTGGTGAAAAAGGCCTTTGCATCACTCAGTGGAATATTATCCTACAACAACCCATCACTGGAGGCTTTTAAGAAGAAAATGGGCAGCTACTTGTCCAGAGTCGTATTGGGTCTCTGCAAGGGATTGGACTAGAAGACCTCCAAGGTCTCTTCCAACTCTTATTCTGTTAACCAAGCCAAGACCATCCTTCACTGAGAGTCCCACTTTTAAATTTTTGTTTCTTAACCATATGTGGGTTTCTGTGCTTTTTTGTAACCCACTTTAAAAACAGTTCTTAGTCAATGTAGATTGTTGACTATTTGCAGATTTTTTTTCACAGAACTGCATTGCGACATGGAGGCAGGAAAACCCAAATGCCCAGGTACAGAGAAGGGGCTACCTGGCTCAAAAGTAGTAACTGTGTGAGAGAGAGTCCCAGGAGTCCTAATAGACAGCCACTATAGGCAGCATGAGCCAGCCATGTGCTGCAGCTGCCAAAAGAGCCAATGCAGTCCTAGGCTGCATGCACACAGGGATAGCATCCCATGAAGTGATAGTCCTGCTTTATTCTCCACGAATGGTGCCACACTTGCAATACTGCACGCAGGTTTGGTTACTACAGTTCAAAAAAAGATGCTGTGACCCTTGAAAGCGAGCAGAGAAGAACAAAGGCGTTTAAGGGGCTGGAGGCTAAACTGCATAAAGAATGGTTGTGAGAACTGGATACGCCTCCAACAAAGAGAAAGACTAAGGGTGACATGGTAGCAGTCTTCAAGTACTTGAGGGGTTGTCACAAAGAAGAGAGAATCCATTTATTTTTCAAAACAGGGCTCTCCAACCTTGGCCACTTTAAGCCTTTGCTGGCTGGAGAATTTTGGGAGTTGAAGTCCTCCAGGTTTAAAGTGGCCAAGGTTGGAGACCCCTGCTGCAAAGTGCCCAAGAGCAGGACAAGAAATTATAGGTGGAAGATCATCAGTAAGAGACCCAACCTAGAAATAAGGATGAATTTCTCGACAGTGAGAACAATTAATCAGTGGAATAGTTTGACTCCGGAAGTTGTGGGTGCTCCATCACTGGAGGTTTTTAAGAGAGCAAAAACAAGCAAATGTCTGGACAGCCATTTGCCTGGTATGGAATAAGGACACTTGCCTTGGGTAGAGGTTGGACTAGAAGATCTCCAAAATCTCTTCCAGATCTAGGATTCTATGTTCTTTTAATTTTCTTCACTAATTCTGTTGCCTCCACTGGAGTTGGGAGATGAAGAGCAAAAATGGCCAGTGCCTTTCTAGAGATCCCCCAAAGAAGGCCAACTCTGAGCTGCGTGTCACAGTTCATCTTCGCTGCCAACCGAATCGTGGCTGATGAGTCAGTGACTGAATAGAGGCGATTACTTGTTGCTATGGCAATCATCCATTGTGATCTCCTTGGAAATTGAGAGAGAGAGAGAGAGCATTACAGTGCCACACATCTGGTTTCTGGTGATAAGGGGTAAATGATTCCCAAAGCGGCTTGAACATCTGAGAGGGAAGCGTAATGGGGTAAAATTAATTCACAGGGACTGTTTTAGCCCCATGGCCTCTTCACTTTGCCATTCCAGTTACAGAGCAGCCATGAATCAAAGGCTGTTTGATTCTGTTTCTCCCTCTCTGAATGATGCTGTTGGTTTTGCCTTTGATTTTCTAAGCATCCTATTTAAATTTAGCCCTAATTCAGATTCATTGAGCCACTGGCTTTCCACTCCTCCTCATTTGTACAAAGCTGTAAGGAAAAAGATTCCATGCAAAATATCAACAGCCCTGGAACTGTCCATAAGCAGTTTCCACTGAGCCCTTGCCAAAGATTTTACACATTTTTATTCCTTCAGTCGCAACATTAAAAACAGCCTTTTGTCTTTCATAGATTTTGGAAAGCAGGGCTGTACCAGGGCTGGTTTGTTTTGAATCGATTCGCTGGATGGAGCCCATCCAGCTTGCATGATCTTCAAAATATTAAGGGATTATTATTTTTTCTGCACTAACATTTTGTACTGTACTAATTGTACAGCAAACTTTCAGCTGAGGGGAATGATTGACTTGTTTTTTTTTTAATGCCATAAGCATAAAAATCCAGAGCTGAAGTAAACCACCTCTTGTCTTCTGCCATCTTCATCAGAGGGCCAATTGCCCTTCCACTCCACTCCATTGTCCCTCTGCACTTTGAATTGTCAGTCCTTGCTAACGGACTGCTAATGTTGCCATGGGTTTTTTTGTTAAATTTCTCTAAATCTTAAGGTTTCTCTGACTCTATGAATAACTTCTTCATGTTTCTTAGTCATCTTGTTGGTTTGCAGTAATTCATCTGTTGTATTTGCTTCTAAAGAAAGATCAGCAATAGTTGTGTATTGGGACACCCTTCCTTCCTTCCTTCCTCTTCTGACATTTTCCTTCCTTCCCTCCTTCTCTCTAACACCTTCCTTCCTTCCTTCCTTCCTTCCTTCCTTCCTTCCTTCCTTCCTTTCCTCCCTGCTCCCCTCCCCCCCTCTCTCCAGTAGGTATGTCAGCACCCCTGGAAGGGATATAACCAAAATCCCCCTCCTCCCATTTTATTCTAGTTGGATTCAGGGAAAGGGGTTTTTAGTTACAAATCTCTGACTTTGTGGGGAAAGACTACGGGGTAGGGGGACGGGCTTTGCCGCTCAATTTCAGCTCATTGACCACCAGGAGGCGCCATGTGGTCTGAAACGCTTCTCAGGGTCTACTACCGAGTGCCCCTGAATCTCCAAGGATGCCCTTCCAGGCCTCTGGGTGGTGGATTGTCTCACACATCACGAGCTGACCTCTGGAAGACCTTATCAGAGTTAACAGCTTCCATTTTATTTAATTCCTGTCGTTGCTCTGTTTTCTTGACTGTATTATTTCTAGTGTGGTGGTCATTAAATGTTTCCTCATGTTTTAGAAAGTGTGAGCCAGCTTGGATGAGAAGCTGGATATACTCCTTAAACCAGGAGTCTCCAACCTTGGCCACTTTAAGACTGATGGACCTCAACTCCCAGAGTTCTTCAGCCAGCAGACCAGGGGTCTCTAAACTTGGCCACAACCTTAGCAAAGTTGGCTGAGGAACTCTGGGAGTTGAGGTCCACCAGTCTTAAAGTGGCCAAGGTTGAGACCTCTGCCTAAAACACCTGCGCACATAACATCACCTCCACCGACTGCCTGGCCCAGATTTTTGTTTTGGCTTTTTTGAGGCTAGCAGACACTCTTGTGGTAACTGTGAGAGAACATCTTTAATTGACTGTCTGGAACACAAAAAGTGCCAAATCCTAAACTGCCTGATTAAGCAACAGAAATAACCACATCTGAGGGTGTCTCTTTCTGTCCAGAATTAGGTCACCTTATACCAAGCAGGTCATCTGACAATCTCTTCTTTGTCGATCCTCATCTGGTGCTGTTCCTCAGGATCTTCCTTCCCACAAAGAGAGATTTTTATTTTATTGGAAAATTCCAGGAATTTTGATTCTCAATTCCTCACCTTCAAGAGGTGGACAATAGTAAACCTCACGGACTGTAGGTCTTCCCTAACAAATGAACTCTCTGCTTCTGTCAGAGATCTTCAGTCCACTGTGCACACAATACAGAAATGCAGAAATACAGAATAATAGAGTTGGAAGGGACCTTGGAGGTCTTCTAGCCCAGTAATTGCCAACCACTGGGTTGGGGACCACTGGTGGTCCACAAGAAAAATTTGGTGGTCCACAGAGAAATGTCTCCCCAAAGCAATTAATCCAAGCTGCACAGGAACACAAGGCTGAGCCACCGACATGGCCCGCAGGAGCACAAGGCTTGTGCCACTTGCACTGCGAACAAGACGAGGTAGTGAGGAGAAGGGGGAAAGGGGGAAGGGGGGAAACTTGCCTCATGCACCCTACATGCCTCACCTGGTCACCAGGCTGCTTCTTTCCACTTCTTTCTTCTGCTTTTGGCTGCATGCAAGGAAAGCAGCCAAAGTCTTTCTTTCTTTCCCCCAAACTCTGCCAGAAATGAGTCTTTGGGACCCTGCAAGGCCTCCTGCTCCAAGAGGCAGTGCTGGCAAAGACTCATTTCTGACAGTTTGAGGGAGAGAAAGAAAGACTTCTGCTGCTTCCCTTGCATGAAGCCAAAAGTCTCTCTCTCTCTCCTCCTGAGAATGGAGCTGGAGGCGGTATCCTGAGATCCCAAATAAAGAACGATCGATCGGTAGGAAAACGGGGTGGGGGGATTTTCCTGCAGGCTTTTGGGGGGATTTTCCCAGGGTCTCTGATCCACATGATTTAAAAGTATGAGTTTGGTGGTCCCCGAGGTCCAAAGGTTGGCAACCCCTGGGCTAGTCCAACCCTTTGCCCAAGCAGGAAACCCAATACCCGTGATGGCAAACCTATAGCACTCATGCCAGAGGTGGCACAACCCTCTCTCTGGGCATGCGAGCTGTTGCCCCAGCTCAGCCTTTGCCGCATATGTGCACTCATGCCTCCTGCCGGCCAGCTGGTCTTTGGATCTCTACCGTGCATGTGCAGGGGCCAGGGCATGCACGGGGGTTGTGCACACCTGCATGGAAGGTTGGGGCAGACGTGGGGGTCATGCATACATATGTGGGGGCAGGGCGCATGGGTTTGCATGCATGTGCATGTGCAGGGGGTGTCATGCACAAATGCACAGGGTGCAGGGGTCTCACATACATGAACTGGGGCATGGGGGTCATGCATGCATGCGTGGAAGGCCCATGTACTTTGGGCACTTGGTGCTGAAAAGGTTCGCCATCACTGTCCTGTATCATTCCAGACAAGCGGCTGTCCAGCTTCTTCAAAGCCTCCAGTGGTGGAGCAACTACAACTTCTAGTGGCAAGCTGTTCCACTGGTTAATTGTTCTCACTGTCAGGAAATCTCTCCTTCGTCCTAAATTGCTTCTCTCCTTGGTTAGTTTCCATCTACTTGTTGTGGTTAGCCAGCAGCTGGTGCGGATGGCTGAGACCGATGACTCAGATGAGGGGCCAGGACCATCAGGGAGTGGACTGCTGCCTTCAGAGATTGTGGGGGCTGGCAGCAGCAATGATGAGGAAGTTCTTGAGGAGCCTGTGCCAAGTGCGCATGCGTGCAGGATTGCTTGCAGGAAAGAGCAGCTACAACAGCATGGGCGACTCGGGAGTAAGGCTGCAAGGTAATGGCCCCTCCTTCAAGAAGATAAAAGCCAACTGTGAAATGAACATACTTTGCAGAAGGCAAAGACGTTTTGAAACTCCAGCCTCGTGGACATTCCAGTATCCTGAGTTTGTATTTGAAGATTCTTGTATTGCACATTATTTCTTGTCTGTTATCTTTTGGCAAGTCTCTCATAGTTTGGCAAGGCTTGTGCTTAGCACAGCTAATTATTTTCTAAAAGCATTACAAGGTTTCTGTTCCTTCTGGATTGTGTTTGATTTGTTGGAAAAGGGTCAGAACACCGCTGTTTCTTGTCCAGGTGCTTCGGTAAATAGGTTGCCCCACCTTCTTTGTGGCAGCCCCTCAAATATTGGAACATGGTTATCATGTCAGCACAGTCCTTCTTTCCACAGGACTAGACAAACCCACTTCCTGCAACCTGCAATACTACTATGCATTTCGGTGTTGCAATATACAACACTTAAGATCACTCATGATTTCAGTGCTACTTGTAAGAAGAAATCCTCCTTCTTGCCAGATGTTCAGAAGTTACTAGCAAGGGAGTAGCGGCTTCCTTATGCAAGCAGGTTAAATGTGCTAAAATCAGAGACATGTGTAGCATTGCGCACATAGTAGTTGAAAGCCTTTGAATATTCATGTACAGAAGTCTATGGTTTTTAAACATATCCACCAAGTTTCTCTGCTGGGGAAACACATTTTAAGGCTGATTCTTCTTTGTTTGTTCACTTTCACCTGCTTTCCCAAATACACCCTTTTAAACACCTTTTCATTTGTTTAATTTTAATTAAATAAAAACATCAAATTCAACAACTCTTGCAGATAAAACAAAATTCTATTTCCCCCAGCCTTTGCATGCTACAACAGGGCTAGTGATGCAATGAAATGAGGGTAAGTTTTTAAATGAACTTAAAGATGGAAGATTTAAAAGGCAAAAGAGGTTTACTAAATCTCAGAGATCTTAAGACCCCTATTTGGAGTTATAAAATGGTTTCCTAGGTGCTACAGCCTGGATGATGTCAGTAGTTCTCCTTCCCTTGTTTTTTCATTCATAACTATTTTTGTGCAGCATATCACATCACTTGGAGAGGAGGGGGAGGAAGAGGAGGAGGAGGAGGAGGAGGAGGAGGAGGAGGAGGAGGAGGAGGAGGAGGAGGAGGAGGAGGAGGGAGATAAACAGTTAGAATATATATAAATTGAAACCTGTCCAATATTTCCTTGCTTCTTCTTTCTGAAGAAATGTGAGAAGGGCCTGCAGAGGACTATCTAACACCCTTCTGTGCTAATAAAAGATTGCTTGTATTTTGCAAGTTTCTCATGGATTTCAGCCAAGAGCTTGAAGTGCTACATTCCTCCATTTTTGCTTTTTTAAAATGTCTCTTTTCCAAAAAAATATCCAATACCCAAGTTATTTATTAAAACCTTTGTTGTCCTAAGACATCTATTCCCACTTATGGATTTAGGAATAAAAAATTATTCAAATCCAATGTGTCTAAATTGAAATGGGTTCAGTGTTTGGTTAAGAACATGAGAAGGGGCCTGAGGTTGGGTGAGACCATCTGGTCAGCCTTCAGAAAATGAATTCGTTGGATGCATCCAAGAAGCTCAGAATCCTGTTGAGAAATCATTTTCTTTCTTTTTTCATTTTCTTATCATTTTCTTCCTTTTTTCCCTCCCAGGAAACTTGAAATTTAAAGATTGCTGACTGGGATTCTAGAATTGAAAACAGCCATCAAAAATTTGTGGTTCCGTTTTCATGATTTTATTTTATTGATTAATCGCAAGACTAATCAATCAATAAACTGCAATGCTGACCACTTCACAATTTGATTTTCGTTTATTCAAGTCAGAAGCATCACAGTTAAAATGCGGAATGCTATAAGACATCACATTTAAAATATAGAATACATTTAAAATATGTACAAATGAAACCGACCTTGCCCCAGAAACTAGCAGCCTTAATTGCATTCTGTTGTGGTGCATGAGATCTTCAAGCATGCACTGATCAAGACACAAAGGGCAGGTATACATATGTGTTGTTGTTTGCATGTCACCACAATCGCAAAGGGCAGAAGGCCCCAGAGAGCCCATTTGTTCAGAGTGTCTCCAGATCTCATTGTACACATGCACAGTCTATTCAGTTATTTTCATACTTTCTGGCTTTTGTCAGGTCCAGGTGCCGGCTCCTCCGTTGGTTCCATCCAAGGTTAGTTTTCGATGGGGAGAAGGTTGTCTGTGAGTTACAGCTTCTCTGAGTTTCTGCAAGCTCCTGTTGTTGGGTCACCATTGAGGGCATCTAGTCACTTTGTCTTCTGTTCACCTCTCTTTTTTTTTACTACTTGTGATTTTTCCAATGAGCTGCCACTATACAGACTGGTTTTGTTCCATTAGCTATTGAACATTGTTGCTTCTGTCCAAGGTACCTCCAACCATTCGAAGGCCTGAGTTTTTTCTTCATTCAGCCTTTCTACAGGCCCATCTTTCATAGCCATTGAATTATAATTTCATAAATCATACTCTTGACAATATATACCAGGGGGCCCCAAACTTGACAACTTTAAGACTTAAAGTTGCCATGTTTGGAGACCTCTGATATATACCATTGTTGTTAGTTTGAGATCTCCACATTTCAATATTTTGCCTTCTCTGTCAAATGTTTCTCCATATACATATACAGTAGCAAATGTCTTTCTACTTGCTGACTACAGTCCCATTTCCTTTAAATCAGGGTGTCCACCCTTCTCAATTTTAAGACTTGTAGACTTCTAGTCCTAGAATTCCCCAGCCATCTTAAAGTTGTCAAGGGTGGACACCCCTGCTGTACGTTTTAGGTGCCACTTCCTCTATTTGTTCTCTGATTGTTTGTATTGGGTTGACATTGCCCACTGATAAAATTTTAGGCCCTTTGTTTTGTTTTTGAAGGCAGTAGACCAGCTTTAATCTTTGTTTGATCTTCAAGAAGAGATTCCTTTCCAGTGACCCCAACCACCAAAGTGGTCCATCAGCATATCACACATTCATTTGATGCTTCTCCCAAATTTCAGCTCTTCTTAGCCCAGCAGTTCTGCATGTAAGTCAGACAGATCCTGTGATAACAAACCACCTGAATTCATCCCTTCTCCATTTCCAAACTATGCTCCATCTTCTTTACTTGTTCTTTGTTCCAAATTCTTTTTCATTGCCCCATATTCTTTTCTCATTATTCTTTGGCTGTTCCAAATCCTTTTTGGTTGCTCCCTATTTTTTCCCCTCATTATTTCTTCATCCTACAGATTCCTCCAGAAGTATGGAAATCATTGAACAGACTGCACAGGAGTAAAACAATATCCAGAAATATATATATATATATATACACACCAGCCCTTTGTACACAGATCGGTGCACAATTGAGACCTCACAGCACCATGACAGAATGCAATTAATGTTGCTAGTTTATGGGCAAAATCTATTTAACTTGTCCATATTTCAATTTTGTATTTTAAATTTTATATCATATGTACCATGCCTGATTTTAACTGTGATGCTTCTGACATGAATAAACAAACACCAAGAAGCAAAATAAAGTGAACTGATTCCAATCCATTGATCATTTTCCTCTTGGTGATCCCCAGAGCAGGGATGTTGCATTTTGATGGACACACGGGGTCCATATTTTCAGGTGCCAAAAGAGTCTCCCTTTCAGCCACTGGGTGTGTAAAGTTTGGTTTCTTTGCACCAAAGTATGCAGTATACATGACACATATATACTCAATGTCTTACCATGTATAGACTGAGAGACAGATGCTTCTCCATCTTCCCAAAAACATTTTCTTAACCACAAACACACACATATTATTTCCCATCCCACAAGCTAATTCAAATTATTTGTCCAGGGTAGAGGAAATTGGTCCATGAAGGATTCAGTTTTTACTACATCGCTTCCTTTGGGGTTCCACAGAGGTGCTTCAAGAAGGGATCATTGCCTTGTCTCAAAATTACTTTTTCCACCCTGGGAATGTTGTAGCTTGATTCACCTCCGCTTCCCGTGGGGTTTCTTTGGAATCAGCTAATGGAAACTGGGAGGGGGAAGCCAAACAAGAGGCAAAATACCCTTGAATCACTCTCCTTTCCGTAGAGAAGGCTGGCAACCGCTTCCTCCCTTCCCAGCAACCCCAGGCTTCCTCCACTTCCGACCAGACTGAAGGCATCAACTGCAGATTCACACCAAGAGAGCTGCTGAGAGTTGGTTATAACAAGGGTCTCCAACCTTGGCCACTTTAAGCCTGGCGGACTTCAACTCCCAGAATTCCTCAACCAGCAAAGAGACCCTTGTTATAATCAACTCTGGGTAGCTCTCTATTTGCAGATAAGTTTTTTTTCACAGAACTGCATTGCTACAGGTTCTGCACTTAGGCAGGAAAACCCAAATGCCCAGGTACAGAGTAGGGGCTACCTGGCTCAAAAGTAGTAACTGTGAGAGAGAGAGTCCCAGGAGTCCTAATAGACAGCCACTATAGACAGCATGAGCCAGCCATGTGCTGCAGCTGCCAAAAGAGCCAATGCAGTCCTAGGCTGCATGCACACAGGGATAGCATCCCATGAAGTGATAGTCCTGCTTTATTCTCCACGAATGGTGCCACACTTGCAATACTGCACCCAGGTTTGGTTACTACAGTTCAAAAAAAGATGCTGTGACCCTTGAAAGCGGGCAGAGAAGAACAAAGGCGTTTAAGGGGCTGGAGGCTAAACTGCATAAAGAATGGTTGTGAGAACTGGATACGCCTCCAACAAAGAGAAAGACTAAGGGTGACATGGTAGCAGTCTTCAAGTACTTGAGGGGTTGTCACAAAGAAGAGAGAATCCATTTATTTTTCAAAACAGGGCTCTCCAACCTTGGCCACTTTAGCAGGGGTGGGATTCAAATTTTTAACAACCAGTTCTATGGGCGTAGCTTAGGTGGTGGGCGTGGCTTGATGGTCATGTGACTGGGTGGACATGGCTTGGTGGTGTGGCCAACTCAATATCACTCACATCGAGGCACGCATCCCCTTGCCTGGCCTCTCATAACTGCGGGGATGCTGCAACTGTCGTAAGTGTGGAAAATGGTCATAAGTCACTTTTTTCAGTGCCATTGTAACTTTGAATGGTCACTCCATTGAAAGGTAAAAAAAACTCCTGAGAAGTTCCTGAGACAGGAAGTCTGGTCCTGCCAAGAATGTAATCAGGGTTAACAGAGAGGCAGTTTCTGTTAGCAACACCAGAATGTTTCCTTCCTGCCTTCCTTACAGGATTAGGCCAGGAATTTCTTCTAGCATCCAGTTCTCCGAACTGCTTAGAATATTAACAACCGGTTCTAGCAAATAGGTGTGAACTGGTAGAATCTCACCCCAACTTTAAGCCTTTGCTGGCTGGGGAATTCTGGGAGTTGAAGTCCTCCAGGCTTAAAGTGGCCTTGGTTGCACACCCCTGGGTTATAAGATGGGCAGCTTTATAAACAAACAAACAAACAGAGGGCTGCTCTTGCCAAGCCCATCAGTTTTGGCAAAGTCACAACCATCAACCAGGGGAGAGAGCTTTTGCCCTGGAAAGCTGAGGGAGCTTCATCACTTTGAGACCTTCAGAAAGAGACTGGGCTGCCCTCTGTCAGAAATGGTGTAGGGTCTTCCGCTTAGGTTAGATCAGGGGTCTCCTGACTGGCAACTTTGATTTGCCAAAACCTTGGCAACTTGAAGACTTGCGGACTTCAACTCCCAGAATTCCCCAGCCAGCTTTGCTGGGAGTTGAAGTCCACAAGTCTTCAAGTCGCCAAAGTCGGAGATCCCTGGACGAGATGACCTACAAGGTCCCTTTGCAAGTCTGACGATCCGTTATCCTGTGCAGCGAGCTCCTTGGACGGGGAAGGGGGGGGCGGGGGGCGCGTCCCAGCCAGCTTATGAATGAGATCCCCGCGCGGGCCGGGCGCGGCTCTTCCGCCGGAGCATCTGGCTCCACCTGGGAGGAGCGGCCGGGCGGGCGGGGAGAGCGAGCAAGGCGCCCAGGGTTGTTATTCTGATCACGGGCGCCGCTGATTCACAGCCTCGGAGCCGGTCATGAATCGTAGCGGAGCCTTTTGACGTCAGAGGGGAGATTTATCAGCAGCCCCGAAGGGCGACGGAGGTTCAGAGCTGCCAGCCAGCCATCCGCCCGCCTGGCCGGCCATGCTCGCCCAGAGGGAAGGACGCGCCGGGGCCGCCCCGGACTGAACCAGCCGGGCGACGAGGAGCAAAAGCCGGACGCGAGAGCGACCGACGCCCTGCAACGCCAGGTAAGCAAGGGGTCCCTCGCCAGAGCCCTCCCACCCGCCGGACCCCAGGGAGCCCTTCCAAGCGGCCGGCCCGGGCCAGGCTGCCGTCCCTGCAAAAAGCGCAGCCGGGCGGCGGCGGAGCATCTCCCCTGCGCGCCGGCGGACGGAGAGCCCTTGCCCGCTCCGCTGGGGTAGGTGGGCCAGTGGGCGGAGGGGGAAAGTGGCGGGCACGGGGAGAGGGGGCTACCCCACCAGCACCAGCCCAGCCCAAGCCCCCTCAAACCCACCCCCACCCCCCCCAGCGCTGTTCCGCGCCCGTGTGCGGGGTCTCGCGCGAGCCTCCTGGTCCCGGGCCGTCCCGCTGGCGGAGAACCAGCTGCGAGAGACTTCTGGGCTCTTTCCGGATCGCGTGGAGTTGGGGGTCTGTGTGTGTGTGGGGGGGGGGGTCCCGGTAAAGACCCTGAAATGGGGCGCGCAGGTCGTCCTTGCCCGGACGGAGAAGCAGAAGCAGCAGCAGCAGCAGCAGCGTGTCTCCTTCCGAGCGGCTGGGAGGGACTGAGCAGATTCAGAGGTGGAAGGGAGCTTGAAGGTCATCTAGTCCAACCCCAACCCCCCCCCCCACCGCGCCCTACACCATTTCTGTTTCTTCTTGAAAGCCTCAACCCGGAGATGGGCGAGGGAGGCTAGCCTAATCAAGGAAACCTGGTTTAAAAGGGGTTTGTATCAGCAGCTGAGATTCAGGAGGGGTAGGCGGCGCCAGAGCCGCAGTTGTGGGGCAGACGCGGCGCTTTCCGTGCTGTAGAGACGAAGGAGAGACGAGGGAAACCCGCTCCTTTGTCGCCCCCTCTGGCCGCCGCTGTCGCCGGAGGGAGGGCAGGCTTTGGGAAGAGGGGTGCGATAGGAGGCGCTCTCCAGCCCCCGGGAAGCACCAGCTTCAGGTGCAAGAAATTGGACCCACGATTCAAGCTCCGAACTCGGGACAAAGCAAGCGAGGAGATCTTGGCAGTTATGGGAGGCTTTGCCTACTACCCGTTAGCTGCAGCTCAAAAGGGAGCCGGGGATGACGTCACCGCCTCTGCATGGGGGGGGGGATACCTGCTTTCCCCCCCACAAACGTCGCACTACATATCTCCTCCTCCTCGGCGGCAGACACGTAGTGACCCAAGACTTCTTGGGGGCGGAAGGGAAAGCCCGAGGAAAAGGACGAGAAAAATTCACCTTCTGGTGAAGGAAAAGGGAGCCGACTTCCCCCTCCAGGACCTGGAAGGCAAAAGGTCCAAGGGAAGGGGCTGCAGTGTGTAGGGGGCGGGGTTTAACAGAAGAACAGAGTTGGAGGGGACCCTGGAGGTCTTCTAGTCCAACCCCTGCTCAAGGAGGCGGCTTCGGCCTGGCACGGCGGGCGATTTCCGTCCCGGGGACGAAGTGCAGAGCGCCGGGAGATGGCCGGGCGTTTAGGCTGCCCCCCCCCCCCGCCCTTCTCCCTCTGACTCTCCGACCTTCTTCCTCCCGCAGCCATGTTCCCCTACCCGGCCGCCGCTATGGAGGAGCAGTTCCGCCAGCAGCAGGAGCAGCAGCAGCAGCAGCAACAGCAGCGGCTCCGGGTGCTCTTCAACGCCTCCTCGCTGCCTCTGGCCAGCAGCCTCTGGCCGCCCACCCACCTGGCCGCCGCGGGGAGCCCCGCCGTGGACCCGTCGCCCGCCGCCACCGCGGCCGGAGAGGAGGGCGGCGCCGGGGGGGACGCGGTGAGCCCCTGGGACATCGCGCTGTGCGCCACCGGGACGGTGCTGGCCGGCGAGAACGCGCTGGTGCTGGCCGTGCTCTTCTACGCGCCGGGCCTGCGGGCGCCGCCCTTCCTGCTGATCGGCAGCCTGGCGCTGGCGGACCTGCTGGCCGGGCTGGGCCTGGTGGTCAACTTCGGCGTGCGGTACCTGCTGCAGCCGCCCAGCGAGGCGGCCACCCTGAGCGCGGCGGGGCTGCTGCTGGCCGCCTTCTCGGCCTCGCTCTGCAGCCTGCTGGCCATCACCGTGGACCGTTACCTGTCGCTCTCCAACGCGCTCACCTACCACTCGGAGCGCACGCGGAGCTTCGCCGCCGCCGCGCTGCTGCTGCTCTGGCTGGCCTGCGTGGCCGTCGGGCTCCTGCCGCTGCTGGGCTGGAACTGCCTGCGCCAGCCCGGCGCCTGCAGCGTCCTGCGCCCGCTCACCCGGGACAACGTGGCCGTGCTGGCCGTGGCCTTCCTGCTCCTCTTCGCCCTCATGCTGCAGCTCTACGGGCAGATCTGCCGCATCGCCTGCCGGCACGCGCAGCAGATCGCCGTGCAGCGCCAGTTGGCGGCCAGCGCGCAGGCCACGTCCACGCGCAGGGGCCTCTCCACGCTCTCGCTCATCCTGGGCACCTTCGCCCTCTGCTGGCTGCCCCTCGCCGTCTACGCCCTGGTGGCCGACGCCTCGTACCCGGCCGTCTACACCTACTCCCTGGCCCTGCCGGCCGCCTGCCACTCGCTCCTCAACCCCGTCGTCTACGCCTTCCGCAACCCCGAGATCCAGAAGTCCCTGTGGCTGGCTTGCTGCGGCTGCATCCCGGCCGGCTTCTCCCCGCGACCCAGGACCTCCAGCGATGTGTAAGGGCTGGGCTGGGCCAGAGGCCGCTGGAAGCCAAGCCGCCCCCGGCCCGGCCCTCCCCTCCCTCCCCCACGTTTCCTTCTGGATGCTCCGCGGGAGGAAAGGAAGAGAAAACCCCGCGCAGAAAACACGCCGTAGCCGACTTTTCTGGGGAACGAAACGCGAGCTGGACGGGGGGGAGGGGGGAGCAATGTCAGAGGGATCTTGTCTTATATCTGAGTTCGCTAAAACGGAGGCAAGAGGCGTCCAAGCTTTGGGGGGGTCCGTGCAAAAAGAGAAGGCAGCGATCCACGGGGAAACAATTGCAAAAAGAGGGGGGTCTTTGCCCTGAAGGCAGGGGTCCCCAAACTTGGCCACTTTAAGACTCGTGGACTTCAACTCCCAGAATTCTCCAGCCAGCTCTTAAAGCTCTGCTGGCTGGAGAATTCTGGGAATTGAAGTCCACGAGTCTTAAAGTGGCCAAGTTTGGGGACCCCTGCCTTTAGGCCTTCTTTCCTTGATTCATCCCGCAAGTCCCTTCGCGTTTAAGTGTAAAACCTGGGTCTCGGGAGTGGGCAGGTCTGAATGGATCCTGATTTGATTTGTTGTTTTGTTTTAGTGGCGTTTTATTGGCGGGAGAAGGAGGGATCGTGAACAGTGTTTGTGAGATCAGCCTTCAGGTTTGGGGAATTGAAGGGAAGAAGGCAATAAAGGAGCAGGATGGGTGGCGGTGTGGGTCTTCTTGCCCCTCTTTCAAAGAAGCCCAGGTTTAGGGGCCGGGGATGTGTGGTTTGTGGGTGGAAAGGCAGCCCAAGCAGCGGATCAGCTGTGTCACTCCGACTTGAACTGGAATGTAAGCGTTTAAACCAGGAGTCCCCGAACTTGGGCACTTTAAGACTGGTGGATTTCAACTCCCAGAGTTCCTCAGCCAGCACAAGTCTTACAAGGTTGGAGACCCCTGACTATTCCATTCTGGTCGAGCAAGAAACTCCAGATTAGGAGTCTCCAACCTTGGCCACTTTTAAGACTTGTGGACTTCAACTCCCAGCTGGCGGAGGAATTCTGGGAGTTGCAGTGACCAAGGTTGGAGATCCCTGATACCATTCCAGACAAATGGCTGTCCAGCCTTCTAAAAAACTTCAGTGATTATTCTCACTGGACTTTAACTCAGTTTCGGAAATATATTTAATTTAATTTAGCTTAATAATTTGAATTGGATTTTCAAATCAATGGAGAAAAAGTACGTTTGTTTCAGGCTCAAAATAGCCACTGGATCTCCAAATTGGATCTGAATGTTGAAGTCGTTCAGTTCTATCTTCTGGTTTGGTTTAAAGCTGGCTGAGGAACTCTGGGAGTTGAAGTCCCGCAGTCTTAAAATGGCCAAGGTTGGAGACCCCCGGTTTAAGTGCTCGCTCTAGCGGGACTCCTTTGCACGGAATACCGCCGTGGGGAAAAGCGTAGGCCGTTTGTCAGGGACGTCTCTCCTCCTCCTGTTTTTTCTGCTTTGTTGACTCCGATCAGATTTTTTTCCCCTCTGCTATGCAATCTCGCAGCCACCGTTGAAATCACCCAGGGCACGCACGCGCGCGCACGCACACACACACACACGCATGCAGCCCACGGGCACACGCGCGATGACGACCAGCCCAAATGGCTTTCTCGCCACCCAGGTTCAGCACCTCCGGCGTCGGACAGCTCCCCGCAAAGCCGCCAACTCCGAAGGCGCCCCCCCCCCCCCCTTCCCCGCCGGGGAATTGGGGGGGGGGGGTTGGGGAGGGATGCGTGTCTTGTGCGTGTCAGCCCAGGTAGATGGCGGGACAGAGGCAGAGGAAACACCTCCCCAATCCTTCAATATTGCCTGTTTATTCTCGGCCCCTCGAGAATAAATTCATGGGTTGGGGGGAAGGTCTGTGGAGGGTCACTCCTCCTCCCCACCCCCCACTTCCAGCAGTGCAACCCACCGAGGGAGCTACAGGCCTAAAAACACTTTAATTTCCTAAAGGATCACTGTGTGAGACTAAGGCAGCCCCCACCTTCCTTTGTACTTGGGGGTGACTCTGGAGATACAGGGAGGGGGGGCAAAGTAGACTGGCTTACAATGGAAGCAAAGCCAGAAACCGTCCCCATCAGCTGTTCTGATTCGAGGGAGGGACATTCCTCTTTTAAATTGTCAGTGTTACGGTGCCCCAGCAAACCCTTGGGAGAATGGGGACCTTCAACTTAGCATGTTCCATCAACACAAAACGTATGTGTGTAACACATCTGAAAAGCCTGCTTTGCTCAGATCCATTTTCTTGGGGATGTGAAACGAGCAAATTGCCCCTTGCCTTTGGTTGTATTTTGACTGAGGAAAAGGATGCATTTGGGGCCATTTCACAAAGAGACAATGATGGGGGAAATAAACTTTCTGTGAATTTGCAGACGTTTCCTCACTAGCGGTTCAAATTTTCCCATGGTGTCACCCAACCATCAGTACAGCCACTTGCCACCCATCTTCAACACTGTTATTTCAGTATATTGATGGTTGTATATGCTATAAGTCACTACAAGCAGTCCTTGTTATGGCCAAGTTAGTTGTAACAGGGTTACTGAAGAATCCCCATTACTGATTTGCACAGTATCTTAAAACAAAGTCATCAAAGAGGCTAGCAAATTTAAAGCCATTCGGACTTACTTTGTAGTGTGAATGCAAGTCATTATACACAACTTAATTAAGCACGATTTACTGGTTTTCCTTGGATTTCTACTAAGTGCAAATTCTCTTGCCATTTCATAAGGTAATACAATCATGATCCCTTTTGAAACATCTCATTTTAAAAGTTATTTTTAACTCCATCCACTACTTCCCTGTTTTTTTAATTGAATGTCTTCTGCATAACAGTTCAAGCAGGTGAGGTGAAGATGTATGATACAATGTACTAAATGTTTGATATATTTTTTTATTTCCTAGTTATTATTTCTATCTCCTCTCTTTCAAGACTGGAAATATGTCCTACTGGAATTGGTGGATTCTTCACTGAGGTGTCTTCTGGTTTATATTCTTTTCCATTTTTCCATAATGTTTTCCATTAAAACAGTGTTAATTCCAGCAGTGTTTGCACTGTTTTTGCAGTGTTTGCACTTAAGTCTTCAGACTCTGCTAAAAGGAATTTTATCCTGCATAAACCCCTCACTCATTACCTTCTGTGAGGGTATGTGAGAATGACCTTGGCAGACAGGAGGAAGAGGTATTGCCCAGGCAAGTGGTTGATAAACTCAATCTGCAGGTTGGGAAAAAGCACAGGAAGCATTTCCCAAGGGACCTTTCCTAGTTTTCCAGAGACTAAAAGGAAAGGAGAAATACTATCGGTCTTGCAAGATTCTGTTTAATGTAACCTTATAATTTTTTTTTAAAGGTTAATGTTCCTTACTGTACTTTTTCTCTGGACCTTCTCGAAACTTGCAAGAGTGGAAGTATTTCCTCTTCCTCCTCTAATAGGCAGCAGGCCTTCCTTCTGTCTCCCAAGGTCATTCCTCATGCCCTCTCAGAACGTGGCTCATGGTAGTTGTGCAATTTCATGTGAGTGGGACGAAACAGCATATTTTACCATTTATTTATTTTTTTGCAAACACAGCATGAAAGTTGCATTTTCTCAGCACTAACTCATTATTCTTCCTCTACAGAAATAGCCTCCGATTTTTCCTTCCTTAATCAATAGGGGACAGAGAATTCCCTGTTGATTGCTGCCTCAAGCATCCATTCCGATGATCTCAAGCAGGGGTCTCCAACCTTGGCCACTTTAAGCCTTGGTGGACTTCAACTCCCAGGATTCCCCGGCCAGCTTTGCTGGCTGGGGGATTCTGGGAGTTGAAGTCCACCAGGTTTCAAGTGGTCAAGGTTGGGGACCCCTGATCTAAAGGGGGTAATGTAGATAGGAATGGAAGATACGGTTTCTTTATAGGTTATGAATGAAAGATTCCTGAGCTAAGCAAATGAAAAAAAAATCTACTAAAGACACCTTGCTTCTTGGGCTATGCTCCTCTTGCTATGCCTTATACATGTCATTTATGACCAGTTTTGAGTGGAAGCAAACACGTTTGGTACCCATGAACTGATGGAGAGAAAGGCTTCAGCAATTGATAGGACTTTTGTCTTATTTAAGTCTTTTGTACAGTTGAGAGCAAGAGTTCAAACCTTTTTCCAACTGAGATATCAACTCAGGTAGTCCTTGACTTACGACCACAACTGAATCCAACATTTCTGTTGCTAAGTGAGACATTTGTTAAGTGAGTTATGCCCCATTTTACATCCTTCCTTGCCACAGCAGTTAAGTGAATCAGTGCAGTTAAATTAGTAACCCGTTTGTGAAGGGAATCCGGCTTCTTCATTGACTTTGCTTGTTCGAAGGTCGCAAAAGGGGATCATATGATCTGCAACCGTCATAAATAAGAGCCAGTTGACAAATGTCTCAGTTCTGATCACATGACCCTGGAGATGCAACAACAGTCATGTGAAAAACAGTCAAAGGTCACTTAAATGAACTGTTGTAAGTCGAGGACTGTACTGTCAGAAAAGAGGTATATTTTCTAACCAGCAAGGCAATTCTCTTCACCTTTATTTTTTTTCACACTTCTCTTCATTCCAAGAGACTTTCCAGGGCGATTTTGTGAAGTGGCCCCAGCCCTTTGGCTGACTGCTGTGCCCTGCCTGGCTCCCCTTCTAAGAGCAGGCTTGGCCGATGGGTTTCTAGAGGGATGGAACCAAGCTGGATTGCTGAGTAAAAGAAGGGAAAGAAGGTATCAGCTCAAGGGGAAATGCTCAGCTTTGCAGATGTTCAAAACCTAAGCAAGAGGAGTTTTAAAAAGTGAACTGAGCATGCCCAGTAGTGGTGCAGTGCTTGGTGTGGGTCGCAGAAGGGAGGGGCGGAAGGCTGGAAAAAAACAGCTGGCTGGGATGTTCTACAGAAGCATTTCTTGCGGTCTGCTCTTTGCTACCACCAAGGAAGCTGACTTTGATTGGTTGAATCCAGCTGAGATATCTCAACTTTTGTGGCTTTGTGGAGGGCAGCCAGGGAGGCTGGGCAGAGGTAGGACGCCTCCTGTAACATGATGCACAATAATAGCCCATGTGCAATGAATGACACAGATGCAGCTGCTCATTCTCTCCCCACTCCCTCATAGGAAACACTACCTTAGCTCAAAGCCAAGCTCTTGTTCTCCAAATGCATTGGATCCCAATTCCCATCAGGTCAGCCAGCATTGAGGTTAGAAGGGCTGTAGCTCAGCCCAAGCTTGAAAAGCTGAAGGTTCCCCCACCCAAAAAAGTAAAGAAACAGCAAACGGAAGTTGAATTTTATCAGATCTTCATTGCTTTATATTTTGGAGATGTTTCTGAAAGGATGTCTATTTTCTATTTGTCAGTGGTGTTCAAACCCCAACCAGCTTCTCTTTCCTTCCTTTTCCTTGGCACTCTCCTCCCCCCAGTTTGTCAGGCAAGTCTCGGGGATCAGGACATTTGGAGAAGTGACTATCCCAGACATGTGGGAAAAGAGAGAAAGCTTCCGTACCTTTTGCATGTAAACATACCACTTCTGAAAAGTCTGGGCAGAAGAATGTGGTCCTGCCCTTTGTGTCTGCACTGCCTGGGAGGGGCCCTGGAGAAGCCAAGCTGCAGGCAAGTCAGTGTCCCCCCCCCCTCCCTGCTTCAGTGCTCCTCATTGAAGGGAAATGTGCACAGATTCTCTAAAGTGGTCAGAAATGCACCACTTGCTAGCAACCATTCCATGTGGGTTGACCCTTGCAAGCCCTTGCAATGCACTTTATGGACTATTGGGATGGGGTGGGGATGGGGGGAGAGCAAGAGGAAAGACACAAGAAATCAATGCTCTTCATTGCACTGCAACTCTATGGTGTATACTATTTATTATACATTTGTCTGTTGAGAGTAAATTATTTTTATTACTGTACATACAATGTTTGTGAATTGTCCAGGAATACTTAAAAGTTATTTTGACAAATAAAATTGAAAATGAGAGATTAAATTCTGGGGCATTGTCCCAAGAAAGTGCCAAAAGGATGCTTGGTTGTTGTCTCATTTAGATATTAGACTTACTGCAGGCAAAAGTCCTGGTTATGTTCAGATGTGGAGACCTTGGTCCTCTCTGTGCTTGGTTGTTTTTCTCCCAGATGTTTCATTACTCAGCTAGGTAACCTCATCAGTGCAATCAGGAGTACTGATGTTGTTGCCTGGTTGGGTAATGAAACATCTGCAAGAAAACCAGCCAGCTCAGAGAACACCAAGGACCCCACACAGTTCAAGTCTGAACTTAAAATATTCTCTTCTATTGTATTCAGACTACCTGTTGCTCAAACAACCAGCCAGTCACATTTTCAGCTTGGCTTGCTATGGTGACCAAGGAAATGGGAGCATTAACTGCATCATGTAAAGTTGGACTTGGGTCTTAAGATATTATTATTTGACCCCCCTTTCAGTTTTGCTTCCTGTTCTAAAAGCTGGCACAGGGTCTGATCCATACACCAGAGGCCCCCAACTGCTGAATCTCAGCCTGTGAGGAACCAGGCTGCATAGTTGGACATGAGCTGCAGACAAGCAAAACTGTGCATGCCTAGGATCTAGTTTTGCTGTCCTTCTCTTCCTTCCTCCCCTTGCCCCCACCCCCACCCTGGTCTTTGGAAAAAATGCCTTCCACAAATCTAGTCCCTGGTGCAGTGGTGAGATTCAAAAATTTTTACTGCCAGTTCTGCAGGGGTGGCTTGGTGGGCATGGCAGGGGAAGGATATTGCAAAATCCCCCTTCCCTCCCCACTCAACTGACCTGCTTTCCAGCTCCGTTCTCCTGTGCAGGGCAACTAAAGGAGACCCAGCCAATCAGTTGGGACTCGATGGGAGGCAGAGAATAGATGGCAGGGCCAGCCAGAGGTAGGATTGGCTGGTTCTATGAACTACTCGAAATTTCCACTACCAGTTCTCCAGAACTGGTCAGAATCTGCTGGGTACCACCACTGCCCCGGTGCCAGAAAGGCTGGGCACTGCCGCTATACGCCATCAATCTAAGTTCTCCCAAGATGTGCAAAACAGTCCAGCTTATACAATGCATACCAAAAAAGGGGTCCAGGGATTCAGTCATGTGGTCACAACTGGCCTCTTGACATTCTTTGCTTGCCCCACACAGATGCCCTGAACCTCAGAAGTTTCCAAGCTCAAAAGACCTGGCTTAGAAATGAAAGTTCCATCTGTTTCACTCCAAATTCCAGCTCATTGGTTCTGCCCGAGCCTCTGAACAAAGTGGGACCACTCTTGAGCAAATTAGTCCATTCCCCCCTCCCCCCCCCTCTGCATGCAGATCGTCTAGAAATTGTTTTGTAAGCTGGGATGGAGCTGCTTGGGTTAACGTTTTATCAAAATATTTTTGCTTCCATTCCTGGGGCTTCTAGCTGGAGCTGGAAAAGAGGGTGAGAAGCTTAAGGGGAAGTGTTGCCATAGCAGATGAGCAGATGGTGGAGAACCTTCTTGGGATCTGTTGCTCTGGAGACCAGATTATGAGTCACCAACAGCCGTTGGACTATACCTGCTGGAGATCTTTGCTCCAAGTTTAATCTCTGAGCTGCTGTTCCATTTCCTGGTTCCATGACCCAAAATGATGTAAGGACTTTCTCTGCATTGGGATTATTTGGACAGAGACTGAGCCCCAGGAGCAGACGTGATGAGATGGTCCTAGGACAATGGAAGGATACTAAGGCAAGCAATTGCAAGCCACACCCAGGGGGGAGGGAGAAAGGTGACTTTGAAATTGTCCACTTCTAATGGAGAAATGGCTTCTGCTGCTAACCATCCAGTCATTTCCCCGAAACTGGCTTTCAGCAGTTTTACTAACCATTGTTGTAATGCAGGATATGAATTCTGTTGTCATTACTATGATTGGCATATTGCAATGTTTGGATGGCTATTCTGTCTTTTGATTCACTTGCTGAATATAAAGACAGATAGAATAACTCTACAAATTCTTCCATACAAAGTTTCTTTTATTGAATTATATTAGGTATCCTCAAGGTAACTCAGTTATGGCGAGATGCATCTCATGTCCAATTCTTTGCATAGTTGAAATCATAGTGTAAAATGATAGTAATCTTTATATCCCATATTTCATCTCACAGTAGTAGAAGCAGGGGGTAGAGATGCGACCATGAGGCTGTGTTCAGGCAAGAGTGAAGAAACCTCCCCCAACCCACCAAGGGTCAATTCAGTGACCAATCAGGATTACAGATGTGGCCACATGACATGAACTACATTTCCCAAGATACCTTAACTACATTTACCATGATGCATTCCCTTAAGGGGACAGCTCTCAATTTGTAACTAACTATCCCAAATCCCATTAACTCCAAACTGTCTGGACAGCACAATGGCTGGAGAAGAACTTAAGTCACTAGAGAAGAACTCTTGATCACACACTATGCCTTAGTAGTCCATGCTAAGCTTAACTAGTCTATACATCAGCATTGCTGGCTGGGGAATTCTGGGAGTTGAAGTCCTCCAGGCTTCAAGTTGCCAAGGTTGGAGACCCCTGGTCTATATTCAACACAACCTGGGGAGAAGCTCAATTTCCAGAAGTTTATCCTCTTCAGCTATTTCTGCTGTATCCCCCCCCCCCCTTTCAATTGGTGGATGACATTCCTCAACCTCTCATTAGGCATTGTCATCACTTCCTCCCTATCTTGACTTTTCCTGTCCTGTCCTGATACTTGCCACGTTTAAATAAACCACCAAAATCAGAAAGCCAAGTAATTTTTCCTTCTCTCCCTCCTGCTTCTCCTTCTATTCCTATTCCCCTCTCCCACTAACACACAGCTTGATTTTCACTCCAAAAAATAACCAGGGAAATCAACAGCCAAAGGAAAAAAAAATACTCTTTAAAATTTTAATTTTCTTTATTATTATTGTTACCAACATGCATAAAGTGTCAACAACTTGGATTTATTTTGCACAACATTTCCTGGGGAGAAAACAATGAAAAGAAACATAATTGTTTACTAGCAGCTTTTGGCTGTTGGAATAGGGTTTCGGCTGTTTTTTTTTTTTTTCTACAGGCAGGAAAAGAAAAAAGAAAAAGATAATCCATCTGGAACCATACAGTTTGGTCCTGTTTGGTCAGTGTTGAGACCAACAGAACTCACGAGGCTGGGAACAACTGCTTTACAAATAGCAAAACTCTGTACGGCAGATAGATACAAGTGGCAAACATCTACGGATCTACTGACTATATGCACGTAGTTCGAGCAGCACTCTGGTACACAGCAGACAGCACTTTGGGCTACTGCAATTTGTCAGCTTTAGAAGAGTGTGAAATCAAATACTTAGAAGCAATGTGCAAACCTCCACCTGGCAAGATTTACTACCCGTTTTCCATCAGTCAGTCCCTTTGAAGAGAAATCCGAGCTAAAATAACATTTTTATTTTTTTAAAAAAATGGTATAATAATCCATGACACAAGCAGAAGAAATATGAACTCGGCTCACTTGCTTTGTCGGTGTCACATTCGTCCACATTGGAAGTAGATTTCAGTAGCCATTTAAGTATAAAACATACATGGGGCCTCCCTACTTCAGGTCAGCAAACTATTAGGTAACAGAGAGATGAAATTAGTTCTCCTAGCCTAGGGTTCCTCAAACTTGGCAACTTTAAGACTCGTGGACTTCATTTGCCAGAGTTCCTCAGCCAGCAAAGCTGAACTCTGGGAGTTGAAGTCCAGGAGTCTTAAAGTTGCTAAGTTTGGAGACCTCTGTCCTACCTCATATGGGAGATACCTAGTTCATTGTTGCTGGGAATAAATGAAGTCAAAATGGGAGAACCTGTAGCTCACAGATGTTGTTGTTCCTTGTGGCTCAGTGTTTCTCAGCCTAGGGAAGTTTAGGAAGTGGGGACTTCGACCCCCAGAATTCTGGGAGTCGGAGTCCACCCATCTTAAACGTGCCAAAGTTGGGAAACTCTGCTTTGAGTGAAAGAATATGGATCTATCGCTTGGGTGGGACCTTATCAGAGTCTGTAGAAGTTCAGGAAGTTGGAATAAGCAGAAGTGCCCTTGTATCACTTTTGGTCATACATACAGTTTTATTTCTCAAAACAAGAATGGAAATATCTGTAGGGATTCTCTTGGGAACTCAGCTCTTCCTTCCTTCCAAGAAACCCAGAAACCCCATAGCCCCAAATGGCCACAAAACATCTTGCCAATGAAATTTGGTTATTTTGCCAACAAATGTTGGCACTGGTTTTTAAAGCTATTGAAGCAATGGTGGTATTCTACCGATTTGGCCCGGTTCTGGCATACTAGTAGTGCCGAAGATCAGCTGGCGGAGAACCGGTTCACTCTAAGCCTCTCCGATCTCTGCAGTTGGGCCCACTTGCCCGCCCTGCTCCTAAGTCCTTTTTAACCTCTCAGCTGTGTGGCGCGGCAGAACGGATTGCTGTGCTAAACAGTTGAGAGGTGCAGGAGCTCAGTTTTTGCATACATGTATGTCAGGATTATGGCAGTTACTCCAATTAAATCATGAGCCTCGAGCTACACTCCCAACACTTGAAAGGATTTATTAGAAGTTAACATTCCGGCATTTACCTGAGCGTAGCCAACTCTGAGATACGTAATTCACTGTCTCCCTTGATCCTGCTCTTCCCCCCCCACCCCACCCCTCTGGGTGTATCATCCAACAAAACACGTCCATAGCCATCAATCATGCTCTCCGATTAGATTTTTGTGTGACAGAAGCTTCAGTCATCTAATCAGTCTCTGAAGAAAATATCAATGGAAGGTACTTTCGATTCCAAACTGCTGCCTGCTCTTTGAAACTCGCCCCCCCCTTCTTTCTGTTGTCAACTATAAAAGGTGTGTACAAAATGTTTTATGAGTTGACAATGCGGATGATTGTGCAAATCGCACAATCCCACCAAACCACGGCCACAGAACCGGTAGTGGGAACTTTTGAATCCCACCACTGCATGGAAGGTTTTGGAAGATTGAATCTAGATCCCTTTCAGCGTGGCTCTTAAAGGCCCTCCAGTCCCCTCCCCCTTCCAAACATATACCTGATTCCTGGTCCTTCCCAGGGGTGGGATTCTACTGGTTTGGCTCGGTTCAAGTGAACTGGTAGCTCCGAGAATCAGCTGTGAGCAAACTAGTTCACTCCAATGATCAGCCGTTGGGCTCACCTGCTTGCCTCCCTCTAGGCTGTGCTTTGTATCCTGGTTTTCAAGCTCAGATGATCTGCGCGGCACAGCGGATTGCCGCGCATCAGTTGTTTAACACACAGAGATTGCTGGAGAAGGTCAGTAGCAAACCCTCTGTGCACGCACAAAGCACATACTCACAGAGCCGGTTGTTACACTGGTTTAATCGCACCCCTGGTCCTTCCTGTGACACCATCCTCCTTCTGATAATATCAGCTAAGACTTTCAGGTAGTTGTAGGACCTGGTTGTAGACTCCTATCCCAGGACTCTGTCTGCCCTGAGTAATATCATACTGAGGGTTAGGGAGATAACTTGAACATTAGTTTAGTTGATCCATTTCATCCAAAAGGTTAGAATGTGGAAATATAACCACTATATCCTGTTATTAGATGAGCATGTGGCAAACAATAACTTCTGACGTTCCCCAAAAGCTGAATGATCAATCACTATATCAAACATCTCCATGGCTTTTCCACGGTGTCCCAGGTTGGGACATTTTGCAGCTTGCGACTGCTTCACTTTGTGCAATCTTTTTATTCCCCCAAAAAGTGCCCTTGTGACTTTATCAAGAAGTTCCCAGAGGTGCTCATGAGTTGTATTGACGTATGTGCTAAGCAGCCAAGACTTTGGGCCAACAAGCTTCAACCCACACACCTGGGAAAACAGCTAAGATCCAGATGTAGAAAGGATAAATCCCTCCCTCCATCCATCTCTGCAGAAAGAGGAAGGAAAACAGCATGTCCTCTTCCAATTGCTCTGCCTAAGGAAGTGTTTTAGAACTAGATGCATTATGAGTGATAGCATACAATTGGTTTACTAACATCAACTGATTTCAAAATCTAGGACAGTGCCAGGCATCTATTCCCCGTCACTCTCTTCTCATCCCAGAAGTTCAAGGAATAGGCTGTTGGTTTTCTGGTTGGAGCCCTGTAACCTTCTGACTCCTCCCTAGAGCCAAAGGGTGGTGGGACCTATCAGAGAATCAAACTGGGGAGCTTGGGTGCAGAACACAAGTCCAAGCATCCATCAGTGGCTGGTTGACTGCATCCCTATCTCTCATCCATCCCTCAAAGCTAAGCTTGTGTCAAATGCCCAAGACTGCTGGGGGCCTTTCCTAAAATTGTTGATCACGATCATTTTTAATGTGGCAGATAGAGAAGGAATCTGATCATGGCACTTGCTGCATCTTAACCAAAATATACTTAAGTCAAATATAAACATTTGATCAAACCTATCTGGCTTTGCCCTGATCTTAAGTTGTGTATCCTTCACGATAATCCTCTCAGATCTCCCTGTTCTATAAGGCAGGGCTCTCCAACCTTGGCCACTTTAAGACTTGTGGACTACAACTTCCAAAATTCCTCAGCCAGCTTTGGGAGCTGAAGTCCACAAGTATTAATGGGGCCAAGGTTGGACAGCCCTGCTATAAGGATCTTAAGGCATTCACGGAGAAGGGAAAGAGAGGAAGTGACATCACACATGAGATGACATCATTGTGCAAATGACATCGCAATGGCACAGCATCGCTGGGGTTTGTACTAGCCATCTAGGCTAAGAATCAGGGTAACATAGATAGAAATGTAGTCTGTTTTTGATAGAACATCTCCTGCTTTGGCACCAGTTGCTCAGGAGGTCAAAGATCTGGCCTTTCTTTTGAACCCACCTCCTAAGCTCACCCCCGCCTCCATCTGAGGAGGAGCTCCCTTTGCATCCCACTCCTTTCTGGGGAGGACTCCAAGCTTCGCAATTCTTCCTTTCCCTTCCACACAGTTCTCCTCATTTATCTTCTCTGCTCTAAATTTAACCCAGGACTAAATTTTCTTTCTTCCTGCCAGGGGGAAAAAATGACAAGCAAACAACATATAATCAGAGAACTAAATCTGCAAAAAGACAGGGTCAGTAACCTTTGCTTTCAATGGCACATTTTATCTCCAAGGAGGACAAAGCCTCCTGCTCTTCTCTGGAAGATCTAAAGTCCCCTATAGAGGTTGCAATCCAGAGACGATGCTGTATTTGGGGAAAAAAAAAAAAAGAGAGAGGCTATTTCAAACATTCAAGCTGGCCTCCAATAACTGCCTCCCCATTTTGATGCAGGTCGGTCCTTCATTTAGAAAGCACTTCATATTATGATGGCATGGAAAATATTGTTTGCGACCAGACCTCACACTTATGACCATCATAGCATCCCCCAGTCATGCGATGAACATTTGGACACTTGGCAACTGGCATCTGTTTATGACAGTGTCAGCATCCTGGGGTTCATGAGATCATCACTTCTGACTGTCCCCAAATCAACAAAGTCAGTGAGGGTGGAAGCCAGATTCTCTTAACAACTTCAGTGAATCACTGAACAGCCAGGGCCAAAAAGGTTGTAAAATGGGACAGATGCTGGAGCTGAAGCTCAAATACTTTGGCCACCTAATGAAAGGAGAGGACTCCCCGGAGAAGGAGTTGGGAAGCAGGGAAGGCAAAAGGAGAAGGGGGCAGCAGAAGGTGAGATGGTTAGACAGTGGACATGAATTTGGGCCAAACTCTGGGAATCAGTGGAGGATGGGGAGCCTAGCATCCTCTGGTCCATGGGGATGTGAAGAGTTGGAGATGATTTGGCAACTGAACCACAATAGCTGAACCTGAGAATTCTCTTGCTCCTATTTGTTGCCCTGGTGGGTGCCAAAGAGCCCTCCCCAAAGCCCTTTGCCTCTCCCTTGATTCCTAGGAATTTGCTCCTTATTTCTCCAAGTCAGCCTTAAAAAGGATAGTTCACCTGCCTGCCATTTTCTCAGTTCTCCTTCACCCACCTTGATATTTCATTTATTAAAATAATTTTGACCTAGTGGGTCTACTAGGCAGCGCATCAATTTAAAATCCAATCAAAAATGAGGAGGGCCATAAAAAGCAATGATGTATCCACGCCAGATGCCTAAATTAGTTGCTGAATTGATTTGTTTTCTAAATGTGCAAAGTTTGTTGAGCTATAAACTGATGGCATGGCTCATTACAATGTTAATCCACACCCCCAGGCAAACTCTAACCAGCTTTAATTAGCTGTAGCCAAGAGGCTTATAAAACTCACCCAGTTAAGTGTCTTGTACAAAACCAGCTAGGGATGAAGGACTGATACAAAATCAGCCAAGGCAGCAGAACTAAAGGAAAGCCCCCAAATTGCCTGAGCCAATTACTTAAAACTTATGAATTGAAAAGAAAGGTGATATTTTCCCAGTTTGGGTGCTAATGCAAAGAAGTCCCTTTCCTATTACACAATAGCAAGAGCACTTAGACCTATATTCCGCTTCAGTGCTTTACATCCCTCTCCAAATAGTTTACAGAGTCAGCCTCTGGCTCCCCCAACAATCTGGGTCCTCATTTTACTGACCTAGATGGAAGGATGAGCCAACCTTGAGCCAGTCAGGACTCAATCCCACTAGTAAAAGTTGGAAGAGCTAGGTTTTTTAAGAGGCAGACATAATTATTTATTCCTAAGAGCACTCTATTTAATTTTTTTAAAAAATAATTATTATATTAATTCCCATGAAGACAGCCCTGGAAATGACAGTTACATAGAGGCTTCTATCAAACCACAAAGATTGGGAAAAGGTGACATCTGGTGTCATCAGGAAATGGTGACATCTCCAACTGAAAGGAATAGTCCAGTTGCGGAGGCTTAAATGGGACTAAGGACAATAATATTTTGGTCACCACAATATAAAAAAGTTATTGAGAAAGCGGGCAGAGAAGAGCAACCAGGATGATTGAGAGGACTGGAGGCTCAAACTAACGATGAATGGATGCAAAACTGGGCTTGGGGACCAGGGGAGACAGGAGAGCAGCCTTCCAGTATTTGAGGGGCTTCTATAGAGAGGAGGAAGGGGTCAAGCTATTCTCCAAGGCACCTGAAGGCCAGACGAGGAATAATGGATGGAAACTGAACAAAGAGAGATTCAACCTGGAAATAAGGAGGAATTTTCTGACAGTGAGAACAATCAACCCATGGAACAGAAGTTTCTCTGAAGTTGTGGGAGCACCATCACTGGAAGCTTTCAAGAAGAGACTGGACTCCCATCTGTCATCCCATCTATTTGACTGAAAATATTTGACAGAGATATTTAACCAGGAAGTAATTCAATGGAACTGCATCGTCAGACTGAACCTTTGAAGCAAACCAGCTGATAAAACTGAATGACTTCAAAATTCAGATCCAATTTGGAGATCCAGTTGATATTTTGAGCCTGAAATGTACTTTTTCTCCATTGATTTGAAAATTCAATTCAAATTATTAAGCTAAATTAAATGAAATGTATTTCCCAAACTGAATTAGTCCAAATTGAGCACAGTGAGAATAATCACTGAAGTTTTTTAGAAGACTGAACAGCCATTTGTCTGGAATGGTCAGAGCTCTCCAACCATGGCAACTTTAAGACTTGTGGACTTCAGTTCCCAGAGTTGAACTCTGGGATTCTGGGAGTTGAAGTCCACGAGTTTTAAAGTTGCCAAGGTTGGAGACTCCTAATCTGAAGTTTCCTGCTCGACCAGAGAACTGGATTAGAAGATTTCCCTAATCCTTCTCAACTCTGTTATTCTGTTACATCTGAAATACCCCCAATTTAAATTTGATTAAGAGTTCCATATCTCTATTCCATTATCTGCTTCTATTTGAGGTTTTTAAGAGGGAAAAAAAGGATTAGCAGAATGGACAGGGAGAGAACTACTAGATGAAAAACCAGGCAAACTGCTGCCAGCTTCAACAACAGTGCAGAAAAAGGAGACAGCACTGTGGTTACGTAATGGATTCATTTCTCATCCAATTACCAGAGGGAAAGGTAAGCTACTATGAATGAGAGAGAGGGAGAAGAGAAATGAAAGTTCCATGTTGCAAGTTGGACCTGAGAAGGATCCTATCTCCAAAAAGTACTCTTGTTTAATCCAGCAAGCAGATGCTATTCAGCCAAGCTGTAATTACGACTGAACTAAATTAATCAGCTAGAGTTGGAAACAGTATTTTAATGAAGAGAGGGGGGGAGGGAGAGGGAAAGGGAAAAAGAGAAAGAGAACTTAATTTAAGTAATCACTTTGATCATGCTGCTTATTATCCCCCTCTAGGGCTTTAACTACTGAAGATTTGTGTAACATGGGCCAGCATCTTTTTGATCGTGAAAATAGGGGACCGGCACTGGAAATAATTAGCAGAAAGCCCCATGTTTCATGAGCAATCCCAGGTTCAGGAATGTCATTTAGCAGTATTAATCTCTACATGGCTCACTCAGTCTTCAAATATCTGCAAATTCCTTCCTTTCCTCCCTCCCTCTCTCCCATATCTGCAGACATTTATTTGCTTTTGGCACTTGGCTCTGCCAGTTCCAGATCCAGCAGAAATCACTTACATTGGAGAGGTGGAAGAGAGTCAAAAAAGTCAAGAAGGCGGCCATGATGGCACATTTGCAGCCAACTTTTATGACATTACCAACATACCCAGGATGCCCTGGAGTTGCACCCAAGTTATTGGGATGTATGCATTTCATTGGATGATGAATAGGCCTTGAAACTACCCAAGAACATCATCTCTTTCAAAGCATTCTAGTCCTCTATAGCACTAGAACTAGCACAGACTTATATACCGCTTCATAGTGCTTTCCAGCCCTCTCTAAGCGGTTTACAGTCAGCCTATCGCCCCCAACCATCTGGGTCCTTACCCACCTCGGAAGGACAGATGGTTGAGCTGGGACGGATGGAAAGGAAGGAAGGAAGACACCAATAGACTTATATACCACTTCACAGCGCTTCACAGCCCTCTCTAAGTGGTTTACAGAACCAACCTCTTGCCCTCAACAATCTGGTTCCTCATTTTATTGACTTTGGAAGGATGGAAGTCTGTCAACCTTCAGCCAGTCAGGATCAAACTGCTGGCACTCAGCAAAATTAGCCTGCAATATTGCATTCTGACCACTGTGTCGCCACGGTACTGTAGCTACTGATTCAGTACTGATTCAGTACGCAAAACATTGCAGGATCTGGGGATTTTGTTAAAATACTGAAAGCAGTGCTGTGATGCCATAATCCTGATTTTATCATTCCCCTCCCCCTTTTTGACCCCCTCTGAAGATCCTTCTGTTGCAGAGCTCCTTGGTCCCTGGACCAATGAACATGGGCCCTCTTCAGAACTTTAACTAGACCGGATTATGGAGGAGGGGGTTGAACTGCACATCTTTATCCATACGCATTACTTCTCAAAACAGCAATACACCAAACATCCAATCTTTTTGCATGCATATTTTTTAAACAACGCGAATACATTTGATCTCAAGCGGTCTTGTCTCCACTGACCTTGGCAGTTCTGGCAAGGAAAGGAAGAACATTGTCTTTGGAATCATTTTCTTTCCTGCCACACATTTTTGCCAGCCAAATCTTACAAAGTTTTTAACTCCAGCCTCCTCAGCTTGATTGGTTTTAAAATAGGGTTTTTTCCCCCCTTCATTTTTGCTCTGCGTCCCATGGAATTGTCAGTAATTAATCAGTACAAAATTGACCACCTGATCCTTATAGTTCACCAATATGAATAATCTCTTCTCTTTTATGAGCATCTTATACAAATCACTGGAGATTAAAAAAGAAAGAAAGAAATGGGGATCAACCTGGCATTTTAAATAAACTTTTTTCTCTCCCTTTTTCTGTTTATATATAGATATAGATATATTTAAAGCCCACTATATAAACACTGTACAATATGAAATAATTACAAATTAATTCTGCTAAGCTACATAATCCTACGCAAGGTATGACTTAATAATTAATCACACAATATGCATAGCTTGTACCTCCTTGCTATCATGGCTTCTTCTGTATCAGCTACATTACCTGGTTCCCCAGCAATTCCTACTGATTGTCTCATTATCTTTCCCTTAAAACCCAAGGGTATCTCAAGCAGGTAGCAGTCTTTATACAGGTAGTCCTCGACTTATGGCAGCTAATTTAGTGGCCGCTCAAAGTTATAACAGCCATGAAAAAGTGGACTTGTGACTATTTTACATACATGGCCGTCGCAGCATCCCTGTGGTCAGGCGATCCCAATTCAGATGCTTGGCCACTGACTCTATTTATGACAGTTTCAGTGTCCTCGGGTCATGGGATCCCTTTTGCCACATTCTGACAAGCAATTTCAATGGGGAAGCCAGATTCACTTTAGGACCACGTGACTAAACAAGAAAAGTCGTAAAAATGGGGCAAAAAACTCACTTAACAAATGTTTCACTTCGCAACAAAAATCTGGGGCTCAATTGTGGTCGTATGTTGAGGACTACCTGTACCTCCAAATACTGTCACAATGTGCTGGGTTTTTTCCTATCCCTGACCTATCTCAATGGTATAAATCAGAGGTCTCCAAACTTGGCAACTTTAAGACTTATGGACTTCAACTCCCAGAATTCTCCAGCCAGCTTTGCTGGGAGTTGAAGTCCACAAGTCTTAAAATGGCCAAGTTTGGAGACCCCTGTTATAAATAATGATCTGGCAACTGGACTGAAGAATCTGCCCAATAGTAAATCAGAATTTCTCAACCTTGGCAACCTTAAGAGTTATGGACCTCAACTCCCAGAATTCCCCAACCAGCCTGGAGAGGAAAGAACAGACCCTTGGGTCTTCCTACAGGTCAAACCTATCCTTTCCCTTCTCTATCCAATCTTCCGCCAGTTTCCCTACCCAAGCTTGCACCTTGGCAATGAAGAAAGCTAGAGGCAGAGGATGGAAGGTCACGACTGCTCATCATGGGCACTGCTTTGGGGCAGGGGTGGGATTCTGCCAGTTCAGACCAGTTCAGGCAAACTGGAAGTTACATTTGCATCTGGTTTGCAGAACTGGCATTTGAACCGACTGGCTGGCCCCGCCCACCCTTTACGCAGCCCATTTTAGAGGCAGGTAAGTGCAGGGGCTGTGCGGAGGCTCTGGGAGGGGGAAAACTGCCTTATGGAAGTACCGGAAGTCCAGAAACAGGCCAGTTTCCAGCTTCTGGAAGGCCTCCAGAACCTGGAGAAGGCCGTTTCTGCTCTCCCAGAGGCCTGAGGGAAGCCTCCGGACTCTGGGGTAGGCAAAAAACGGCCCTCCCGGAAGTTCCGGTAGGCCACGCCCACACTGGCCAGGCCCCACCCAGCAACTGGGCAGTGAATCAATTGCTGGGATTTTTGAATCCCCCCCCCCCCTGCTTTGGGGTGAAGATGCCCTGAAGAATTTCACCATCCTCTGCAGTCTGGATTAAGGGGCAGACTGGATGGAGACGGTGGCAAGTGATCAGGGGTGCAGATGTGTCCAAAATTTAGGCCAAGGGTCTTCAAACTTGGCAACTTTTAAGACTTGTGGACTTCCAACTCCCAGAATTCCTGAGCTAACCTGACTGGAGGAGGAATTCTGGGAGTTGAAGTCCACAAGTCTTCAAGCTGTCTTGAAGACCTCTGATCTAAGCAGATTTTTCACAATGCCTCTTTCAGGGAGTTGAAGCGTTTGTGTACACATCTGTTCCTGGAAGGACTAGAACAGGCTACACATGGATCCCATTTCCTTAGTGGGGGTATGGGAAATTTTCCTAGACAAAAAGGGAACTTATATTTTGGAGGGGTGGTGGTAAATCCTTCACTAATCTTCTTCAGAATAATCAGGTAGCCATTAATATGATTTCAACTGTTCTCTCTCGGTTGATAAAGGCAAATTGCCAGCCAATTTAGACAATATATAGCAGTAAAAAAAAAAATGCATATGCCAAAAATTGAGAGGCAGATATGGTCCTTAACACTTCTCAACAATGGAAACACTTTAGTTCAGGGATCTCCAACCTTGGCCACTTTAAGACTTGTGGCTGAGGAATTCTGGGAGTTGAAATCCACAAGTCTTAAAGTGGCCAAGGTTGGAGACCCTTGCTTTAGTTTACTCAATTGTCAAAGGAGGAAAGGAGCCTCCTTCCTGTTATGCAAACACTTGTATACTTTTGATTATAACCTGAGGGCAGAATTTAAGAGTGGTGATTAAGCAATCCCGACCCTGCAAAGTCTCAGTGCATTCCTTCACTTTTAAACAGGGGGTTCTCCCAACTTGGCACCTTTAAGACGCGTGGATTTCAACTCCCAGAATTCCCCAGCCAGCATGGCTGGCTAGGGAATTCTGGGAGTTGAAGTCCTCAAGGTGCCAACTTGGGAGGCTCTCGCTTTAAAAGAATGCACTGCACCTCTTGGGAACCAAATTCTGTGAAAAGCAAATATAGAGAGAATAGGGCTGTGCGGGACTTTGAATTCAATATCCTGAATTTCTTCAGAATATGTGGTGTCTGAATCCAAGACTTATTAAAACAGCCACATCATTAAATGGGAGGCTACCGTGGAGCGACCTCTGTAGCAGATATGCAATCCTGAAAAAAGATACAGTTGTATTAATGAGCCACAGAGAGGCCTCTATTTGGGCTCCTACTTACACTGAAGCAACTATTCAAGTCTTGCACAGCCATAAATCAAAACTGGACATCAGAACTCCTTCAAATTAAACCCAAAAGCTGTGAAAAACAATGAAATTGGGGGCAGTTTACAACCCCACACTCACCTAATTTAAAAAAAATAGATGATCTATAAGAGGGGTCTCCAACCTTGGCAACTTTAAATTGCCAAGGTTGGAGACCCTTGATCTACAAAACACAAAATTCAAAAAAACCCAAGAAGAAAAACCCAAAAGACAAAACAGTCAGAACATTAAAAATGTGTGGAGGGTTTTTGTTACACCTTTTTTAATGTTTTGACTTTTAATGCTGTGTGTTTTTTTCTGAGTTTTATATTTTGTAATTTTAACTTTGTTCTAAATAAAAGAAAAAAATATAAGTAAAAAAATATGTGACCTTAGGAGAGAGGAATTGGCACTTGTTTTCATTCACTGCCAAATACTGTTATGTTTTTAAAAATTACCGTTATATTCCTATGTACATTGAGTGAGTGTAAGCCCAATGAAAACTAATCAGGACTTACTTTCAAATAGGCACAACTATAAAATTAGGTATTTATAAAAGATGTGTGAATATCAGCTTACTTTGGTGGGAAATTTTTAATTTTCAAGGCTGGTCAAGAATTTTAAGTTGATTAAACCAGGAAGAAAAAGTACAGAGTTAGCAGCTTTCTGGAAAGAAATGAGCACTTAAAGCCATCCTGCTCAGTTGGTGACGATTGACATTTTTATCATATTTGGTTATATCAGCTCAAAAATCAGAATTTTCCCATTATTATTTTGCAAACCTTTTTTCTGGATGAACAAGCAATTTTACAGCAATTTTGTTTCTAGTTCTTCACAATTGGGGGGAAAAGGAGGAAAAGGAGAAGGAAATGGAGTGTTTTCTCCATGGTAATATTGAGAAAAAATAGCTATAGATCAGAATGCAAAATAACTCAGCAAATTAATTGTTGGCCAGGTTTTGCTGATTCCCTCGGACATTTGAAACTCTTAGGTTAGAAACATTCATGGCTTTACTATCCACACATTCACCTGGGAGAAAAGTTATTAAAGTGGGAAAATAAATATTCTATCTTCCCACTAAGTGGAGTCAGAATATCCTTCTGGAGAACAAGGGATTTATGTTTTCTACAAGTAGAATCAAAAGATCTTGCAATGCTGATTTGCCTCCCCCCAATGGCTGCTAAGCTGGGATTTGTTCTCAAACTCCCCTTGATCACGTCTGAACTGGGATTGTTCGTCCTTTGTCCAACCATTGCCTTCTCTCGCTGAATCTGGCTTATTGTTGGGCTTGTCCCGACTTGGTCATTTAGAAAAGAAGAGCCTTTGACTGCCAACAGTAGCAAGGTCCAAGCTGTTCACGCTGGCCATAACGTGGCTTGCAAAATAAATTGTGGCTGACAGAATCCTCTGCTGTTATATTGTTCCCCAAGGTGAGGTCCGAAGCATGTGTGGATTCTGGCTCTCATAAGCTGCAGTTAGTCCAGCTGCTGAATTTGCAAGCTGGGGGTGGGGGGGTTAGAGTTAGTGACCAGCAGGTTGGGGAAATCCGAAAATCTACTGTCACCCTATTTTTCCCCTTCCCTTGTAAAGTGCTAGCAATTTTGGGCAATTTGCTTTCTAGTGCTCAGTAGAAAGTGCTAGAAGCAATGGAGAGAAACTTAAGAACGATTTACATCCCTTCTAATTTTGGAAACCACACTACTGGGTTTTTCCCAGAGGGAAGCCTCTTGGATGAAGTCTCTGTAGAAAGGGTGGATGCTTAAATTTATCTCCATCGTCTCTCAATGATGGCTGTCAAAATCTCTCAGGCCCAGGCTGAACTCTTGAGCAGGAATGGCTGCAAAGGAAACCCCCACCCCCACCCCACCCCTTCCTTGTAGGGTGTCTGGGTAAGGGTAGGTCACTCCATTTTTCCAGCAGGTTGGGAAAAAAAAATCCAGATGCTGTTTTTTCACCCCTGGGAAAACTTGGGGAGGCAGCTGGTCTTCTCCTCCCCCGCCCCTCCTCCGACCGTGTGTTTCAACAGATAAGGATCCCTAATGCCCACCTGCCCACAAAGAGGCCACCTTAAAACATTGTCAACAACACAACATGGCACAAAAGCAAAGCTCCTGAAGATGAGCTGCTCAGAGCATCCGGCGATTTACCTGACAGGAACGCTGAGTCGCCTCTGAGCTTGGGGGGGGAGGGGCAGAAAGGCGGCAGGGGAAAAACCTGGGAGACCTCCCGCTCCCTCCCACCCACCCCCCCACTGCTCCAAAGGCAGCAGCCCCGCTGCCCCTTCTTTAATCGGACCACTCGTTCTCATCCAACTCCGAATCGTCGTCAGATTCGCTGTATTCCACCGCAATCCTTCGGGAGAGGATCGTGGCCACGTCGTTCCCCACCGGCTCCTTCTTGGCTTCCTGTTCCCATTGCTCCTGGACTTTGCGCAGCTGGATTCCTGGGCGAGGGGGGGGGAGGAAAGGAAGGTTTTTCTCCAAGTCAGCCTTGGCACCAGATGGTCTTGGACTGGCTTTAGCCCTTCTGTGTAATGCTTTGCTCTAATGCAGGGCTCTCCAACCTTGGCCACTTGAAGACTTGTGGATTCAACTCCCAGAAGTCTTAAAGTGGCCAAGGTTGGAGAGCCCTGATCTAAAGCCAGAGTTCTCAACTTGGGCCCTAGGATATTTCAAGGGAGCCTGAGGTGAAAACATGGAACAGAGATGGGGTGCTGGGTGCAGAGCCCATGCCAAGAGGGCCGCAGAATAGCAAAGTGTGTTGTTAAACTGCAAATACCGTGGGGCCCTTGCTGCTCTCTGAGCTTGGTTGTTTTCTTGAAGGTATTTCATTACCCACACCAGCACTGATGTTGCTACCTAGTTTGGGTCGTGAAAGAACCAAACTCAGAGAGCACCACCAAGCACACCTCATTTAAACCCTGAGCTATTCTCCTTTATTACTGTGGCGATCAGAAAAATGCACCAGTTGCATGTTCCTTTGCTGAGAAGAGCTCTGGACAAGGAGGCCACAGGAGAAAAGCAAGGTTGGATTTGGATCAAGAGCACAAAAATAAATGGTTGAGAAATATTGATCTGGTGCATTTGCTGAGAGCTTCTGCATGCCTTTGAAACCCAACCCTTAAATTTTGTGGAGAAGAGGCCTTTCCACCACTTCCTTCAAGGTGTTCACTAACTATACAGGATCACCAGAAGGTCTCTTTCAGCTCGAGTGCTGGTGTTGAAGATCGATCCATTGACCAACCCCACCCAAGGACGGTGGGACCCTCAACATGGCAAAGCAAAGAAGGCAATTGTGAGCCTCTAGTTCAGGAAGAGAGGGCACCAGATCTCCAACTTGCCATGGCCAACGTGCTGCAGGAAAACTCACCGCAGGAGAAGAGCTACACTAATACCACAAAAACTGGTGGGATAGAATCAGTAAAGAAAGGATGTGAAAGGAAGGATAAAATGAAATGTGAATGACAACAATTAAAATAATGTTTTAATTATTTTAAATAATTAAATTGAATGGTTGTGTTGTCCTGTGGCGAATTGGCTATGGTGAGTTGGCCATGGCAAACTGGTCATGGTGAGTTGGCCATAGCAAGTTGTCCATGGTGAATTGGCCATGGCGAGTTGGCTACGGTGAGTTGTCCCATTCTGCCCCTCCATTTGGGAGGCGGGATGATGTCCTCCTAATTTGGCTTCCTTTGCCAAATGCTTCCTGACAGAAGAGCAGGGCCACTGAAGTGCATCAGCTCAAACTCTGCAGGTCCATCCCAACCACGGGCAAAAGCAAAAGGCGCTGACTTACCCCGGCGGATGGCAGCAAGCAGGTCACTCCTGGCATCGGTCATGGGAATCAGGGGCACTGGCTGCTGCTTCCGGGAATCCACCGTCAGGGCAGGCGGGGAGGCTGAGTGTGCAGGGGAGGCCGAAATGGTGGGGGGTCCAGGGGGCGGAGGGGGAGGGGCAACAGGAGGTCCCATGGGGCCAGCCTGGGGGGGAGAGGCAGAGTAGGGGCAGGGCATGGCAGGGGGGGGGGTAGGCGCGTAGGTGGCATGGCTAACAGAAGGGGCAGCGTTTGGTGCCATGGCCGAAGGGGCGGAGATGGGGCTGTCGAAGGCAGTTTGAGCGGAAGGGATGACTGGGGGTGGGGGCGGAGGAGCAGGTGGCACAAAGTAGTCCGCCATTGGCACTGGTTGAGGACTGCAGAGAGAGGAGGAGAGGGAAGGAGGTCAGCAGAAAGCAGGACAAGAAACAACAGATGGACACTAAGCAAGGAGAGAAGCAACCTGGAATTAAGGAGGAACTTCCTAACAGTGAAGATAATTAATCAGTGGAACAGCTTGCCACCAGAAGTTGTAGATGCTCCATCACTGGAGGATGAGACATCCAGAAGAGACTGGACAGCCATTTGTCTGGAATGGCATTGGGTTTCCTGCTTGAGCAGGGGTTGGACTAGAAGACCTCCAAGGGCCTTTCCAACTCATTCTACGTTTTAAGTAAGCCATTTTCAGCTTTAATCCCATCAAAACAAAGGTCTTTCATGGCAGGGAAGGGGCTAACAAGGGGTGGCATTCAGCAGGTTCTGACCAGTTCTGGAGAACCGGAAGCAGAACTTTTGAGTAGTTTGGGAGAACCGGCCAACCCCGCCTCTGCTCTGCTTCCCATTGAGTCCCAGCTGATCGGCTGGGTTTCCTTCGGTTGCCCTGCACAGGAGAACGGAACTGGAAAGCAGGTTAGTGGGATGAGGAGGGAAGGGGGATTTCGCAGTATCCTTCCCCTGCCACGCCCACCAAGCCACGCTGAACTGGTAGTAAACCCACAGAACTGGTAGTAAAAAAATTTGAATCCCACCACTGGGGCTGCCCAGTTGTGTGATTCCCCCAATGCATCAAATCCCTGAACCAGAAAACTGAGAGAAGCTCCAACAAACTCTCCTTGCCTAAACTTTCTTTGTCTTTTTCCTGGACAGGTGGGGGGGGGGGGGCAGCATCCAGCTTGGGGAGGGGGCTCAGAAGAGTCAAAATTGCAGCTACAAACCAGGGGTTAAAGCCCCACACTTTCTCCCCCTGCTCTCTTGCTCTTTGTGGCTTCTGCAATCCCAATGTTTTAGAGGCCACATTGTTTAGGAAAGTTTGCAAAAAAAAAAAAAGAACAAACCCCACCCCATTTCAGGTTGATAACCATTATTTCTTTGCACTTATTATTAGCCTTGGGGCTCATCCTTATGCTACTCAAATTCTCATGTCTGTGACCTTTCACTGGGTAGAAAGAGTGCGTTATAGGGCAAAATCTTTCAACTGAACAACCTGAAATGGAACAACTTACAGAACGTGACTCCCATGGAATTGAAATTTGGCAAATTTTATAAAATATTTTATGACCTAAAATGATCACAAAGCATTTTATCACCAAATATGAAACAATTGTAAAAGGTGTAATGTTTCCTGCCTAGGCAGGGGGTTGGACTAGAAGACCTCCAAAGTCCCTTGCAACTCTGTTATTCTATTTCCTGGGGTCAACTGTTGTTGCTTGACTTTGCTGTACGTACAGTTCGACATGGGATACTTTGAAGGCCTCTGAACTCTCCCTGAATTTCTAAGAATTTTTCCAATACAGGTAGTCCTCAATTTACAACAGTTCGTTTAGTACCATTACAATGGCAGTAAAAAAAAGGGACTTATGACCATTTTTCACCCTTACGACTACTGCAGCACCCCCACAGTCACATGATCAAAATCCAGATGTTTGGCAACTCACTCATATTTATGATGATTGCACTCAACAACCATATTGCTAACATAACAATTGCAAAGATTCACTTCACAAATGTGTCAAGAAAGGTCTTAAAAAGGGGAAAAACTCACTTAACAAATGTCTCAGGTAGCAACATAAATGTTGGGCTCCCTTGAGGTCGTAAGTTGAGGACTACCTGTACCTTAGAAGCTCTGCCATTGTTGAAGGCATTGAGGAATTCGGCAAGGAAATCTCGCTGAAACAATGACTCAGCAGAACACAGGTTGCCTCATATAAACTGGCCTGAGCTGACTAAATTCCTTTCCTCCCTTCACTTTTGGGTCGCCCATTTCCTTGATGTCAATTTAGAGAGAAGCTTCTTCAGGCAAGACGGTTCAAGCTTCCTGAATCTATTGAGTGTCCTTGAAAGCTTTTTGTTTTCCTGCAACCGATGTGTTTTTATTCCACCTACTCAATGAATGCAGTTCTGTTCTAATATTTGCTGCTTTCGTCTCTGGGCAAGGAAAATAAAGGTCGGGGGGGGGGTGTTTCTATGTTCACGTGATTGAAGGACGACTCCTTATCTTAAAACACATGGCTGTCTTTTGCTGCCCACAAGATAATGATGTCAACTCATAAAACATTCCTATGCCTGTCTTAGTAGCTGCCATTGAAAAGGGGGAGGGGGGGGGAAAGAAGGAAATCTGGAAGAGCAGGGCAGCAGTTAGGAAGCGGAAGTACATTCCAACTCTTCTCTTTAAAAGATTGTAACTAAATTACTGGAGCTTTTGCCCGCAAATATATTTAAGTGGAGAAAATGAATGATGATACCCATCTCATGAACGTGCTCAATGGGAGAACCTGGTTTATGATACACTCAGGGGGGAAACAGGGTCACAGGGAAATGTAAATGATATAGGACAGAGTTGGTTTCATAAAGGGCAGTGCCAGTATGTCGCCTCTAATGGATCCTTTGAAGTGTTTTGAAGTTTGGCTCGAGAACCATGATTTAATTAGGGCGATTGCTGGAATCCTGACAGCAAGCCAACTCTGGCCTAAGTCACTTACAGTCCCCTGTGACCCTATTTCCCCCCTCTCCCCTGGGTGTGTCATAAATGAGATTCTCCAATTGAGCATGTTCTAGGGCTGGGTGTCATCATTCATGTTCTCCAATAAAATATATTCCTGGACAAAAGCTCTGGTAGTTTAGATACAATCTTTTAAAGATAAGAGTTGGAATGTACTTTTGCTTCCAAACTCCTGACCCTTAGACCCAGGCTCACCAACTTTGGCCACTTTAAGACTTGTGGACTTCAAAACAAAGCTGGCTGAGGAACTCTGGGAGCTGAAGTCCACAAGTCTTAAAGTGACCAAGGTTAGAGGTCCCTGCCTTAGATGATCTTCTAACCAAAAAAGCCAAGTGTTTTTCCTGCAAGAAGCCATTTCTCTCAATATCATTTGTAATTCAAATCCGTGCTTTGCATTATAATATCTCTTCACTACCTTTAAATAAGAGGAGGAAAAGTACTGCTTGAAAGGCTTCCAAGAAAAGGTTGGACAGCCGTTTGTCCAGGATGGTATAAAGACCATCTTGGAGTAGAAGACCTCCAAGGTCCATTCCAGCCCTAGTATTTTCCGAAATCAACCATGCATTTTTGCCTATGGCAGAGGCCCCCAATCCTCGGGCTGTGGCAGATGAAGGGGTTATGGCCTCTTCAGAATTGGGCCGCAGGAGTGGCTGGCAGGAGTGTGCATGCACTGTGCATGCAGCTCATCTTGTGTGAGTGTCAGCACACAAGCATGCAAATAGCCACTGGCCCACTGCTTGTGCAAGTTGAGCTATGCATGTGCGGTCATTCATGCAACCCAATTCCGAAGAGGCCATGACCCAGAAATGGGCTAAGCCTGGAGATTGGGGAACCCCTGTATGATGATCCAAACGGGTGTGGCACAAAGGCAACACAGTCAGATAACCAATAAGAGTCCCTTTATTTGCTCCAACTTTGCTCCCAATGTCCTGGTTACCTTCTGGGCTGGAGAAAAAAACTCTCCCAGGAACAGCCTTTGGCTGCAGAGAATCAAATCCAAATCGCTGTCAGCCAAAACTTTAACTATAAGTGCAATCAAGGCAAGAGGAGGTAATTAACCCAGGAAATGAAGGAATGGCCATAATTCAACATGGTTGGGAAGATGCCAGGAATGCAGATACCCAAAGTCAACACAAGATAAACTCACATTTGCTCCAAGCAGCTGCCTTACTCAGCTGGCATCTCTTTTAAACTCTCTTCCCAGGTGTGGCTAATGAAGGGAATCAGGGCCCTTTTGTCCCCTGTAAGCCATGCAACCCACGTTGCTCCCTTCTCTGTTCCTCCCTGTGTGCCCTAGGAGGAAGAAGGGATGGGCTTGGGTCTTCCTCTGAACTCCCTCTCCCTTGCTCTACCTCTCCTGTGCTCTGCCCAGCCGGACTTTGCTCTTCCCCAGTTTCTTCCACACCCAACAGGGCCACATTCCCACTCCCTGCCAGCTGTTTAGCTTCCTCCTCAGATTTGAGACTTCAAGAGGGGCACGAAACCCTGGTCTATGGCATCAATTGAGGCTGCTGTCCTGAAATCCTATTTGTTGTTGTTTTCTTCAGATATTTAGCATGGGATTGCTGTTTTATTTAGAAGATAGAATAATACAATTGGAAGGGACCTCAGAGGTCATCTAGTCCAACCCCCTGCTTGGGCAGGAAGCTGTACATCATTTCAGACAAATGGTTGTCCAGTCTCTTTTTGAAAGCCTCCATGGTGCACCGAGAACGTCTGAAGGCAAACTATTCCACTGGTTGATTGCTGTCACCATTGGGACATTTCTCTTTAGATCTAGGTTGCTTCTCAAATAAACATAAATTTATGCCATGGTTGGCCATGGTCAGTGCTATGCATATCAGAACTGTAGCATCGACATGGAAATACAAAGGGGCAGGAGGCACTTGGACTTTCTCCTTTTTATGCCTGCTCACCTTCAAGCCCTGCTGACTACAAAGTGTAGAGGGCTGGGGGAAGAGCCTCAAGGGCAAAAGGGAGTGTGTCTATCAAGGCCCTGCTTAGTTAGGGGGGACCTGAGCTTGGTCCAGGAAGAAAACATTTCAGACAAGCTCCTCCCTCATTTGCACAAAGATAAAGGGAAGCACATTCAGATTTGCAAGAGCTGGTTACTATAGCACGAGCACTTAGACTTATATACTGCTTCACAGTGCTTTGCAGCCCTCTCTAAGCAGTTTACAGAGTCAGCCTCTTGCCTCCAATAATCTGGGTCCCCATTTTAGCCACCTTGGAAAGGATGGAAGGCTGAGTCAACCTTGAGTCTAGTGAGATTCGAACTGCCAAATTGCAGGCAGCTGGCAGGCAGCAGAAGTAGCCTGCAGTACTGCCCTCTAACCACTCTGTCACTGTGGCTCCTAGCTTTACAATAAAAGTGACTTAGATGTCATTGGTTTATTAGTCTGGTCTACCTCATAGATTTTGTGCAGTTTTCTCATCAAGATCTACAGGGTTGAAAGTGACCGGCCCAAAGTCACCCTTCTCATCTGCACAGAACTACAACTCATGCTCTCCCAGTTTCTAACCTGGTGCTGTAACTGCTACCCCAAACTAGTCCTCTTCCTTTACATCAGGTGGACATAGTGGGGGGTCCTATCACTCCACAAGTTCACTTGGACAACCTCCAATAAGATGGAGAGTTGATGTGCATAAAGACCTCAGGTGCCAAAGGGAGTATAACAATGAAGGGCCGAGAGATATATAAGCATTTCTTGAAGTGGACATCAACACAATGCAAAGGAATACAAGTGAAAGTGAAGTGAAAGTGCAGCTCTTTTCTATTGCTCTTTTCTATTGCTTTCCTAGAAGTCTTTGTTGTCTTCTTCTTTTCCCTCCTAGAATTGACTTGGTCTTAAAGCACAACTGGCAAACACTAGCTTGCTATGTGAGCTACAGCTTATTATGTGAGGGTCAACTACATTTACGGATGCTTTTAAATTATTCTGTCCTTAATGGGGAGAGTCCACATTAGGTCCTACATCCTTGTAATTGTTTCTTGTTTAGCAAGGAAAGGAACCTCCCATGCATTCTCCTATATTCTCCTTTCCTTTCGGCCTGGGGGCATCTTTCGAGAGCAAAAAGAACAGTTTTAATTGGGAAGAAACCAATAATTGAAATTCTGCCGGGTAAAAGACATGGAATAATTAAGGGGTAATTAGAAGGTCCATTTATCAATACTGACATGACTACACTGAAAGGGAATCCATTAGAAGCAGAAGGACCAGAGAGAAAGCTGCCAGTTGCAATTGTACAATAATAAAACATGAAATTATTTGTGGAATGTGAGACACTTTTTAATTCCATCAAAAGGAATGGAGAAATGCAGTGCCTCACCAGCACTTAGATAGTAGAAGCCCCATGAGAAATTTGTAGATTGCTTTTATTAAAATGTGAAACATTTCCTCAGCCAACCTAAGGAAATAATTCACATTTTAACAAAGGCTATTGTGTTCAAATGTCCTAAATCTATCTGCCAATGATACACAATCTACCAAACTTTGCGAAGCAGCAGTTCATTTAACAAAAACAATAACCAAAATTCTCATATTGGAGAAAATGGGCATAAAAATGTACAAAATTAAAGAAACGTTAGCAGAAAATGACACTGTATTATGGAAAGACTTTCCAAAAGTGCCTGTTCCAAGAAAATAGATAATATGCATCATGTTCAAACAAAAGAGTATAAAAATCCTGAACAGGTTTGGTGGCAATTGATGTGGAAACTGAAGGGAACAAATTTATAATAAGAACAATGAGAAATAATCAAATGCCATCATTCTGCTTTGCCTTGGGACACAAAAAGCCTGGTTTAAAGGTTCCCCATAGCAACTGCTTCTCGGCTGAGAAATCCCTGCCTCGGCAGTGTGGGAAACGTACATGCTTGTCAATTCACTCTGAGCCAAAATGTGCTGCATTTGCTAAGATGTGGCATTCACCATACAAGAGAAATAGATGCTGCGGTGGGATTCCAAATTGCCTGCTACTGGTTCTGCTCGCTTCAAAGTGATCAAGGATCACTTCACGTGTGTGCGCAGCACCCAAAGATGCCCTCGGTGAGCTGAGCTGTTTCTTAGCTCAGCTGGGGTGTGACAATCCACTCTGCTGTGCAAATCAGCTCGGCTAATAAACAAGGGAATAGAGGAGAGGTAACTGCGGGGGTGGGTGGGTGTGCAGGGCCAGTCAGAGGTGGTATTTGCCGGTTCTCCAAACTGGTAAAAAATTTCCACTACTGATACGCTAGAACCAGTCCGAACCGGCTGAATGCCACCTCTGAATAGGTCCCTGTCTGAAGGCAGAGGAAGCCGATAGAACTGTGATGGCGAATCTACGGCACATGTGCCATTTGTGCAGGCATGTAAGCCCCAGCCAAACTTACCCACACTGCATATGCACGCACCTCCCAGCTGTTTTTTGGCTCTTTTGAGGCCATTTTCACCCTCCCGGAGGCTCGAGGAAAACCTTTGCAGCCTCAGGAGGCTGAAAAATGGGCCTTCCAGAAATCCCGGAAGTGCCTGTTTTCACTCTCCTGATCACCTTTCAGTTGGCTGACATACACCAAGCGGGGATGGGCTTCCTTTGCTGCCATCCAAGAGGCATTCTTTAATTTATCAGGACGTTTGATCTTCCATCAAGGGATATCACTCAAGGTCAGGGTTGTCTCAACTTGGCAACTTTAAGACTTGTGGACTTAAAGCTATGCTGGCTGGGGAATTCTGGGAGTTGAAGTCTACAGGGCTTAACATTGCCAAGTTTGGAGATCCCTACTCTAGATGGGGAAGAAATGGAGGCAGTGACAGATTTTCTTTTCTTGGGCTCCCAGATCACCGCAGATGGGGACTGCAGCCAAGAAATTAAAAGGCGCTTGCTCCTGGTGAGGAAAGTTATGGCAAATCTAGACAGCATACCAAAAAGCAGAGACATCCCCCTGCCAACAAAAGTGCGCATAGTCAAGGCTATGGTTTTCTCAGTTGCAATGTATGGCAGTGAAAGTTGGACCATAAGGAAGTCTGAGCACCAAAGAATGGAGGCCTTTGAACTCTGGGGTTGGAGGAGACTCCTGTGAGACCCTTGGATGGCAAGGCAATCCAACCAGTTAATTCTAGAGGAGATCAACCCTGACTGGTCTTTAGAAGGCCAGATCCTGAAGATGAAACTCCAATACTTTGGCCAGCTAATGAGAAGGAAGGACTCACTGGAGAAGAGCCTTATGCTGGGAAAGATTGAAAGCCATAGAAGAAGAAGGGGACAGCAGAGAAGGAGGGGGCTGGATGGAGTCCCTGAAGGAGTTGGCATGAGCTTAAATGGTCTCCAGAAGATGGTAGAGGACAGGAAGGCCTGGAGAAATGTTGTCCGTGGGGCCATGATGGGCTGGACACGACTTCACAATGAACAACAACACTCTAGGTGTCATATTTTCTCATGGTGATTTCAGGGCACTGAATCTTATTTGGGGCCCAACCATAGATACACAGCAAAGAAAGGGGTTATAATCTGCTTTCTCAAGTCAACTTCTAGAGTCATTTACACCATATTTCCGTAGTTCAGGAAAGAGGCATTTTTCCACCCAGGAGCTTCAGAAAGCACCCAACTCTTCCTGCTTAAGGGGACAGTCATGCCAAACAGACAAAAGAAAGTAGGCCAGAATCCATACCCATAGTCCTTGATTATCTGAGGTCGTGGTCCATTTAACATGGTCTCAGATGGCTGTGGCACATGGGGCTGCTGTACCCGGTTGAGGCTGTTCTGCCGGCTTCCCACTGCTGAGGGCCTGAAGATCTGATCCTGGACTTGGGTGGCCACCAGCACCACCTCTTTGTTCTCGGGGGCCAGATGTGTGGCTGGAGCCATCATCTGTTGGCCAGGATGGTTAGGACTGGCTGGGTAGGAATGATCAGCTACATCGGAGGCGTAAGATCTGTTGCAGACAAAAACACCAAGAGGTTGTACAGCTGGAGGGCAGGGGTAGAGGGACAAGCAGAGGATCCAATTGATGGGAGGGATTTGATGGTATCTATCACCTCTTGGAACCAAGGGTTTGGTGTGCCAAAAGCTGTACTCTTGAAATGTGCATGCATGGAGTAGTAGTAGTAGTAGGAAGAGGAGGAGGAGAAGGAGATGAAGGTAGAGATGGGGGAGGAGGAGGAGGTGAGGAAGGAGATGAAGGAAAAGAAAGGAGAGGAGATGGGGAAGGAGATGAAAGTAGTGATGGAGGAAGAGGAGGACGAAGAAGAGATGAAGAAGAAGGAGCAGGAGGTGGTGGAGAAGAAAGAAGAGAAGGTAGAAAAGTAAGAGGAATAGAGTGTGGAGGGAGATGAAAATAGAGGGAAAGAGGACAGGGGAAGGAAAGGAAAGGGAAGAGGAAGAGGAAGAGGAAAGGAAAGGAAGGAGCCAGAGGGGAAGCATGCAGCAAAGGTGGTGCAAGCACAATATGTTCCCACTGGTGCCATTAACCGCTCAGCTCAGCCCCACATCAACCCAGCCAACCCCTCGCCCCAATTCAGCCATCCCTGAGCAGCAGAAATTGGGACCCATTCTTTGAAAGACAAGCACTGATTTCACTGGTCCTACCCAAGAGGCAGGCTCTCTCCCATACAAGCATCCCCAGAGCCGTCGAAGGTCAAATCAAAGGGAAGCCAAAACCACGAAGCCAAGCAAGACAAGGCAGCCAACGCAATGGAAGGAGGCCAAGCAAGGTGTGTCATTCACAAAAACCTGCCTATTATCTGGGGACAGTGATCCTTCCGATGAAGCCATGTGATATGGGGATGGTGAGAACCTGTTATCTGGCCGGAATTCTTTATCGTAAGCCATCATGTTCCACTCCAGCCGCCGGTTGCGCGCCTTCCGTACTTTCTTCACCTCCCGGGTAGAATCCTCAACCAGTCGCTGCTCCTGGAGGGAGTTGGATGGGGAAGAAGGAAGAGTTATCAGCAGCCCCCACGGAGATGCCTCCAAAGAGCCCCTCCGCCCCAGTTACAACACAGCGCACTCTACATCTGCCCCAATTGGTGAAGGGACATGGAGGAATGCTCTCCGTCCCACCTCACCCCTGCCGGGATCCCCACCATGGACAAATGGTTGCAAAACTTGATGGAGTCAGCAGAGAGGGCCAAATGGACGGCTCTGATTAAAGGAAAGAAGACCATTAATTTTGCTTCTACGTGGAAACCACTTCTGGACTTTGTGCTTGAGGAAGGGGAGGGGGGAAATGGAATTTTTAATCTTGGCCTTTGCTGATTAGATAGGCTTGACAATATAAAAATAGCTAGTATATGTTATCATATACTAATATGATATGTTTAAATAAAAAAGTTGAGGTTTGTAGGTCCTTATCCGACTTGTCAGAATATATTAATGAACTGGAAGAGAGCATGGCAACAAGGTCAGCCAATGAATAGGCACAGCAACTAAGTCAGCCAAGGAGGATTGTTTGGAAACTGAATCTAGAAGTAGCCCAGATGTGGCTCTATATTAAGCTCTGCAGCTCTGAGTCTGACTATTGAAGGTAAAACTGCTTCTCTCCTCTGCTGTGTATAATGCTAGCCTGCTGAACTAAAGTGAAACTGATGTCTGTTTCTGAACTCATGAGTTGCTGCTCTGCTCTGCTGAAGCTGAGTTGCTTGTGATATGTCTGCTTCTGTTTGAGTTTGTTCCGAGATGGAGAAATCTACAACTGGTATTGTAAAATTTATTTAATATGTTTATAAAGATGTTAAATGAAGCTATCAGCCATCCGTGTTTGCTTTTCTGGTGCTGAATTTATGCTGTAAAACTCTGAACACTACTGAACCAAAAGGAGTCGTAAGTCAACACTTGTCTTTTAGTTCAGGGGTCTCCAACCTTGGCAAATTTAAGAGTTGTGGACTTCAACTCCCAGAATTCAACTTTAAGACTTGTGGACTTCAACTCCAGAATTCTGGAAGTTGAAGTCCACAAGTCTTAAAGTGGCCAAGGTTGGAGACCCCCCATTTTAGTTCATTAGGGTTGTAAAATCAGGAGTAACTCACTTAACCACCTGATCCCAACTGTGGATGTAAGTTGAGGACCACGATCACCTGGCCTAGCTATCAGGAATTCCAGGTTCTGCAGCTGTTCTTACCTTCTGCCTGCGTTTCTCTTTCCTCTTGTCTTCTGTGGCTTGCAACATCTTCTCTTTCCACAAATTAAAAAAATATGACGGGTCCGTATAGAATTTTAAGCCATCTTTCTTATCGTCTCTGAAATAGCAAGCAGGAGGAAAGGAGGGCAAGAAAGAGAGCATGGAAAGAGAGCAAGGAAAGAAGGAAGGAAGGGAGAATTGCTTATGATGGGCAGAGATGCAACATACCTACTATCAGTTTGATTCTTGCCCTGAGAAGCTTAGTCAAGTGAAGGGAACCTTATGTAGTGGTTTTAATTTCAGAATAATAGAAGAATTTTTGAAAAACAAAGATGGTAAAAATAAATTTGCTTCTGCAACAGAACATTTTAATCATCATAGATACTCAAGATAAATTTCAATATTCCGGGAGCTTGATGTTAATACAAAGCTCCAAACAAAGAGAAAATAAAGAAATTACAGGAAATCATAAGGAGGAGGAGGTTGAGGGGAAAGAGGGGAACGTAGAGATAAAGAAGGAGAAGGAGGAAGAGGTGAAAGAGAAGAAGGAGGCAATGATGGGAAAGGAGATGAAGGTAGAGATGGATGAGGAGGAGATCATGAGGGAAGGGGGGAGGGGAGGAGATGTAGAAGGAGGGAGGGAAAGGTAGAGGGAGAAGAAGAAGGGAGGAGGAAGAAGAAGAGGAAGAGGAAGAAGAGCAGAATGGTGGAATCTGCAAGACCATTGAGATGCAGCATCCTGCAAATCCCACTTTTACAGAGTTACTGTATTCTACATTGTGTGCAGAATAAATACTTTCTTGAAATTTGGGCAACTGAGAGTTGCTTCGTTCATAAAGAAAGAGAGAAAATTACTCAATGCAAGAGGCTTTAAGCAATAATACTCCAGATGTTTCCTTAGTTGTAAGCTGCCTGGAGTCACCTCAAAGTTAAGATGAGCAGCATATAAACTTAATAAAACAAACAAATCAAGAAATCCCCACCCTTGTCCCAATCCAAGTGATGAGTTGATAATAAACTTTGGAATGTATCCCTCCCCCAAGGCTTCCCTGGATCTTCTGAGCTCCTGCGTGGCTGCTCTGCTCTGCTGAAGCTGAGTTGCTTGTAACATGTCTGCTTCTGTTTGAGTTTGCTCCATGGTGGAGAAATCTACAACTGGTATTGTAAAGTTCATTTTAATTATGTTTATAAAGACATTAAATGAAGCATCAGGCAGCTGTGGACTTCAACTCCCAGAATCCAACTTTAAGACTTGTGGACTTCAACTCTGTTGTCGTAAAGACCTCTAGGCACCAACCTCCAGGCTGTCCCTGGTCAAAGTCCTTCCTCTAAGACAGGGGCCACCAACCTGGGCCCCTTTAAGACTTGTGGACTTCAGCTCCCAGAATTCCCCAGCCAGCTGGCTGGGGAATTCTGGGAGCTGAAGTCCACAAGTCTTAAAGTAGCCCAGGTTGGAGACCCCTGCTCTGCGTTGTAATGGATGTAAAGCCACCAGCAGTGTCCCTCCCTGCATTCTACCTGTATGGAGTGAGGATATTTAAGGGCGGAGGCTTATCACAACGCTGGTACATCTCCATCACAGGATTGGGGATCGAATTGCGTGACACCACCTGCTGGTTCTGGATGGTGGAGCTCTTGAAAGCTTTCCTCATGTTGATATCCTGCAGGGAGACTGGGAGACACAAACCAGGCCCTCTTTAGGATATGCTCATGACTCTATCTCACACACAAAACACACAGGCACACACATACGCCCCCCTGCAAAACCTGCCGGATATCCAAAAGGTGCTTTTTCAAGAGGCAACAGGACTTTCTTTATTTTTCCTTGAAGACATTTCACTTTTCATCCATGAAGCTTCTCCAGTTCTGACTGAATGCCAGAGGATGGAAATATTTATATTCCTTGCAGTCCTCTGGTTGTTAGCACTCTTTCTGAGAGTCATTGAGGCCACTTCCACAACTAATTGCACTATTCAGGCAGAGGTCTTAAGGCAGAGGTCTCCAAACTTGGCAACTTCAAGAGTTGTGGACTTCAACTCCCAGAATTCTCCAGCCAGCATAGCTGAAGTCCATAAAGTTGCCAAGTCTGGAGACCTCTGCTCTAAGGACACAGATAAACCTCCATGTTTATCAATGACTCTCAGAAAGAGGACTAACAACCAGGGGACTGCTATATATAAAATATATATTATTATATTGTGTGCTATGAAGAAAGCTAAGAAAAAAAATAAGTCTCCAGCATTAAGACTAAATAACTCACTATTGAGGAGAGAGGGATTGTCTGATAAATAGATAGACAGACAGACAGACAGACAGACAGATAGACAGACAGACATATTTCTTTATTGGCTTAGTGTGATTGGACACACTAGGAATTTGTCTTGGTGCAAATGCTCTCAGTATGCATAAAAGAGACATTTGTCAAGAGTCAAGAATCATCAGGTACAACACTTGATGATAGTCATAGGGCACAATAAGCAATCAAATCATACTAGGAAACAGTCAATCTACTATCAAGGCTGGCTAGATTTTGCACACAATCTCAGACAATATGGCCATGCCATGACTTACAAAGTCATCTTTGCCAGAAGATAATAAGGAGGCATTGAAGGGGATGTGGGAAGGGATGATATTTCTCAAAGAGTGGATGAAATATGACTCACACAGACAGAAAAAGAGTAAAAAGGCTAGCCTGAACAATAAAAGTCTATTCAATCTGACCATCATCTCAAAGGTGCTTTTTCAAAAGGCTATTGAACTTTGTTTTGCTTTGAAGATGTTTTGCTTCTCATCTAAGAAGCTTCTTCAGTTCTGACTGAATGTGGAGAATGGAAGGATTTATACTCCTTGCAGGTATCAGGTCGTTTCATCTTCCACCATTCAGTCAGAACAGAAGAAGCTTCTTGGATGAGAAGGGAAATGTCTTCAAGGGAAAACAAAGTCCAGTGGCCTTTTGAAAAAGCACCTTTGGGGCAACCAAGACCTGGATGACTAAGAATCTTCCTAAATCTGACCCTAATTCAGTACCTTCTTCTACGGTGGAGTCCAGCTGAGTGACCTTGATCACCAAAAGATCCACCCGTTCCTGCAAGGAGTTCATCCGCAAATAAAAGCTGTTGGCTTCGTTGAAGAGTTCTCCAAAAATATCTTCAGCATGTCTGCCTGGGAGGAAGAGTTAAAAGAGGAGCCCATTTGAGGTCTGCAGAGATAGAGATGGCCTTCAAAAATGGTTTTGGGAAACTGGAAGAAGAAGCCAACCTTAAACAACTGGGTGAGATGTTCTAGATTAGTATTTCTCAACCTGGGTGACTTTAAGATGTGTAGACTACTCTATCTGCATGGGGTTTGTTCTGTAAGTTCTGAGTATCATTGTTGTCAGTTGAGAAGGCACTCTAGGACAGAAGTTTCCAACCTTGGCAACTTTAAGCCTTGGCTGACTTCAACTCCCAGAATTCCCCAGTCTGCTTTGCTTTGAATTGTGGGAGTTGAAGGCCACGCATCTTAAAGTCACCCAGGTTGAGAAACCCTGTTCCAGATGGTATCCATGGCTAGTACTGTTCCTAGTTTGGACTAATAACGCTCTCACTAGTCAGCTAATCAGATACAAGTAGTCTTTGGCTTATGACCACAATTTCTTTTGCTAAGCGAGACCATGGTTAAGTGAGTTTTGCCCCATTTTGCAACCTTTCTTCCTAGAGTTGTCAAGTGAATCACTGTAGTTAAGTTAGTAACATGGTTGTTAAGTGAATCTGGCTTCCCCATTGACTTTACTTGTCAGAAGTACTTCCGTGGTCACGTGGCTGGCACAAGCCAATGTGCATGGGAAAGCTGTTCCCTTCCCACCAAAGTGGTACCTATTTATCTACTCGCATTTGCATGCTCTTTTTAGCTCCCAGATGAGCAGGAGCTGAAGCAAGTAACAGGAGCTTACCCTGTCACATGCTTGCTTGGGCCTCAAACTGCTAACCTTCTTGTTGACAAGCCCTGCATCTTAGCCACCAGGCCACTGTGCCCCCCTTTAGGTGGGGTAAGGTCCCAGGAAGCATCTCTGGCATCTACCTATTCTCTCTCAAGGTGATTCCCTTCTGGATGTCAGCGTTTTGGAGACACACGGGAACCCCCTTTTGGAACTCTGCTGTGGAAAAAGGTGCATGGACACCATCCTTCAATACCAGCTGACCTTCAAAGTCCGCTGTTGGCTTTGCAGATAATTAATTGATACAGGCAAACAAGAGCAATTCCAGAGGAAAGGGCCCATTCCCTAATCAATTTAAGTAACCCCAGTTTGATCCTGGTTTTTGAACTGTTGGATGGACTTAGTGCAGGGGTCTCCAACCCTGGCCACTTTAAGACTTGTGGTGTTGAAATCCACAAGTCTTAAAGCAGCCAAGATTGGAGATCTCTGGTCCGGTGCTTAAGGCACCAGGACAGTAACCAGGAGACTGGGAGTTCTGGTCCTGCCTTAGGCATAAAAGACAGTTGGGTGACGTTGGGCCAGTCACTCTCTCCCTCAGCCCAGCCCACCTCACAGGATGGTTGTTGTGGAGAAAATAGGAAAAGATAATCCTCAACTTACAACCACAACTGAGCCCAAAATTTTTGTTGCTAAGGGAGACATAAGTGAATTTGGTCCCATTTTATAACCTTTCTTGCCACAGTTGTTAAATGAATCACTGCAATTGTTAAATTCTTATGGTTGTGAAGTGAATGTGGCTTCCCACATTGACTTTGCTTGTGAGAAGGTTACAAAAAGTGATCCCATGACCCCGGGACAAGGCAACTATCCTCAGTAGGAACTACTTGGACTTTGATCACATGACCATGGGGAGGATGCAACCATCATAAGTGTGAAAAACAGTCACAAACCACTTTTTTTCAGAGCCGTTGTCACTGTTGTAAGTCAACAACTGCTTGCATTAGGTTTGTTCACTGTCTTGATAGTTATTTCCAAAGCTGGCTGAGGAATTCTGGAAGTTGAAGTCTACAAGTCTTAAAGTTGCCATGTTTGGAGACCTCTGACCTAGTAGGGCAATTTCCAGTCCTTGGGGAAAGCAAGAAGCTGTAATATGATGTCTTGCTTTGTTGGTCACCTGACTTTGCCCAAGGAAGGGGATCATAATAATCCACAACCCTGAAGAAAAGTGCAAAACTTTTTGTTTTTAAAACCAAACCAGATATGAAACAATGGTGACTTGTTATGCCTCAAATCCTGCACACACACACATTCCCCAATGTTGGGCAAAAGACAAACAATGCTGTTTGTATTTCGCAAATAATATTAAGCAGCCAGGTTTTCACAATCCATCTTAAAATGGGTTCAGGCTGCTGAGAATTTTGGATAGGTGTTTTGGAAAAGGTCCAGAATCTAGTTCCTTCTTTTTCCAGTTCTTCTGATAAAAATTTTAAAAACATCAATTTTACTATATTTTTTCTTGCAGCATCCAATCAATAGGTAAAGTATAAATAAGGAGAAAAAGAAAGTATCAATGTGGGAATATGGAGAGATGCAACTAAGGTTGGTTCCATTTGGGTATCAAGAGAGAATTTCAGGAGTTTGCAGAAACAGTAGACAATATTTTCACTTTATTCTGACAGTTTGAGACCTGTCTCAATACAGGTAATTCCTCAACCTACAACCACAATTGAGCCCCAAATTTCTGTTGTTAAGTGAGACATTTGTTAAGTGAATTTTGCCCCATTTTACAAACATTCTTGCCACAGTTGTTAAGTGAATCGCTGCAGTTTATAAGTTATTAACTTGGTTGTTAAGTGAATCTGATTTCCCATTGACTTTGCTTGTCAGGTCACAAAAGGAGAACATGTGACCCCGGAACAATGCAATGGTTTTAGGTAAGAACCATTTGCCAAGCATCTGATTTTTGATCACATGATTATGGGGATGCTACAAAGGTTGTAACAGTAAAAAATGGTCATAAGTCACTTTTTCCAGTGCTGTTGTAACTTTGAACAGTGAGTAAGTGAACTGTTTTAAGTTGAGGAGCACCTGTACATTACTTTGGCATGATTACTAAATTAGGGTTAATGCAACAGACTGAACCAAATGAGTAGCCTTCACAGCCCCCTAATCATTCTTGTTGTTCTTCTCTGCACTCTTTCCAGAGCCTCAACATCTTTTTTATATTGTGGTGACCAGAACTAGATTCAGTATTCCAAGCATGACCTTACTAAGGCTTTACAAAGTAAAGCAGTAATAGAATTTCACGTGTTCTTGATTCTACCCCTCCATTAATGTAGCTCAGAATTACATTTCAACTTGGTTGAAAGCCACCTAGAGTTGCCTCTTGGTAGGATGGTGGCATATAAATTAAATAAAAATTATTAAATTAAATTAAGATTCATGGAACTGAAAGGGACTTGGAGACTCTCAAGGCCAACTTCCTCTGAGCCATGCCCTAATTCAGTCTGCTTCAACAAACAGGCATGAAGGAGGTTGTGTGAAACCTGCCCACTTACTGAGGCTTCCCAACTGTTTAATGATGGCAGCCAAAGTGCTGTTGGTCACACACTCCAACTCGCTGGTCACCCCATCAGGAAGGGCCCCCCGGCAAAGATGGCGGGGCTCGATATTGCGCTTCACCAACGGCATCTTGGCAAGGAGTCAGTGGACCAAGCCTGCATAAAGAGAAGAGAGAAGGTCACATTTTCTGAAATGTCATTTCCAAGGTGCCTTCACTAAGAACTGAAATTTAATAAGTGGGGCTCTGGGTGCTCTCTTGAGCTTGGTTGTTTTCTTGCAGATGTTTCATGACCCAACTAGGTCACATCATGAGTGCTAGAAGAGAGAGGGGTTATAGGAAGGGAGGGAAGGAGGGAGGGAGGGAGGAGGAAGAGGAGGAGGAGAAGGAAGAGGAGGAGAATGATTGTGGAGCCCATGGTGCTCTCTAAGCTTGGTTATTTTCTGCTGATGTTTCAATACCCAACTAGATGACATCATCAATTTAATAAGTAAGGGGGAAAAGAAAGTACCCAAAATTAACATGGGAATGTGAAGAGATGCATTCACATTTGGTTACATTTGGGTACCAAGAAGGATTTTCATGAGTTTGCAGAGAGACAATAAATAAGTAATACTTTCATTCTATGTGACAGCTCAGATCCCTTTCTTGAAGGCTGTCTCCAATTTGGAATCCAGTACATTATTTTAGCTTGATTACTGGATTACCCCATTTCCTGGGTTATTTCAATAGGCTGAACCATGAATAAGCCAAATGAGTTAAGTGCATGCAACTTAAACTCTCACATACCTTACATACCATGTTCAACACAAACCAAAGTCTGAATGTTGGCTATTGCTAACTACCTACTGGTACCAGGTTTGTGAATAGCTCTCATAAAGCTTTGCCAGGGAGATGGAAACTGACCCCAAAATCAAGGAATAGATTTGGTAGCTGAGATGGGAACTAAATCAGGGCTTTCCCCACTTTAGAATGTTAAGATGTGAGGACTTCCAACTCCCAGAATTCTGGGAATTGAAGTCCTCATATCTTAAAGTTGCTGGGATTGAAAGGATTGGTTTAATCCTTTCATCATTTTACATTACCAGCCTTCATTTATGATGCAGAAATAACAGAAACAAACAGCCAAGAATCCGAGAGCAGAGTTTGTGCCCTCTGGCATAAAAGCAATCTCAGAGGCAAATGGGCTTCAAAAGGAACCTTTATTCTTTTTCTGTGTGGCTTGATCAACTCCCAATCCTCTTCTCAGCATGTTCTCAACTTGTAGACTTCAAGAATCCCTCAGCCAGCAGACCAGGGGTCTCCAACCTGGGCTACTTTAAGCTTTGCTGGCTGAGGAATTCTGGGAGTTGAAGTCCACAAGTCTTAAAGTGGCCAAGGTTGGAGACTCCTGCTCAAGAGAATATTGTCCATCCTTAAAAGGAAGCCCAGTTGCTTTGAGTGAGGAGCAGCAAATAAATCAGACACCCACATGACCCATCATCCTTGATCGTCAGCACAAGCTGTTGGAGCAATTTTAATAACTTCCTAGAAGGGGAACTCAAGCATCAAGTGGTGTCCAATTTCTTGGTGGCTCTAAAACCAGGGTGTCAAACTCAAGGCCCATAGGCTGAATCAGGCTCATGGGGTGCTTAGATTTGGCCCATGGGGCCATCCTGGAAACAGTGAAGGACCAGCCCATAGTGCCTCTGCCAGCGAAAATGGAGTCCAGGTGCCCCACACAAAGGTGATGTAGAGCTCGCCATGCCCACCCTGGCCACACCCACCCATACAACTTGAGGTCAAACACAACCCTGATGCAGCCCTCAATGAAATCCAGTTTGACAGCCCAGCTCTAAAAGATGCTGGAGACTCTGATGTCGAGAGAGCATTACAGATAGATTTTGACTTACAACCAAAATGGAGACCAGAATTTCTGCTGCTAAATGAGACAGTTGCCAGGAGAGTCGTGCCTGATTTTTGCTCTTTGTGCCAGGGTTGTTAAGTGAATCACTGTAACTGTACTAAGTTCCATTGCTTGTCAAAGAAGGGAATTGGTGGAGCAGAAACAAATCTGGTTTTCCTACCTTATTCTCAGGCTCTTTAACAGGACATACATTCAATTTCCATCTACTAAGATTGTCGGCCAAGCAGGTAGAAAGATAGCCAGGGAAATCATTGCGTTGAAGAACACAAGTCTTAAAGTGGCTAAGGTTGGAGACCCCTGTTCCAGATCCCTGACGAAGGCTCTTCTCATATCCTACCAACTGACTGTCTTCTGGATTCCACAGATGGGTTACCAGACCTCACAGGGACAGGAAATATGCGAGAGGCTGCACTGAACGGCCCACTTGAAAGGAACTGAAACAGCTGCCAATTAACAGGCAAGCACAAGCCCTCTTCTGCTCTCATGGGGTCAACTTGCTCGTCCCTGCCCAAAAAAGAAGAAAAGAAAGGGGATGCACCAGAAACGACCAACAAGATGAACTCCATCCTGTTCCCAACGGAACTCTGCACAAAGACCCCCGAGATTTCATGGCAACATGGAAAGGCTGTTTCCTTCTTCCCACTTCTATTCATGGAACAGCTGGAGAAGGAAACCAGCTTTTGGGGAGGGGCTGATGGAGCTGAATGCAGAGCAACCCAGCTGGGCCTTGTTGAAATGCTTCTCTTTTTCAACCTTCTCCAGAAAGCTTGTGTTTAGGCACGCTGAAAATCAGAATGTCAGCCTCCACCAAGTTTTCTTGACATCTTTTGCTGCTGGCTTCCTGTCAGCTGCCATAGAGATGCGGGAAGGGGTCGCTTGTTATTGGGGGTGGGAAGGGTGCTAGAGATTGAAGACATTTTCTGTGTGAACGAAAGAGGAGGGGATGCTTTCCTGCTTATTGCGCATCTGCATAGACTTTACGAAGCCAAAGCCAACCGTCTTGGCATACCAGATGAGTGAGAAACCACCTGAAGATAGCAACAGCAATAGCACTTAGACTTATATACCACTTTATAGTGCTTTACAGCTCTCTCAAAGCGGCTTACAGTCAGCATATTGCCCCCAACAATTTGGGTGTGTGTGTATGTATGTATATATGTGTGTGTGTGTGTATACACACTCACACACATGCATACCCCACATGACATTATGCACACCTCAGATTGGAGACCCAGCCTGGACTCTTGGGGGAGGGTTATCTGAGGCACCATCTCTTGCCGGTCACACCTACCCAACCCATTAGAGCGAGGAGGCAGGGAATATTGCAGGTCCCATCCCTGAGGGAGATACACCTGGTGGGACTCAGAAGAAGGGCCTTCTCCGTGGTGGCTCCCTCTCTCTGGAACATCATTCCTCAGAGATAAGAATGGCCCCCACCCTGACACTCTTCCGGAAGGCACTGAAGGCCTGATTTGGCCATCGGGCCTGGGGAGCCCAGAGTGGGATGGAGCTCATCAAATGGCTAGTATGATCTGCTTTTGCTGGGGTGGGAGGTGGGGAGGTGGGGGTGATTATTTATTTATTTTTCCCAGATTTTGTTCTATTGTACTTTATTAATTTATTTGATTCTTTTTGTTAGTTTTTATTGTTTTTTTTATTACTTTTATTTTTTGTTTTAAATATGGTTTTCCATTTGTGTAAGCCGCCTTGAGTCACTTTGGGCGAATAGGTGGCAATATAAATTCAAGAAATAAGCAAACCTGGGATAACTTTCAATATTCGTGCCTATTTGCTTCAGATCTTGTTTTCCTTTTGTTGCTATCACTTCAAACTCGGTAAAAGTACTTTTTCCTCCACATCAATGGAATTGAAGGATTTCTTTCTTGGGTTTTGCATGAGGCACACCTGACACAGGACTCTTTGGTTCTGCCCAGAGTGAAGCAGTGAAAGGGGAGAAAAATGACACTGGCCTTCTTTGGGGCTTAGGAGGCCTCGTATCTGATGCGTGTGGCCTTTTCTTGGGGTGTCACATGCGCCCACCAGCATAAAGGATACCCTGATCCCAACATAAAAGAGCTGAACTTTTGGTTACAATGACGGAAACGATCAATCCGTTTACAGACAGTCCTCCAATTGTGATGTAATGGAGCAGAGGTGGGATTCAGCCGGTTCTGACCGGTTCTACAGAACCGGTAGCGGAAATTTTGAGTGGTTTGGAGAACTGGCCAATCCCACCTCTGACTGGCCCCACCGCCAACTCTTCTCTGCCTCCCATTGAGTCCCAGCTGATCGACTGGGTCTTCTTTGGTTGCCCTGCCCAGGAGAATGGAGCTGGAAAGCAGGTCGGTGAGGCAGGGAGGAAATAGGTGTTTTGGAGTAACCTTCCCCTGCCACGCCCACTAAGCCATGCCTACAGAACCGATAGTAAAAATTTTTGAATCCTACCCACTGTAATGGAGACTGGTAGAGAGAAATTCCACAAGGATGGGCTCCAACAGAAGTCCGAAAGCTTAGAAGACTAAACCTCTCGGCCGACCCAGATTGGATCCTGCAACATTATTCTGGAACAAATAGATTTGAAATGGAGACTGCCCATTATGGTTTGAAGTTGTGACAGTCATAAAGCGGGTCAACCATGTGACCAACTCAATTATATGAATTTTAATAGCAATAGCACTTATATACTGCCTCACAGTGCTCCTCTCTAAGCGGTTTACACAGTCGGCATCTTGTCGGTTTACACAGCATCTTGCCTGCAACAATCTGGGTCCTCGTTTTACCGACCTGGGAATGATGGAAGGCTGAGTCAACTTCAGTCGGTGAGAAGTAGCCTGCAATACTAACCACTGCGCCACCATTGCACGCTCATTTAAGTGAACATGGGCCAGTTTTGTGGTAAACAGGAAATAAATGCTGGTTTTGGGCAAAATTGCCATAAAACACCATAAAACTGACCACAGGGTGCTGCAAATGGCCGTGAATGCAGCCCAGTTGCTGAGAGCCCGGTCACATGACCATGGGAGGGTATTGAACATTGGAACTTTGAATCTGGATTGTGTCAGGGCCAAATAATCAGGAACAGGAATTGAGTTCAAAGCACTCCATTTATTACTTACTTTCTATACACAAGAATCTGGTTTACCAATGGTCAAGGCAAACTGGCACTAGAGAAGAGTTCGTGGAATTCAAGAAGGCCTGGACTTAGGTCTTCAGTGGGCACTAAGGGACTCCAAACTGCTGACTTATGACAATTTTTCACACTTACGACCATTGCAACATCCTCATGGACATATGATCAAAATTCAGATACTTGGCAACTGGAATGCCAAGTTTATGATGGTTGCAGTGTCTGGGGATCATGTGATCATCTTTTGCAACCTTCTGACAAGCAAAGTCAGTGAGGAAATCAGAGTCACTTAACAACCATGCTACTAAGTGAACAACTGCAATTGATTCACTTAACTGTAGCTAGATGTAGTAGGAGCCTCGGTGGTGCAGTGCAATTTGGCAGATTGAATCCCACCAGGCTCAAGGTTGACTCAGCTGTCCATCCTTTCATGATAGTAAAATGAGGACCCAGATTGTTGGGGGGGGGGGGGCAGAGGCTGACTCTGTAAACCACTTTGAGAGGGCTGTATATAAAGTGATATATAAGTCTAAGTGCTATTGCTACTGCTATTGCTAGAAAGCTTGGAAAGTACCTTGGAAATCTTCTAGCCCAACTCCATACCACCAGTGGTGGCTAACCTTTTTGAATTCCTGTACCAAAAACTGCACACGCGCACCCAGAAGACAATGCATGCACCCCTTACCTGCATTGTGCATGCGCATGCCTCCCAACTGATCTTCAGGCCTTTTTCAGCCTCCCAGAGGCTCAAGGGAAGCCTCTGCAGCCTTTGGAGGTTGAAAAATGGGCCCGTTTCTGGCATTTCCAGAAATACAGGAAGTGATGAAACGGGCCTCCAAAGGCTGCAGAGGCTTCCCTCGAGCCTCTGGGAGGCTGAAAAAGGCCCAAAAATCAGTTGGGAGTCACACAAGTGTGAGGTAAGTTTGCCTGGGGCTCACATGCCCGCACAAAGGTTTGTCATCATGGCTCTATTTCATTCTGGACAAATGGCTGTCCAAACTCTTCTCAAAAACCTCCCATGATGGAAGAACATTCATTACCTGCTGCATGTAAAAGGTGAAGCCCCCAGGTCAGGACCTTCCTGTCTCCTGCAACTATTCTTCAGAAGGGAGGCAGCCTTTGAAGGTAGATCATATCTAAGAGTTACTGAGAGTTCTTGTCTCCATAAATTGATCTTACTCCTTGCACAAGTTACTTTATTTACTTCATGCCATGAGAGTGAATTCCAGGTGGGGGAGGCACATCCAGGGATCGATGATGAAAAACTGCAGTTATTGAAAAGAGTTTGGCCTGATCATGTTGAGCCAATAACCTTCACCAAATTTTCTTTTTTGAAGAACCTTTGATTGCAAACATCAATCCAGCGGAATGCTAATCCATGGCTTTCTGCAGACAAACATCTAAGTTTAATAGTTTCCTATTTAACAGGGAATCTTCACATCTGGACCCTTAGCAGCAGAGACCTGAAGAGTTTCCTCCTTGCAAAACAGTTCATCTTCAGGTTTACCTTGAAGGTCTCATTAGCAAGTTGGCATTGAAAATTGCACATTACGGAAGGGCTGATTAATCAACACCTGAAGCTGCTACATTAAATGCAGACATTTGGATGACAAGAGGAAGAACCGGGGAAGGTAACGTGGGGTCAACATCAATTGAATTCACATCACTCCCATAGTAGAGCATAAACAAGGATGCTACAAGAGAATTGTCCAGTGATTTTTCAATTAGTATTCATCCTATGCAGCATTCTGGCAAATGCATTAAACAAAGGAAGGAGAGGGAGAAGGTTGGAGGTAGAGAGAAGAGACATTTCAGTCCTCAAGCAGAATTGTTTGTTCCTTAGACCCAGAAAGCATAGAAAACAACATCTCAAGGTAGCAAAATAAGTAAGAATTTGCAAATCAGACAATGCCCTTACATGAAGGAATAAGGTTCCAAATAGATGTAGGAGATGAATAATAGGCTGAGCTGAAGGGAAGAGATTTAAGTCCAGCCCACCTTGAATGTCTTTCTTATCTCTCGCTCATTTCCCTTGACTGCTAGTTGGTCAGATTCTTGTAGAAGCTTAAGCTTGCAATAAATCTTTATATTCATTTGAACTGTCAGAATCTCCTGATTTTCCCAGTGCTTGACAGCAGAGCTCATATTTTGGACATGACGCTATGCCAAGTGCCCTTTAGTTTGGAATTTTCCCTGCCCAGGTTGCAAATACTGTATATACGTTCTTTGTGCTCTCTGAGCTTGATGGTTTGCTAGGAGATATTTTATGACCCATAATCATCATAGAACATCATCAGTGCTAGTAAGTGTTCAGTCTGCTCCCGGATAATTGACAGTAGTTTGACATGCTGGTTTTGGTGGGAGTGTGGCTCCCTCCTTGGTAAGACCTTGATTATTGTTTTCTGGTTGACTATTTGTCTGGTGTTAATCCCTGCTTACCTGGATGTTGGCTGCTGGAGGGGATGTCTTCTATTCTTTTTGTTTCCTTTCTGGGTTTTATTATCTCTTTTGAATGCTGCGCAAATGCGGTTTATCCCTATGTATCTGCTGATGACTAATTTGTCTAAATGCCAAACTTCCAGGAATTTGATCTTCTTTTCTGGATTTAGCTTGCTTTCGGAGGGCTCACAGTTTCCCAGCTGAAACTATGGTTGAGTTTCTCCATGCATTGTGAAATGAAAGAGTTCATGCCTTCTGACAGCCAGCTGGTATTCATAAATCTGGTTTGCTAGTCTAGTCTAGCCTATAATAGGTTAACAGGTGTGTTTTAATAAAAAAATATCTTCCTGTGAGAGAATGCAAGTAAGTTAGAAAAAGAACAGAGAGGAAATGAGATATAAATATCCAAGAGATAGCAAGGAAGCTTGTTAGCTTATCCCCTAAACAAGAACTTAGTCCAAGTGGTCAGAGATCTGGAAGAAAACTCACATGCTGGTCGCGCCCACACCTGGTTTAGCGAAGGAGGGAAAGTCCCAATACATCACATGACACTACTGTGATGTCATGAGTTTGATACCCCTGCTTTTAAATGAATCCAGCATGATCATTAAGTATGGTGTCACATGATTGCCATTTGCACCCTCCAGCCAACTTCTCCACTGATTTTGCATGTGAGAAGTCAGCAGGAAAGGTTGCAAATGGTGATTAAGGGACCATAGGATGTGCAATATTATAAGTGCGATCTAGTTATTGAGCGCCCACATCACCATCATATGACTGCAATGACACAGCGACAGATTGGTCATAGGTCTTCTTGTTCAGCACAGTCATAACTTTGAAAGCTCACTGAAGGAACAGTCATTCAATGAGGACCACCTGTATTACTGAACATCTAGGACTTGCAACATCAATGACCAATCTCACCTTCCTAGTTATGCACCGCAATCTTCAAAACCCACAGAGGGCTTTTTCAGCTCCCAACAACAGGAAGTGGTGGCTTTTATTTTGTATGTATGTATGTATGTATGTATGTATGTATGTATGTATGTATGTATTTATTTATTTATTTATTTATCTCCCACCTTTATTACTTTTGGAAATAATTATCAAGACGGTGAACAAACCTAATGCAAGCAGTTGTTGACTTACAACAATGACAACGGCTCTGAAAAAAAGTGGTTTGTGACTGTTTTTCACACTTATGATGGTTGCATCCTCCCCATGGTCATGTGATCAAAGTCCAAGTAGTTCCTACTGAGGATAGTTGCCTTGTCCCAGGGTCATGGGATCACTTTTTGTAACCTTCTCACAAGCAAAGTCAATGTGGGAAGCCACATTCACTTCACAACCATAAGAATTTAATAATTGCAGTGATTCATTTAACAACTGTGGCAAGAAAGGTCATAAAATGGGACCAAATTCACTTATGTCTCCCTTAGCAACAAAAATTTTGGGCTCAGTTGTGGTTGTAAGTTGAGGATTGTATTTTCCTATTTTCTCCACAACAAAAGCCCTGTGAGGTGGGCTGGGCTGAGGGAGAGAGTGACTGGCCCAACGTCACCCAACTGTCTTTTATGCCTTAGGCAGGACCAGAACTCCCAGTTTCTGTCCTGGTGCCTTAAGCACCAGACCAGAGGTCTCCAACCTTGGCTACTTTAAGACTTGTGGACTTCAACTCCAAAGCTGGCGGAGGAATTCTGGGAGTTGAAGTCCACTAGTCTTAAAGTGGCCAAGGTTGGAGACTCCTGCCCTAGAGTCTGAAGGGATGTCCTTCAGATCCACTGGACTACGACTCAGGTGATTCATAACCCACATGGACCAATGATGGATACGATGAGGGTTGAGCATCCAAATATCCTAAAAACAATACCATTAGATTTGGAGAAGGTTGCATCCGCATCCTCCCAATTTGCACTGTATGAAGTTCCCCATGAAGCTGTGTGAGCGTAGAAGGCTAATCTCTCTGATTCCTTGGCATGAGTTGCATTGGCATGAATAGATGAGGATCCAGCCAATCTGAGAAGGTGGGGGGAGAACAAAGGACTGGGAGGTCTCTGCTGCCACTTAACTAGACAAAGGAGGCAGAGGTGGGATTCAGCCGGTTCTGACCGGTTCTGGAGAACCGTTAGAGATTTTGAGCCATTCGGCAAACCAGCCAATCCCACCTCTGATGAGCCCCACCCCCATCTCTTCTCTGCCTCCCATCGAGTCCCAGCTGATCGGTTGCCCTGCACAGGAGAACGGAGCTGGAAAGCAGGTTAGTGGGGTGGGAAGGGAATGGGGATTTTCCAGTAACCTTCCCCTGCCACGCCCACCAAGCCACGCCCACAGAACTGGTCGTACCACCACTGAAAGGAGGCCACTGATTGTAAAACAGCTGATGATGGCATTTGGCCAGGGGATGGCAAAAAGAAGTTCTAAGTTGCTTTCATAAGAATCTCGACTGCAGATCAGGGACTGTAGAGTTAGTCCTTGGTGCTCTTTGAGGTTGGTAGTTTTGTTGTAGATGTTTCATTATCCAACTCGATAGCATCATCAGTGCCAAAAGGAGTGGGATTTGCGGCCTTGGAAGAGAACGCGAAGGAGAACTGTGGGGTCCTTGGTGTTCTCTGAGCTTGGCTGTTTTCCTGCAGATGTTTCCTTTATCCAACTAGGTAGCCTTTTCAATGCTTAGAAGGGAGTGGGGTTTGCTCTCTGTTAGATTACAGGCTTCGACTCACAGGGAACAGGAGGTGCTGAGCCTGATGTGGCTCTTGCTTGCCTGTGGATCGAAGCCAAGGGTCTTCAAACTTGGCAAAGTTTAAAACTTCTGGACTTCAACTCCCAGAATTCCCAAGCTAATATGACTGGAGGAAGAACTCTGAGAGTTGAAGTCCACAAGTCTTAAAGCTGTCGTTCCACAGATCAATTGTTCTAAGTGTCAGGAAATTTCTTCTTAGGTTACTAACCATAGTTACAATTAGTTTAACTTCTTTCCGAACTCAAGTTCAGGGCCCCCAGCTTAAGTTTCAGTGTGAAAGGAGGTGGGGGGATATGAGCTGAATTAAGAATTGTTAAAAGGCATTAAGAGTTGTTAACTTAATCCTGCGTAGCTTTTTCTCTGGTAATATCACACTACTAACTAGAGCATACAGAACATTTGCTAGACCAATACTTGAATACAGCTCATCAGTCTGGAACCCACATTACGTATCTGATATTAGCACAGTTGAGAAAGTCCAGAAATATTTCACAAGAAGAGCTCTCCACTCCTCTACTCATTGCAGAATACCTTATACCAGCAGAGGTGAAATTCTAGACCAAGAAAACCCAGAACTATGCCGCCTTCGGTCCGATCTAAGTATAGAATATAAAATCATACATCGCAATGTCCTACCTGTCAATGAATACTTCAGCTTCAACCATAACAACACAAGAGCAAACAACAGATACAAACTCAAGGTTAACCGCAACAAACTTGATTGCAGGAAATACGACTTCAGCCACAGAGTGGTCAATGTCTGGAATACTCAACCTGACTCTGTGGGTTTTTTCCCCAAACCCCAAAAACTTTAACCTTAGACTGTCTACTATTGACCTCACCCCTTTCCTAAGAGGTCTGTAGGGGGCGTGCATAAGCGCATCAACCTGCCTACCGTCCCTGTCCTGTTGTTTCTTTTTTTTTCTTATTCATATCCATTTCATGTATTTATAACCATGTTTATACTTATAACTGTTATCTAATAATCACTTGACAAAATAAATAAATAAAATAAAAATACAGAATTACAAATCCTTATCTGCACTGCGAAGAAGTGAACAGCTATAGAGCTCCTTTCAAGCTCTCCTAGGTTGGAGTTCTCTCATTTTGCCTTCAAGGCTTTGCAGCTTCCCTTTAAATAAAACATTTCCAGGACTGGCATTTAGTTAAAAGCATAACATGGTAAGCAAAAGAAAAAGGGAGAAAACAATTCAGATCAATGCCAGCCATTTAAAAGATACAAGAAGCAAAACAGATCAAAACATTAGATAGGAAAGCAAGGAAATAGCTTGTGCAAACATTCCTCATTTGATCAGGTAGCAGAAACTCCTGGATGACTTTGTCTGGGCATCCTGGCTAAGCAAGGCAAAACCTGGTTTTTGGATGGGCTCTAAATCTTCCTGTCCTATAGGCTAGACTAGAATCAGCCACCTGGGAGCAGACTAGCAGACTAGCAACCAATGCATCTCGTGGAGCAGGGGTGGTCCCAGGGGCCATTCTGGGGGCCCTCAAAACTACCCATGCTGCTGCACTCTGCACCAGCTGTAGCTTCCAAAGCTCTTCAAGGGTAGTCCCATGTAGAGCGCATTAAAGTAAGTCCAGCCATGGGGACTGAACGCAGGGAATCTCTGGCATTTCTTGGTAAAAGAGGAGTGGAGAAGGAGTTTTCAGTCCCACACAGTAGGAAACCAGATGCCTTTCCACTGTCCCTAAAGTGACCCTCCAGTACCAGCACCTTCTGGCATCACTACTGGCCAATACTAGTGTCCTCTTGCTTGAGCTGGGTAGTTGGCGTGAACTTAGTGTCTTGGGTGACCCTGCTGGAGAGTCCAGTATGCAGCCTCCTGGCATCCTTGGCCCATTCCTCCCAGGAACATCCCAGCAACATTGTTTATTTTGAGGGGTCCATGCTGCTCTCTGAGCTTGGTTGTTTTCTAGGAGACATTTCATTACCAAACTAGGTAATATAATCCGTGATGCAATGATAGCACTGACGAGGTTATTGGTTGGGGTTAACAATTCACTTAACAATATTAAAGGTGCTTTTTCAAGAGGCAACTGGACTAACCAGAAAGTCCAGTTACCTCTTGAAAAAGCTCCTTTGGGACAACCATGACCTGGATCAGGGATCCCCAACCTTGGCAACTTTAAGACCTGTGGACTTCAACTCCCAGCTGAAGTCAATTCTGGGAATTGAAGTCCACAATCTCCATGGACATTTGCTTCACAACGGTGGCAAGCAAGATTGTAAAATGGGGCAAAACTCACTTAACAATGGTCTCGCTTAGCAATAGAAATTGTGGGCTCAATTGTGGTCTAAAGTCGAGGACTATCTGTATTTCCACAGACCGGGCCAAGACATTCAAGACCAAGATGGAAGCTAATGCATCTGAGCTAAGCTTGAATTTGCTGGGTGCCGTTACTTCATTCTCGCTGCTGAACATACGGAAATGTGTTCCTTTCCAACAATTCCCTTCTATCTTTCTACTTTGTGCTTTTTCAGCAGCCTGCCTGCATCCTCAGGGGACAGGAGGAAAGGCAAGAAAGACATTGGATGAATGATTAAAGACAGAAGAGACCTGTTGTAATTTGGGATTCCTCTTCCTGCACCAGAACAAAAACTAAATTTTCTGCCAAGGCAAAGACAGATGGAATGGTTAAGGTTGCTTTCCCCACTCATTAAAATTCTGCTGGCATGAGTGAATGGCCTGCCATCTTCTCCAAGTGTAACTCCATGGTAAACCATAGGCAGAGGGTCCAATCTCTGCCAAAGGTTCAGATATTATTGGCTATAATTTTGGATGGACCACATGACACACACACACCCAAATAACTCTTTTTGTGTGTTATTTAGCCTGGATGTTGATGATCAAGGATGTCCAACCTTGGCAACTTTAAGACTTGTGGACTTCCACTCCCAGAATTCCACAGCCAGCCATGTTTGGAGACCCCTGACTTAGCAAGAGGAAAGTTGACAACTTTGTGGACTTCAAGTCCCATGCTGGCTTTGGAATTCTGAAAGTTAACAGAATAACAGATTTGGAAGGTACCTAGAAGGTCTTCTAGTCCAACTCCCTGCTCAGACAGGACACCCTTTACCATTTCAGATAAATGGCTGTCTCAGTCCTTTCTTAAAAGCCTTCAGTGATGGAGCCCTCAGAACTTCTGAAGGCAAACTGTTTCACTGGCTGATTGTTCTCCCTGTCAGAAAATTTCTCCTTAGTTCAAGGTTGCTTCTCTCCTTCATGGGTTTCCATCCATTGCTTCTTGTGATGCTTTCTGGTCCTTTGAAGAATGGGTTGACCTCCTCTTCAGCAGTCTTTCAAATATTGGACCTCTGCTATTATATCACCTCTAGTCCTTCTTTTCACCAGACCCATCACCCAATGCCAGCATATGTTTTAGCCTCCAGTCCCCTAATCCTCTTGGTTGCTCTTCTCTGCACTCTTTCTGGAGTCTCAACTTTTTTTTTTTTTATATCATGGTGACCAAAACTGGATGCAGTACTCTAGGTGTAGTCTTACTACTAAGGCCTCATTAAGCAATACTAATACTTCACAGGATCTTGATTCTATCCCTCTGTTAATGCAACCTAGGACTGCAGGTCTTAAGTCCACAGCCCTTAAAGTTGCAGAGGTTGGACACCCCTGATTTGGAAGATTAGTTGAAAAAGCAAAAAGAAGACGTCCTTCCCAGAAGGGCCCCTGCCTGGAGAGACCAAGGATGGTTGAGTGGTAGCTCTAACGGCTTTGAAAAACTGCCTGTTCCAAATGGCTCTGCAATGCTCACATTGCTGTTTTGTTTGTATTTAGTTGCTGCAACTTTGCAGACAATTTATACTTGTAATGTGGTTGGCATCTTTTGAAGCTTGGAGTCTGAATGCATGTGCTTGTCATGTCACTGATTTGTTTTGCTTTGTTTGGATTTAATCAGAAGGCAAGTCAGAAGCCTTTAATGCAAACAAGCAAATAAATCAAAGAAGCAGATCAGGTTGGAGAAAACTTTACATTCTGTACCTGCAAATGCCAATGTTTTGGAAAAGAGATGCCCACAGTATTCCAGTCCTGAAATATTTTTTTTGTATCTCATATTTCATTTTCCTCAGATGAAGAAATATATTAATTATTTCAACTACTGAAATATTTTTTCTTAAGGGAACTACTTTCCATTTAGAAAGATCCAGCAAGCTACAGGCCCTGACACACTGCCCAACGGATGCAAAACATTAGTAAAAAGGACACAAAGGATGAGAAAAATGTTCCATCCGTTGTTATCCGCTCTCAAAAGGAGCGGATAACACGGAAAGGAACGGACGCGGGGAGGACGCAGGGCGGATGCAAAGCGGATGCGGAACGGAAGCCCAGCGGATGGAAGCGGATGGGAGCGGATGGCACATCCGCTAGGCTTCCGGGGGGGGGCGCAGCAAAGCGGACACGGAACGGATACAGCGGATACACAGCGGACGCCGAGCGGATGAAGCGGATGCAGAGCGGAAGCCTAACGGATGCCGAGCGTTAATTGCGCATGCGGGGAGGATGCATTGCGTAAGCCCTGCGGATATAAGGGAAGCAGCTCGGAAGCAGGTCACCATTCAGAGGAAAGACCTGCTGCCGGATGGATTGATAGCCTTGCCTGCCCTGCCTGCATGCCTGCCTGCAAGCCTCCCTGCAAGCCTTGGTACCTGCCTGCCTGCCAACCTGCCTGCCAGCCTTGGTGCCTGCCAGCCTGCCAGCCTTCCTGCCAGCCTTGGTGCCTGCCTCCCTGCCAGCCTTGCTGCCAGCCTTGGTTCCTGCCAGCCTCCCTGCCAGCCAGCAACCCCACAACCATGCGGAAGCACAGCAAGCCTCAGCCATCTGCTGCCAGCCCTGGCAAGAGGGACAGGGCTACCATCCCGCCCCCTGGCCCTCACTCTGGTTCTGCTGGGGCTTCTGCAGCACGGGCTCGCTCTTCTGGGGCTGTGGCTTCTGCTGCTTCTGCTTCTGGAGGAGCTGATGACAAGCACTCCAGCACCAGCCACCTCCACAGCACCTGCACCCTTCACCCCTGGGACTGAGCGACCAAGAGGAGTGCCAGAGACTCATTTTTGTCTTATAGCTTGTTGTTAATAAAGTCTATTTATGATTCACACACTTGCTTCATTTCTATTTTTTCATAAAGTCTTGCTGGAAACTTTTAGAAATGGTTTAAGCCTTTGCATGCTTGTGGGATGGGTTAAGATAGCTGTGGGATGGGCAGGGATACCTGTGGGATGGGCAGGGATACCTTTGGGATGGGTAATAGCTGTGGGATAGATAAAACTCCAGTGCAAGCATAGTGGGTGCCACCCAGGTGCCACACCTACGGCCCTTCATTATCAATACTAATGTAATCATTGATCCACACATGTCAACATAAACACAACTCTTTATTAAATGCCCTGTTCATTGTAGGCCCACCCAACATACATGGCCCAATCTCATCCGTGTGATGAGATAGGATGAAGGAATCCATTAATCATCTATCATCCTGTCTTGCCACTCAACTGCTCCAGCTGGGGAGTTGCACCAGTGTTTCAGGAGGTTGCGTTGCTTCTTCCCTTCATGTGAGGCTCTGTTGGGGCCTTGCACATCCTCAGTGTCTATCAGGTTTCACCCTTGCCTCCATTCCCCAGGCTCCATGTCCCCATTGCCTTGTTGGAGATCCACGAGCCTGTTCTGCAAGACTGAGTAGCGGGTGTGCATGAGATTGTGCAGGATGCAGCAAGCTTCCACGATCCTCCTCACGGTCTCTGGGCGATGCTGCATGGTAGTGAGAAGTACCTGGAACCTGTTGGCCAGGATGCCAAAGGCGTTCTCCACCACCCGCCTTGCCCTGGACAGCCTGTAGTTGAAGATCCTCTCTTCACGGGTCAGGAGTCTGGAAGTGTAGGGCTTCATGAGGTAGGTTGTGAGGGAGAAGGCGTCATCCCCCACGATGAAGTAGGGCACATCTTGTGTGTCGTTGGGCAGGGGGTCTGGATCTGGGAAGCCCATGATGAGGTTGTGTTCCAGCCCACCCTTGAGGTCACTTGCGTTGTATACCTGGGCATCTGAAGATGAGCCATTGCCTGAAGCATCGATGTACATGAACTTGTAGTCAGCATCGACCATGGCGAAGAGGATGATGCTGAAGAAGCCCTTGTAGTTGTGATAAGAGGACCGTGAGTTGGCTGGCACTTTGCAGGCCACGTGCTTCCCATTGATGGCTCCAATGGTGTGGGGAAAGTTCCACCTATGATGCCACTGCTCTGCAACTTTCTTCCATCCTTCTTCAGTGGAGGGGCACTGGAGGAGCTCCTCCTTGTATTCTTCAATGATGGCCTGCACCACTTCTCTGACCACAATGCTGATGGTGTTGGATGGCACCCTCCAGCCGTACTGCATGCTCCTGTAGGAGGTCCCTGAGGCCAGGTGGCGCAGAGTGAGTGCCACCTTGAGCCCAGGTTCCAGGCTGGGCCGGAAGCTGCTGTTTGCCTTGGTCAACCTGGGTGTCAGCCGCTGTACAACTTCGTCAAACATGGCTGGAGGCATCCTCATGAAGTTCTGGAACACCCGAGTGTCTTCGTTCCTGAGCTCCACCATCAGCTTGTTGTACAGTCCGTCCTCCGCTCTTCTGGCGAACCATCTTCGGACCCAGACTCTTTTTGGGTGGCTCCTTTTCTTCTCGCAGTAGAGTTCACAGAGCCTGTAGATGGCTTCGCACTGTTGCAGAACGATGGTGGCTACCAAAAGGACTGTGTTATGATCCACGGTGGACATGACTGGATGCTGTGGAAGAGCAAGAGTCAGATGAAGGCTGCAGAGGTCTGCACAGCAGGGCTGCTGGTCTGAAAGTGAGATGCAGATGAGTTGCTCCCCCTTTTTATAGGCAGTATAGGTGTCCCTTTGCATCCTCTAGGCATCCTCTAGACATCCTTAATATCCGAGATAGATCCCCTCTGCAAAGGTTTTTTCCGCTTTAAACGCTTTGGTTCCGTGCTGCATCCATTCTGCATCCGTTCTGCATCCGTTCTGCATCCGTTCCACTTCCTCCCTGCGTCCGGGCGGATGTGAGTTGCGCGGATGCAGAACGGATGCCTAGCGGATATAGTGGATGCCTAGCGGATATAGTGGATGCCTAACGGATGCAGAACGGATGCCTAGCGGATGCATAGCGGACGCAGAATGGATAAATTGGATACATTTTCCGCGCAAAAGTTTTGAGCAGCTCAAAACTTTCTGAGCGGATGAAACGTCCATAAACGGATGCTGGACGGATAGAGAGGAAGCAAAATGGAGGCAGTGAGTACAGAACGGATACATCGCGTTAACCAACGGATGGCAAGTGTTTTTCTCCGTTTTACATCCTCTTTGCATCCGTTGGTGCAGTGTGACAGGGGCTTACTTAGAGAACATCTGGGTTTAAGGATAGCAAGACAAAATATCAAGAGGAGGAGGGGGAGGAGGAGGAGGAAGGGGAAGTTTTTCACATGGAGAGAATGCTTCTAGTCAATATTCTGCAACTCAAAAGAAACTAGGTGACAGATTCAATGACATATTTCACAAGCCTACAAGACAAACAAGTCAAAAGGTTTCTTTGAGTTTATTATTGTTCACAGTCTGGAGGTTTTAGATTGCTGAACATTTAGAGAAGAAAACAAGCTTGACTGCATGTTCCAGAACTAAGGACCTGGAAAAAGATGCCAACTGTCTGGAGAAGAAAGATGATGCTCCCCCTGAATCTTCTCCCTTTCTGGCCGAAAACTTTGCCTAGAGGTCTCTCCTGCTCCTGGAACCAGGATGCCCTCTTCTCTCCTAGCAAGTACTCTACACGCTGCAGCCTCCACCCAAAGCTGCAACGCATGAGAGGAGTTATTCTCTGTGCTCAAAAAAATCCAAGGCTTGCCCTTCCCTGCAAATATTGATTGTCCCACTGCAGTAATCAGGAGGTTAATAGTATCAATTGTTCGTTCATTCATTCATTCATTCATTCATTCATTCATTCATTCGTTCGTTCGTTCGTTCCATTTATGTAGCTGCCCATCTTTCAACCAATTCTGTACGGTTAACAATCAAAGACCAAAAGACAGGTAACATCACATTAAAACTATAAGATTAGATTAACAGAGTTGGAAGAGACCTTGTAGGTCATCTAGTCCTAGTCCAACCCCTCCACACAAGCAGTGCTCTAAAGGTAAAGGTAAAGGTTCCCCTCGCACATAAGAGAGGTTCACTGAATGAGGTGATAAATGTTGATAGGCCCAGCATCCTTTTTTCTCTACAAAATGAACACCAGGCAAACAGAAGACCAGATCACACTGGTGGGATCAACAGCTCAAAGGCTCTGAGGTGGAGAAGATGGGGCGGGATTTATCTGGACTCACGAATCACACTAAACTGCATTTGCTGTAATGGTGCCTTGAAGAAATCGCAGTTTATATATAGCATTAAGTCATAATATGGCACCTACAAATCACACTGGAGGGATGTTAAGCATGCTAAGTTTAAAAAGCATGTGAAATCACATAAATCCTATCATGGCATGCTTAAATCAAACCAGTACTCTGAAGCAGGGGTCGCCAACTTTTTGGACCTCAGGGACCACCAAATTTATACCTTTAAATCCTGTGGACCAGAGACCCTGGGAAAAATCCCCCCAAAAGTCTGCAGGAAAATTACCCACCCCATTCTCCTACTGATTGATCGTTCTTTATTTGGGATTGCAAGATACCGTCTCCAGCTCTGTTCTCAGGGGGAGAGAAGGAGCGAGCAAGCGAGACTTAGATTCATGCAAGGAAAGCAGCAGAAGCAGCAGAAATCTTTCTTTCTCTCCCCCAAACTCCGCCAGAAATGAGTCTTTGTGAGACTGGTTGCATCGGCGCAGGCTCTTGGAGCAGGAGGCCCTGCAGGGTCCCAAAGACTCATTTCTGGTGGAGTTTGGGGGAGAGAAGGAAAGACGTTTGCTGCTTTCCTTGCATGCAGCCAAAAGCAGAAGAAGAAAGAAGCGGAAAGAAGCAGCCCGATGGCCAGGCCAGGCATGTGGGGTGAGTGGGGCAAGTTCTCCCCTCCCCTCACTACCTTGTGTTGTTCACAATGCAAGTGACACAAGCCTTGTGTTCTACTGGGCCATGTGGGTGGTGCAGTCTTGGGTTCCTGCACAGCCTGGATTAATTGCTTTGGGGATGACATTTCTCTGTGGATCATCAAAATTTCTTGCGGACCACCAGTGGTCCCTGGCCCTCTGGTTGGCGACCACTGCTCTGAAGTGCTACAAATCCTACAAGAGTACTGAGTAGGCTTTTAAAGAATGTCTGCATAGACCAGGTATATTGGCATTCATGCGAGAATCCTGATACCAATTTAAACAAAAGCTGTGTTACTTCCCAGCACCAATGGGGCCACCCACTCACAGTATAACAATTTGAACCATGCTGGAAGCTGTAGTTTCCCCAGATATGGAGAGCTCTGGGTTTTGGAAGATGACTTTACAATTTCATTTTGATTCAATCAGGATATTTAACTGGTATTATTCTGGATAAGGAGAGCAAGTTTGGTGTAGTGGTTAAGGCCACCAGACTACAAACTGGGAGACCATAGAATCACAGGGATGGACAGGACATGAGAGATCCTCGAGCAAAGCACCTCCCAAGGCAGTGGACCTCATCGCATCTCAGACCAAAGGCTGCCCAATCTTTCCTTGAAGACTTTCAGCAGTGGAGCATCCACAGCTCTGGGAGGCAAAATGTTCCAATGAACAGCTCTTCCACTCTTCCCCCCCCCCCCTTCCCCCCTTTCGGAAGGAGTGCAGAGAAGAGCAACCAAGGTGATTAGAGGGCTGGAGCAGGGCTGGGATTCAAAAATCCCAACAACGGGTCCTCTGCCCGGTTGCTGGCTGGGCGTGGCCTACCAGAACTTCCAGGAGGGCTGTTTTTCGCCTCCTCCAGAGTCTGGAGGCTTCCCTTGGGCGTCTGGAAGGGCGAAAATGGCCTCCTCTGGCCTCCAGAAATAGGCCCGTCTTTGGTCTTCCAGGACTTCAGGGAGGCCCATTTTTTGCCCTCCAAGAGCCTCTGCGTGGATCCTGCACTTATCTGCACCCAAAACAGGCCACATGGGGACTCCTGGGAGGGGTAGGTGGGGCCAGCCAGTTGGTTCAACTACCAGTTCGGTGATCCAGATGAAAATTTAACACCCAGTTCACTCGAACCAGCCTGAACCGGCTGAATCCGACCCCTGAGCTGGAGGCTAAAACATATGAAGAACGTTTTGTTGGAATTGGGTGATGGGCATGTCTAGTCTAGTGGAAAGAAGGACTAGGGGTGACATGATAGTCGTGTTCCAGCATTTGAGGGGCTGCCACAAAAAAAGGGTGAAGGGGGGGGGTCAACTTTTTTTCCAAAGCCCCAGAAGGCAAGACTAGAAATAATGGATGGAAAGTAATCAAGGAAAGAAGCAACCTGGAATTAAGGAGAAATTTCCTAACAGGGAGGACAATCAACCAGTGGAATAGCTTGGCTTCAGAAATTGTAGGTGCTCCATCATTGGAGGTTTTTAAGAAGAGATTGAATAGCTATTTGTCTGAAATGTACAGGGTCTCCTGCTTGAACAAGGGGTTGGACTGGAAGACCTCCAATATTCAAATTCAAAGCCTTTATTGTCATGGTACATCATGTATACAACAAAATTGATTTAACTCTGCTATTCTGCTCACCTGTTTTGACTGACTAGTCCAGGTAGTCACCAGGAGTCAAAGGCATAAAAAAAAATATCCCTGGATAAGACATCCTGTTTCCTTATTGAGAAGATTTTTTTTTTATCATGCTTGTCTTCTCCTAGTGGGGATTTCCAAAGCAGCTGCCACCTTATTATGGGGGGGAGGGGAACATGCAAAGAGACACAGAGACACACACAATCGAGAGAATGAATAAGCAGGAAAACGATGCAAGCAGAACTTTTAATGGGAAACACAAGTGCAAAAGGGCCATCTATTTAAAGATGCATCCTCGCCCATGATAAATGAGCAATATTCTGAGATATTGCTTGAAAGTGACACAGAAAGATAAATGATTTTTCAATAGGAAAAAATCAAGTCAGGCCACCACCTTTGAAAAATCCCTGTACCTAATGTCAATCTAATTGTAAGCAACTGACAAATCAAATGAAATAAATTTCATTCCTCATGCTAATGGAAGCTGATTGATGGTCTGTGCAGAGTGCTGGGGAAAGGTTGTTGTTTCACTCCCTTAACACAATCTTCCCTAAAAGCTTAATAGAGTAACAGAGTTGGAAGAGACCTTGGAGGTCTTCTAGTCCAACCCCAGGAGACCCTACCATTCTGGACAAATGGCTATCTAATGTCTTCTTAACAGCCACCAGGATTGGATTCCGTAGACTGATTAATTGTTCTATCAGGAAAGTTCTCCTTAGTTCCAGGTTGGATCTCCTGATTAGTTTCCATCTGTTGCATCTTGTTCTGCCTTCATAATGTTCATGCAACTTGATGCTTATTTATCTTCTTTCTTATGGAGTTTTAGCCCAATGTAACTGCAATGCATCAGTTGGACGAAGGCAGTGTTTAAGATCTATGGACTTCAACTCCCAGAATTCAGCTGGCTGGGGAATTCCAGGTCTTAAAGTCACCAAGATTGAGAAACCCTGGACTAAGGCATACTCTTTCCCTGAACTCAGAAGTCTGGTAGCCCTTTTTTGCAACTAAACCTCTTCAAATCTGTTAAAAAGCAGAAGCTTTCAAGAGCTGCATCCGATGAGACAAGTTGTAGTTCCCAAAAGCTTTTCTTAGCCCAAAAAGATTCTTCCAGAGTCCACCTGATTCTTTGGCTATTCTAGAGTTACACAGCAATACTTCTACAATTTTTTTCCTGAACTAAAACCCTTCCCTGTTTTCCAAGTTAAAGGCAAGAAGAGTTACTTTCAAGCAAGGAGAGTATCTAGAAAATAGATTCTATCTAGAAAATAGATCAGAGGTCCCCAAACGTGGCCACTTTAAGACTTGTGGACTTCAACTCCCAGAATTCTCCAGCCAACAAAGCTTGGGGGAGCAAAGCTGACTGGAGAATTCTGGGAATTGAAGTCTACAAGTCTTAAAGTTGCCAAGCTTGGAGACCCCTGAAATAGATTAATTCAGTAACTGAGTTAAGTCTACCGGTATCCTCACCTTACAACAATTCATTTAGTGAGCGTTCAAGTTAAAAGAGCACTGAAAAAAGCACTTATGACCGTTTTTCAGTGAGGAAATCCCACCCCTGGTTGTGGCCTATGGGTCATGGGCTGGTCCCCATGCCTGAGAACAGGGATGGCAACTTTACGACTTCAAATTTTACGACTTATGGACTTCAACTCCCAGAATTCCTGAGCCACCCATACTGGCTCAGGAATTCTGGCAGTCATAACATTGCAATCGTTGCCTAGCTAGCTGTTCCTTAGAAGAAGTTGCCTGTCACACTGAAACTGTTAATCCAGAAAACAGTATCTTTCATAAGGTTTATTTCAGGAGAAATTAGCAACAGCCATCTCTATCAAAGTCAGATTTTGAACAGGAGGCTAGATAAAGGTCACGCCAATCCCAGATTCGGTATTTCTAGCAGAATTACAAGCTTGCTGACAAGAGCTTGGTCTTCTTGTTCTCCTGCCCACTGTGTCATTCCCCTTCACACTTCTGCAAATCTATTCTCAGCTGTTTCAATCCCTTGATTGAGAGGGCAAACCTCTAGCATATAAACCTCACACTCAGTAACACCGATGATGTTACCTAGTTGGATAATGAAATGTCTGCAAGAATATAACCAAGCTTAGAGAACACCAAGGACCTCAATACAGTTGTGTTTCGGCTTTTGTCCAACTGAGCAGTGGGTGAAATTTCTGCATTTCCTAAATGCAGAATGCAGTTCCTAAAGTCTGAGAGGTCTCCTCAATCACCTTAATGTGGTTTTCCAAAGGATAAGGAACATCAGAAAATCAGCTGCCTACTATGGGTCCATAAAGGGCTAGTGACAGCCTTGGCTTCACCATCATCTTACTAAACATGTACTCTATTTACATGGGGTTTGTTCTGTAAGCATGGTTAAGTTAGTTTTGCATTTTGCAACCTTTCTTTCTAGAGTTATTAAGTGGATCACTGTATAGTTAAGTTAGTAACATAGTTGTTAAGTGAATCTGGCTTCCCCATTGACTTCACTTGTCAGAAGTACTTCCATGGTCACATGGCCGACATGACTACAAGCCGATGTGAATGGGAAAGCTGTTCCCTTCCCACCAAAGTGGTACCTATTTAACTACTTGCATTCACAAGGAAGGAAGGAAGGAAGGAAGGAAGGAAGGAAGGAAGGAAGGAAGGAAGGAAGGA
>BLBF01000058.1:19376981-19387037 GCA_015471245.1 Laticauda colubrina
ATAAATAAATAAATAAATAAATAAATAAATAAATAAATAAATAAATATGATGAGGAAGAGGAACAGCTGACAGGGAGTGGGAGTGTGGCTCTGCTGGCTGTGGAGGAAATTGGGGAATGGCCAAGTCCAGCAGAGGAGGGGAGAGGTCGAACAAGGGACCTCTTCACGCACCTGTTGCAGCATCAGGTCACATTGGTCAAAATTCAGACACTGGGATTTGTGACCTTCAGACAAACAAAGTCCGTGGGGAGGTCACTTCCACTTAACAACGGTGTTCTAACTTGACAACTCTCGTGATTCATTTAGCAAATGTGGCAAGAGAGGTCGTAAAGTGGGGCAAAGCTGAGTCATGCTTAGGAACAGAAATTTGGAGCTCAGCTGTGGTTGTAAGTTGAGGTCTACCTGTATTATATCCGAGAGGACTTTGCTGACACGGGAACTGATCTTCCCTCCCATGAGCCTTTGCCCTTCTCTGCTCCCCATCCTTCTCCTGGCCCTTTTTTCAGGTAACTCGTGAATCTGGGAGAAAGTTCACATTTAGCCCCCAGCAAACTCCCCCCAGCCTCATTTCCACCTAGGGAGACTGAAGTAGCCAAGGGAGCACAGTACAGGTAGTCCTTGACTTACGACCACAACTGGGCCCAACATTTCTGCTGTTAAGCGAGACTTTCTCTTGCCACAGGTGTTCAGCAAAACACTGCAGTTGTTAAGTGAGTAACTTGGCTCCCCATTGATTTCGCTTGTCCGAAGGTCGCAGAAGGGGATCATGTGACCCTGGGACACAGCAACTGTCGTAAATGTGAGTCAGTAGCCAAGTGTCTGAATTTTGATCATGGAACCTTGGAGATGCTGCAATGGTCATAAGTGTGAAAAATGGTCATGTCCATTTTTTTTTTTTAAAATATTAGTTTTCAATAAACAAACATACACAAACAAAACACAAAACATCAAAACATAAAACTTCTTTTTGGAAAGCGGCTTAATCCCGGGTTACATCTTTTTATACAGACATAGATTCAAAATTCATGCTCATTTTTTATCCAGTTTCATATCTTATTTACCATTCTACATTTTCTATATAGCTTCTCCCCTCTTTTCACTCTCTTAATTCTATTTATTTCATCTCAATTTAAATCATTACGCATATTTCTTTTGTCTGTTCTATTTCAATTTTCTATTATCTTTTCTCATTAACACAAAATTTCTCCTGTAATCACTGATTGAAGTATGACGCCTTTGAATCTTTCCCCTAAATTTAACACTTAAAATAATATATACTTTTCATTCTGATTCTGCTTAGTACATTCTGAAGCTACTTACTATATTATAAAATAAAATAAGAAAATAATAAGTTTCTAATATAATTGCAACAATAATCCATAGCAAATTAAACTCTATTATTAAATCCAGTTTTCTAACATTATTTCAGGTATAAATACAACAATATAATCTTATGTACTTTTGCAGAATCTTTGCATATTTTTACCCACTATTTCTGAATAAATCTTGTTTGTTTACATCTTATTTTAAATCTGTATAACTTCTCTTCCCTTTTTCCTTTCCTTTCTTCTTCTATTTCAGTTTTCCATTTATCTTTTCTCATTAACACGTTTCTCCTGTAATCACAGATTGAAATATAATACCTTTAAATCTTTCCCATAAGTTTAACACTTAGAATAATATATACTTTTCATTCTGATTCTACTTAGTGCATTCTGAAGTTGCTTACTATATTATAAAATAGAAAAGAATAATAGATTTATAATATAATTAAAACAATAATTCATAACAAATTAAACTGTATTATTAAATCCAATTTTCTAACATTGTTTCAAATATAAATACAACAATATAATCTTATATACTTTTCTTTTTTAATTATATTTTTACCCAGTATCACTAAATAGATCTTGTTTCTTTACATCTTGTTTTAAACCTTTATAACTTCTCTTCCCTTTGTCCTTTCTTTTCCTCTCCAATCCTGCCTTTACCCCCTTGTCTCCTAGTATATCTTTTGTCTGTTCTATTTCAATTTTCTATTTGTCTTTTCTCTTTAACACAAAAATTCTCCTGTAATCACAGATTAAAGTATAACACCTTTAAATCTTTCCCCTAAATTTAACACTTAAAATTATATGTACTTTTCATTCTGGTTCTGCTTAGTACATTCTGAAACTACTTACTGTATTATGAAATAAAAGAGAATAATAAGTTTATAATATAGTTAAAACAATAATCCATAACAAATTAAGCTCAATTATTAAATCCAATTTCCTAACATTATTTCAAATATAAATACAATACAATCTTATGTACTTTGCAGAATCTCTTTTTTAATCATATTTTTACCCATTATCTCTGAATAGATCTTGTTTCTTTTTTAAACCTTTGTAACTTCTCTTCCCTTTTTCCCTTTCATTCTTGTGCAATCCTGTCTTTTTACCCCCTTGTCTCTTAATCTCTACCTTCTTGATCTCCACCTTCTTCTGTATTTCTCTTTTCTGTTGCTTTCTAACATTATATCGATTTTTCATCTTATTTTTCCCTTTTTTGGTTGTTTTTTTAAATCTTAAATTCTCCATTCTCTTTCCCTTCTTTCCCTTTTCTTCCCCAGCTAAAATTGTTTGTTCATTAAAGATGGCTTCTTCTTCATCCCAATCTTCTTGTTCTTGTAGTTTCTGGGAGGTATAAATTGCCATTTCTAAAAAATAGAAAACAGATCCAGAAGAGCTCTTCCCTTTTTGATCCTCTTCTTTTAGCTTTTTAAATTCAATTTTCAGTTCATCAACAAGTAGTGCCATTGTAAAAAGTTTTTTTAGACAACGCAAATATTTTTAGTCTTTCAAATAATAATTTCCAAAAAGTCCCAAAGTCACCAAGCAATCCAAATACACACAGTCTGTTTCATTTAGCACTTTCTTCTTTTTATATTTTCTCTTCCTGGGGTTATAGTTCAGTTATAAAGCTCCAGTTGAAATATATCTTTTAGAAGTTTTGTTATAATTTCGCTCTAATCTTGTAAATTCCAAGCAGCCTCCTCCAAGAAAATCTTAATGTTAGTTCTTTTCCTCTCCCTTCCCACTTATAGAAAAAAAAATTTTTTTTTTCAATGCTCAGAATCTTTATTGTCCCCTTAGCTTCAATTTTCAATTTAATTACCTGCAGATGCCAAAACGGGTTTTTCCAATTTCTCCATTCATTTGCTATCACCGTAAGGAAGGAGAGTGAGAAAAAACAAACTTTCCCTTTTTACTTTCATTCGCCGCTTCTTCCGTCTTCATAGGGAACGATGTATCTTTAATAATACTTAAAGTCCAGGGCATTTAGGTATTACTTGTCATCCCTGTTAGCCAAAAACTTTCACTTTCTCAGCTTCCTCCTGCACATTCTCATCCGGATGAAAGCTTCTTTGTGGCGGCCATTACTGACCACCGTTCCACCACTTTTGGAAAAGGGAGTTAAGATAGCTGAGGAGGGGGGATTGCGATTCCCCCGGACCCCTGCTGAATCTCTCCTGTCTTCAGTTACCTCTATGAGGTAACTATAGCCCCCAAATCCAGCTGGATTGGGGGCACTCCAGCGGCGAGCGCAGCAGGAACCGTGCACAATTGCGGATTCCTGCCCTCGCCAAAGCCTTGCAAACCGGAAGTCATTATGTCCATTTTTTGAGCGCCATTGTAACCAAACAGTCGGTACCAGAGTCATGGTGGTGCAGTGGTTGGTATGCAGTATTGCAAGTCAATCCTGCCGACAGTCAGCAGTTCAATTATCACCGGCTCCAAGTTGATTCAGCCTCCCATCCTTCCAAGGTCAGTAAAATGAAGACCCAGATTGTTGGAGGTGACTCTATAAACCACTTAGAGAGGTTCATAGGGAATCACTATGAAGTGATATATAAGTCTAAGTGCTAGTGCTATTAAATGAAATGTTGTAAGTCGAGAACTACCTGCACTTTCCTTTCTCACACTCCAGAAACTTGACTTTCAGTTACTTGGTTTTTATGCTGCAATGTTCCTTATTTGAGGCCTGGGGAGTGGTCTCCAGATGTGTTGGCTTCCAGCTGGTACAATCCTCTGTCTTTGTGGTGAACCATTCTGGCAGAAGAAGCATGGGAACTGGAAGCATCTGGAGAGCATCTGGATGAATATTTCAAGCTTCTGGGTGATTCACCTTTTCGCACCCTCAGATTGAGACGTGGGGCAGAACGAGGGCTTTCCTAAAGACTGGAAAGGAGAAGATAGAAATGGAGCTGGCTGCAAAGGACCTTTTGAAATTCTTCCCCTCTTTGTTTGTGAGCAATTAGGAGATGAGTTTCTCCAGGGGAAGGAGATATTCTCAGGAGAAGAACTTCTCTTTAATGATAATCGGGCCCCACAATCAAAAATAAAGGAGGAGGATCCCTAAGTTTATTGTTTTGGGATTTAATGGTATGTGGGAAACCCAAGACTTCTGCAAAGTTAAGGCGAGAAGGGACCCTCATAAAAGAGGAACATCATAGAACATAGAGTTAGAAGAGGTTGTAGTCCAAACCACAAGCAGGAGACGCCATTCCAGAGAAATGGCTGTCCATCCTCTTCTTCAAAATCTCCAGTGATGGAGCAGCCACCACTTCTGGATGGAAGCTTTTCCACTTGTTAATCATCCTGATTGTCAGGAAATTTCTCCTTAGTTCCAGGTTGTGGCAGCTAAAAAGACCAAAGGAGTATGGCTGCTCCCAATAAATCAACTGACTTTTCTCTGAGATGTGGCTAGAGACTTTTGATTTGAATGAGGGTGGATTTGTTGGAACCCTGACAGCTTGCTTCTCCTTAATTAGTTTCCATCCTTTGCTTCTTGTCCTGCCTTCATCTGCTTTGGAGAATAGCTTGACTCCCTCTTCTTTGGGGCAGCCCCTGAGATATTGGAAGATATTGGAAGATATTGGAAGATATTGGAAGATATTGGAAGACTGCTATCATGTCACCCCAGTCCTTTTCATTAGAGTAGACAAACCCAATTCCTGCTCCCGTTCTTTATATGTTTCAGCCTTTAGTCACCTAATCATCCTTGTTGCTCAAAGTGCATGGTTTGTAAACTGTAAATAAAGCTTCCTTTGAAGCAAGTTCCAACACATAAAGGTGTCCATTTAATTGTCTTGGCAAAATATTTTTGACTTCTCCATTTAGGTTTTCCACTTCATCTCCCATCCAAGGACCAAATCAGAGATCTCCAAACTTGGAAACTTTATGATTTGTGGACTTCAATTCCCAGAATTCCTCAGTCAGCATAGCATCTGCTGGGAGTTCTGGGAGTTGAAGTCAATAAACCTGCCTCAAATGTTAGAAACACGTAGAATGTAGATGAAAGAAAAGGACTAATGATATAAAGGAGGTTTGTTAAAATGGACAAGCAACTGTTCTTATTGTTATTATTATAGAACTAAAACCAATGTTATGAATATTGTTGTAAACGTTTTGATTGTTATTTCCTAAAAATATTTGTACCCAGAAAACACAGTTTAACTAAAAATAGAATTTTTATGTTATAAAATAAAAAATTATTAACAAATAAAATAAAATGCTGTCACATAATTATACAGATTATGTATAAAAGGGATATTTGAAAGCACTGGATAACTTTACTGTAGAATAATGTTCAACCTCAGCAAGATTAAGATGGGTGGACTGTGCTGGGGAATTCTGGGAGTTGAAGTCCACCCATCTTAAAGTTGCTGACATTGGGAAACACTGTGCAGCCATTCCATTAATTCTTCATATACATTTCAGCCTCCCACAGCACAAGGCCTCTACAGGTAATCTTCAACTTAAAGCCCCTGTCACACTGCACTAATGGATGCAAAGAGGATGTAAAACGGACAAAAAAGCTTGCCATCCATTGGTTAATGCGATGTATCCGTTCTGTACTCACTGCCTCCGTTTTGCTTCCTCTCTATCCGTCCAGCATCCGTTTATGGACGTTTCATCTGCTCAGAAAGTTTTGAGCTGCTCAAAATTTTTGCACGGAAAATGTATCCAATTTGTCTGTTCTGCATCCGCTACACATCCGCTATATCCGCTAGGCATCCGCTGCGCATCCGCGCAACTCGCATCCGCTTGGACTCAGGGAAGAAGCGGAACAGATGCAGAACAGATGCCTAGCGGATGCAGCACAGAAACAAAGCATTTAAAACGGAAAAAATGTTCGCAGAGGGGGCCTATCTTGGATATTAAGGATCTCTAGAGGATGCCTAGAGGATGCAAAGGGACACATTGGGGAAAACCTATATTTCCTATAAAAAGGGGGAGCAACTCATCTGGATATCACTTTCAGACCAGCAGCCCTGCTGTGCAGACCTCTGCAGCCTTCATCTGACTCTTGCTCTTCCACAGCATCCAGTCATGTCCACCGTGGATCATAACACAGTCCTTTTGGTAGCCACCATCGTTCTGCAACAGTGCGAAGCCATCTACAGGCTCTGTGAACTCTACTGCGAGAAGAAAAGGAGGCGGCCAAGAAGCGTCTGGGTCCGAAGATGGATCAGGAGAAGAGCAGAGTACGGACTGTACAACAAGCTGATGGTGGAGCTCAGGAGCGAAAACACTCGGGCATTCCAGAACTTCATGAGGATGCCTCCAGCCATGTTTGACAAAGTTGTGCAGCGCCTGACACCCAGGTTGACCAAGGCAAACACCAACTTCCGGCCCAGCCTGGACCCTGGGCTCAAGGTGGCACTCACTCTGCGCCACCTGGCCTCAGGGACCACCTACAGGAGCATGCAGTACGGCTGGAGGGTGCCACACAACACCATCAGCATTGTAGTCAAAGAAGTGGTGCAGGCCATCATTGAAGAATACAAGGAGGAGCTCCTCCAGTGCCCCTCCACTGAAGAAGGATGGAAGAAAGTTGCAGAGCAGTGGTATCAGAAGTGGAACTTCCCCCACACCGTTGCAGCCATCGATGGCAAGCACGTGGCCTGCAAAGCGCCAGCCAAGTCGGGGTCCACTTATCATAACTACAAGGGCTTCTTCAGCATCATCCTCTTTGCCATAGTCGATGCTGACTACAAGTTCATGTACATCGATGCTTCAGGCAACGGCTCATGTTCAGATGCCCAGGTATACAACACCAGTGACCTCAAGGAGGGGCTGGAACGCAACCTCATCGTGGGCTTCCCAGATCCAGACCCCCTGCCCAACGACACGCAAGATGTGCCCTACTTCATCGTGGGGGATGACGCCTTCTCCCTCACAACCTACCTCATGAAGCCCTACACCTCCAAATACCTCACCCGTGAAGAGAGGATCTTCAACTACAGGCTGTCCAGGGCAAGGTGGGTGGTGGAGAATGCACAATCTCATGCGCACCCGCTACCCAGTCTTGCAGAACAGGCTCGTGGACCTCCAGCAAGGCAATAGGGATATGGAGCCTGGGGAATGGAGGCAAGGGTGAAACCTGATAGACACTGAAGATGTGCAAGGCCCCAACAGAGCCTCACGTGAAGGGAAGAAGCAACGCAACCTCCTGAGACACTGGTGCAACTCCCCAGCTGGAGCAGTGGAGTGGCAAGACAGGATGATAGATGATTAATGGATGCTTCCTTCAGCCTCTCTCATCACATGGATAAGATTGGGCCATGTATGTTGGGTGGGCCTACAATGATCAGGGCATTTAATAAAGAGTTGTGTTTGTGTTGACATGTGTGGATGATTATTACATTGTTATTGATAATAAAGGGCCATAGGTGTGGCACCTGGGAGGGTGGACCATAGAGTCCCACTATGCTTGCACTGGAGGTTTACCTATCCCCACAGCTATTACCCATCCCAAAGGTATCCCTGCCCATCCCACAGCTATCTTAACCCATCCCAAAGCTATCCTTACCCATCCCACAAGCATGCAAAGGCTTAAACCATTTCTAAAAGTTTCCACCAAGACTTTATTAAAAAAAAGAAATGAAGCCAGTGTGTGAATCAAAGATAAACTTTATTGAACAACAAGCTGTAAAAGAAAAATGACCCAAGTCAAGTGTCCAAATAAAGTCCACAGGTAGCCAGCCACCCAGTCTCTGGCACTCCTCTTGGTCACTCGGAGGTGTGCCCAGTCTCAGGGGTGAAGGGTCCAGGTGCTTTGGAGGTGGGTGCTGCTGCAGTGCTGGTCTGAAGCAGCACTGGGATGCCTGGCCCTGAGAGGACAACAGGGGACGGTGTGTTGAGAAAGCTCTCAGACAGCTGGCTCAGACCCGTGATGCTGAGAGGTCCTTCCTCCATGCCATGGGGTGTCAGCCCCAGTACTGATGACAGATGTACTGAGGCCGGGCTTGGTTGTGGGGTGGAGGAAGGAGTAGTGTAGTGGGGCTGTCTGGTCTGCAGCTGGGTGAGGACTGGCGTGGGTGGCATCGGTGGCGTGGGTGGCATCGCTGTCATCGGTGGCATCATTGGCGTGGGTGGTATCGGTGGCATCAGTGGAACCGGTGGCAACGGTGTCACCCGATGACTCTGTGCCTGGACTGGGAAGGGCTGCTGCCTGTGCTGCTGGACCTTCTGGTAGCCATAGCCCTGGTAGGTGAGGGGCTGTGGAAAGCCTTGGAATGGGAGGGACATCACCTGGGGTGAAGGAGCAGACCTGGACTGGGTGGGAACAGGTTCCTCTGGATCTGGAGGGTTGTGAAGCAGCTCGGTGATCCGGTCCTTCACCACCTGGTACTGGGGTTCCTCCATGTTCCTGAGAGTCTGGTTGACATAGGTGAGGAAGGGCTTGCGGTTGGAGGATGAGGAGTCAGTGTGGACCAGCTGAGAGAGGAGATCTATGCTGGTGCGGATGGTGTCCCTGATCTCCAGGAGGACAGTGTGGTTCTGCCCCTCCTGCTGTCTGGCTCTCTGCCTTTCTGTGGAGGTGGAGCTGGGGGGGGGGTGGATACGACTACGACTGTGGTGGACTCGATGTCTCCTTTCTCCCACTGCACCAGGGAGTCCTCCACGCACTCCACCACGGTTACAACAGCTGTCCGCGGGTTCTCCGCCGTGGCACGCTCCGCAGAAACCTGCCTGGAGACAGGGACTGACTCTCGGCCGGAAGAGGACTGGCTCTCAGCAGGCTGCCAGAGAGAGAGGGTAGTGAGAGGGGCTCCTGGTGCTCCTCTGTGGCGGATCTCACCCTCCAGGAAGCTGCACATGGCCATCACGTAGGTCTCTCTGTCTGTCAGCTTAACCGCGGCCTGGCCAGATTTCTTCAGGTGCAGCTTCCCGTACCAGGTGTGCATATGTTTCCACCAGCTGAGGAGCACCTCCGATGTGTATCCCAGACTCTCCGCCTTCTCTCTCCAAGCAGCCTGCTTCCTTTTGGTGTCCCTGTAGAGCCGGTGTCCCTTCCGCCACAGATAGTCATTCTCTCTCAGCCACTCCAGCACCTCATCCTCGTGCGCCTCCTCAATATAGTATTGCCTCCTCTCCCGTTGTCACATACGCCTCTTCCTCCCTTTGGCAGGACCAGATGGGCCCTCATCAGAGGGGCTCCCAGGTGGTAGGGGATGCTCCTCCACACCACCAGCAGCAGCAGCACCAGCAGGATCATCATCATCATCAGCAGCAGCAGCAGCAGGATCATCATCAGCAGCAGCAGCAGCACCAGCAGCACCAGGATCAGGACCAGCAGAGTAAGCACCAGCAGCGCCAGCAAGACCAGGAGCATGAGCAGGACGAGCAGGACCAGCAGGACCAGGAGCAGCTTCAGCAGAGTAAGCACCAGCAGAAGCACCGCCAGGAGCAGCTTCAGCAGAAGCTCCAGCACCAGAAGAGCGAGCCCGAGCAGCAGAAGCCCCAGCAGAAGCAGAGTCAGGGACAGGGACAGGGGGCGGGAGGGTGGCCCTGTCCCTCTTGGCAGGGATGGCGGCAGGTTGCTGAGGCTTTCGCTTCTTCCCCATGGTTGTGGGGTTGCTGGCTGGCAGGGAGGCTGGCAGGCACCAAGGCTGGCAGGAAGGCTGGCTGGCAGGGAGGCAGGAAGGCAGGCTGGCAGCAAGGCTGGCAGGCAGGCAGAGAGCAAGGCTGGCAGGGAGGCTGGCCAGGAGGCTGGGAGGCAGGC
>BLBF01000058.1:19387047-19419384 GCA_015471245.1 Laticauda colubrina
GAGAGCAAGGCTGGCAGGGAGGCTGGCCAGGAGGCTGGGAGGCAGGCTGGCAGGAAGGCTGGCAGCAAGGCTTGCAGGCAGGCATACAGGCAGGGCAGGCAAGGACTCGATGTATCTGGCAGCAGGTCTTTCCTCCGAATGCTGGCCACGTGCGAGCTGCTTCCCTTTATATCCGCAGGGCTTACGCAATGCATCCCCCCCGCATGCGCAATTAACGCTCGGCATCCGTTCAGCTTCCGCTGTGCATCCGCTTCATCCGCTGTGTATCCGCTCTGCATCTGCTTCATCCGTTCCGTGTCCGCTTTGCTGAGGCCCCCTGGAAGCCTAGCGGATGTGCCATCCACTCCCATCCACTTCCATCCGCTGGGCTTCCGCTCTGCATCCGCTTTCCATCTGCTCTGCGTCCTCCCCCCCGTCCGTTCCTTTCCATGTTATCCGCTCTGGTTATGCAAATTTTTGCCCCTTTTGAGAGCGGATAACAACAGATGGAACATTTTGCTCATCCGTTGTGTCCGTTTTGCATCCGTTGGGCAGTGTGACAGGGCCTTAAGACAATTTGTGTTGCTAAGTGAGAAAGTTTTTGAATTTGCTGCATTTTACGTCTTTTCCTGCCACATTTGTTAAGTGAATCACTTCATTTGTTAAGTGAATCACTTTAGTTACTACTAAATTAGTAACCTGGTTATAAATTTTCCAGAAAGTAAATCTACATGGGGGTTGTGTAGTATCCTGTTAAGACAGTAGTTGTGTTTTTTTGAGGAAATGCTTGGTGCAGCCTCCATCCTGGTGGAAAATATTGGAAAATGTTTTGTTTCAGAGACAGAAGACGGAATTCCAGCTTTTCCTATGCACCAAGCTGATCTGGCCCTTCAGAGGTTGGTGGTCCTGAAATGTTTGGAGAGTAACTTCAAGGAGCGTATTTTAGGCAATGTTAGGAATCCTCTTCTGGTAAGTTTAGATCCAGTAAACTTCTACCAGAATGGCATGAGTGGAATGTCTCAGCCTGTCGTTGGGCCCTTCTTCTCCAGACTGGAATGTTTTGTAAGACAAAGTTTTCCCACAATTCTTAATTTTCCCTAATGGCTTCTAAATTTGTTCTCCTACCCTCCCTTCCTCCTCCTCCTCCTCCTCCTCCTCCTCTCTTCTCTTCAAGCACTTACGGCTTCTCCATACCATAAGAGACTTTAAAGCTGCAACATCATTGATTTTATTTCTGTCTTACACTACGAAAAGGGGGAGACTTATCTGGGAAAAATCAAAGGCTGGCTTGTGGGCATGAAGGAAAGCGAGTGAGTGAAACCTATGTGCATGCAAAGAAAGCCAGTTCAGCAAAAAAAAAAAAAAAAAAAAAAAAAAAAACCAAATCAATGGAATAGAAATAGAAATAGAAATAGAAAAAGAATAGGAATAGAAGAGAGGAGAAGAGAATAGGAAGAGAACAGAACAGAACAGAATTCTATATTGGCCAAGTGTGATTATGCACATAAGGAATATGTCGCTGGTGCATAAGCTCTCAATATACACACATACATCAAAGTGGTAGGTCATAGATTCATAGTTACAATCCTTAATCATAAGATACAAGAAGTGATATATCATAGATAACATGGGAGAAAGTAGTAGAGAAGATGAGAAGGATAAAAGTAATACAGCCTTATTACTTGGATGAATCTCTTTCAGCCTATGACAGTGCTGTGGGAGTTAGGTGTTCAGCAGAGTGATGCCCAGGGAAAAAAAACTATCTTTGTGTACAATTGTTTTGGCATTACAATGCCCTAAAGCAGTATCCAGAGGGGAGAGGTTGAAACATTTTATGTCTAGGATCTGAGGGCAACAGAAAGAGATGCATTTCTTCTCCTTCGGCCTCCTGCAAACTCGCCCTTGTGCTAAACATTGACATTTGGCAGTTGTGGGCTTCTTTTGTTTGTCCTGAGCAGGTATCGCACTTTGCAAAAAGCTCGTCCCGCACACACAAAAAGGCAGCCTCGTGCACAGAGCAGGGCTATGATATTGCTCTAGCTAAATTAATCTGCTGGAAGGGAAAGAGGCTTAGCGATGTGTCTCATTAGCAGAAGGTTTGGGCACTCTTGGCTGGCCAAAGTCGTACTGTGCCATGTCCACTGAAAGAGGCCCTGGATGAAAGAGGCTGGGTATTGGGAAGGGAGGAGGGTGGAGAATGAAAGGAGCCTCTGTTCTCAGTGGATGACAGTCAACCCAGGAAGTTGGATGGGCTTGTTTATCACTTCCCAGCAGAATGCCAGCTTTGTGATGGGGAGGCTGGCTGGGGTGAGTGAGGAGCATTGAGCCACAAGACATTTTGCACCCAAAGATGCTTGACTGTCATCATTGCAGAGGTTTCCAGATGACCAGATCACACTGCATCCCAAGGATGCAATTTTAAAAGGACAATTTTAATGTTGATCGAGCAGAATAGAGTTGAAAGGGACCTTGGAGGTCTTCTAGTCCAACCCCCCTTCAGGCAAGAGACATTCCCGACAAGTGGCTATTCAGTCCTTTCTTAAAACTCTCCAGTGATGGAGCACCACAACTTCTGGAGGCAAGCTGTTCCACTGATTAATTGTTCTGAAGGTCAGGAAATGTCTCCTTCGTTCCAGGTTGCTTGTCTCCTTGATTAGAATTCCATCCGTTGTTCCTTGTCTTGCCCTCTGGCGCTTTGGAGACTGTACTACGTCCCAAGGGTGGACAATGCACTGGGCTTTCCTTGTTGCCATCTCCTAGACTCCTAGAAGGAAAGAGATTGGCAGTCCGTGGGGTGTTGGTTCCCCTGCTTGCCCAGGAACAAACTGGAATTCAGAATTGTTTTGTTTTTTAAGCTGTTCAGGGTGGCTAACAACATTGAAAACTCATGCTAATTAAAAGTTGGAAAATCCCGTTACAAAAAAGGCTTGTTTAATAAAAACAAGCAGAATTGCACAGGGATTCTGTCAGAAACAGAACCCCTTTGCGAAATAAGTTACGTTTCTTTTGAGTTGAGTTCAAGCCTTGGTCACTTCATGGGCACAAAACTGTGGTTTCCTTGGCAGCAATATATTATGTTCTTTCAGGATGTTTTTCAGTCCAGCTGACTGTGCTGGGGTTTTCTGGGAATCTCCCCTCCCCCATTCAAATCATTACCAAGCCTCTCTTACTTAGGCAAAGTTCACTATAGGCCTGGCCTTCTGCTGAAGGATTTGCACCCATTTCAATAATCTTAAATCCAGAACAGAAATGGCAAAGTGTCCTTTGTTGCAACAGTTAGGACACAGAGAAGGGCCTTTCCATCAAAACTTTTCAAAGCGTGTGAATCCAGCCTATTTGGCATTGCTAGTAATAGAAAGCCTTTACTCAGAGACACTTGGATCCAGCTGGTTACTTTTTAACAGAATAACAGAATTGGAAGGGACCTTGGAGGTCTTCTAGTCCAACCCCCGGCCTATGCCATTCTGGACAAATGGTTGCCCAGTCTCTTCTTAAAAACCTCCGATGTTGGAGCTCCCACAACTCCTGGAAATGAGATGTTCCACTGATTAATTGTTCTCACTGTCAGAAAATTTCTCCTTCTTGGTTTATTTCCGTATCCCCCCTGCTCCTCTCTGTGGCAGCCCCTCAAATATTGGAAGGCTGCTCTCCTGTCTCCCCTGGTCCTTCTCTTCCCTAGACTAGCCAGGCCCAGTTCCTGCAACCGTTCGTTGTATGTTTTAGCCTCCAGTCCCCTCATCATCCTGGTTGCTCTTCTCTGCACTCTTTCCAGAGTCTCAACATCTTTTTATAGGTTGGTGACCAAAACTGGATGCAGTACTCTAGGTGTGGTCTTACTAAGGCTTTATAGAGTGGTATTACTACCTCACTTGGGGAACCCAGATTCAATTAACAACCATGTTACTAATTTAACAACTGCAGTGATTTTCTTAACAATGGTGGCAAAAAAGTTCGTAAAATGAGGCAAAACTCACTTAGGAAATGACTCACTTAGCAACACATTTTTGAGCTCAATTGAGGTCGTAAGTTGAGGACGACCTCCAGATGGAGCGAGGCTCTCCCAGACATATCTCCCCAGAGCAACTCCTGTTTCCCAGTCACAATGCCTAGAGGGGCCCAGAGCCTACAGAATATTATTATTTGAAGACGTTTTGGAGGTTCCCAAATCTACTGTTAGATTTGATGGAGAATTGAAAAATATTAAGCAAGAAACCTGCAAGAAACTGAAAACAAAGAAGTAGATATTGTGTTTCAATAAATGAGTGTCTAAAGTTTGAAATAAAAAAAAAAATTCAATTCATGGTCTTAAGACCTATGGTCTTAAGATACAATGAATCATTTTTTCCCCCCATTTATTGGATACTGAAGAATACAAAGCATGGGTTGGGTGCTATCTTACATACACTGGAAATGTAACAGAGGGGAATAAACATTGTCATCATTTTGAACTTGTTCTGTAGATCTTCCCTAGCCTTTTGGGCACCAAGGACCGGTTTCGTGGAACACAGTTTTTCCATGGACTGGGGGGAAGGCATTGTTTTGTGCATAGATCCCATGCATGCTCTGATGATGCTTTGCTCACCTGTGTGGCCCAGTTCCTAATAGACTGCAAACTGGTACCAGTCTGTGGCCCAGGGGTTGGGGAACTCTGCTGTAGATGCAGTCTTTTAGAATGACTTGCTTGAGTTGGGCTGCTGTAGAAATGGAATAAACAAGCACATTTTGTAAGATTTTTCAGAATGGAACTGGGATGAGAATAATTTTAGAGAAAAGAATGTGTTGTCATATACCCAACATTTTGAATGCATCAAAGTATGAAGAACATTGGATTTTTCATATGTGATCTGAAGCTGAATGGATTTTAGACATTACAGTACTACTTTAATATGATTTTTTTTTAGAAAAAAGACATAAATCCACTTTCAAGAGAGGAATCAATACATATATAAAAGAGAGAGAGAGGAGGAGGAGGAGGAGAAGAAGAGGAAGAAGGAGAAGAAATAACCATTAGCTGTTGCAGCTCATAGCAGTGCAGAGTTTATACACTGTATAACAAAATGCTTATGGATGCAGAATTGTCTGGGAAAAGTCCAAATCCCTGGGAATTTAGAGAGGAGACGGGAGATCAACTGCAAATGATCTGTCAAAATGGTAGGTAAACAAAACCTGGGCTGCATTTCTATCGCACCTGCCTCACAAGGGGTCCATCATCTGGCAAAGGAGCTTTTCTGGACTTCTTTCCAACCTTGTCCTAAGGAGAGCATTAAAGCAGACATGGGACAATAAACCTCTTCTGAATTTCTTGGCCTTCGGGGCAAGATTAAACCTGTTGTCTGTGGTTATCAATTTTGGAAGTGAGTTTTTATTGTTAATTGTGGGAAGTCAGGTCAATATATGGTCAAGCTTTAAATTGCACTTTAGGAATGGAGCATTGGGTTTCATTAGACATCGATTCCATTTTTTTCTTCTCTTTTCCATTCTTTCCTGTTCATTTTGTTGATAGATGATAGATAGATAGATAGATAGATAGATAGATAGATAGATAGATAGATAGACAGAATAGAATAGAATAGAATAGAATAGAATAGAATAGAATAGAATAGAATAGAATAGAATTCTTTACTGACCAAGTGTGATTGGACACACAAAAAAATTGCCTTGGATGCATATGCTATCAGTGTACATGAAGAAAAAATAAAATACATTCATCAAGAATCATAAGATACAACAGTGATAGTGATAGTGATAGTGATAGATAGATAGATAGATAGATAGATAGATAGATAGATAGATAGATAGATAGATAGATAGAAAGATAGATAATGATAAGGATGAGGATGGATGGAAGGATGGATGGACAAACAGACAAACTAGACAAATAAAGAGAGAGAGAGAGAGAGAGAGAGAGAGAGAGAGAGAGAGAGAGAGAGAGAGAGAGAGAGAGAGAGAGAGAGAGAGAGAGAGAATAGATATATTGCAACTAATAGGAAAAAATGATATATTTCAATATCCTTGGAATAAACTGTGATGCTGCCAGACATCCTGTTTTTCCCCCACCCGTTTTCCTTCTCCCCAACTTTCTCCCTTTATCTCAGGATTCCTCCCAATTCTTCTCACTCTCCATTTTCCTTCTCCCTTCCTATATAGAAATGTAGTGTATGGTATGTCATTCTGCCTTTTTTGCTTCCTCATTCTTAAAGGGGCAGTGCCCTTTCCTCTCCCCTTTCCTTCCTGTTTCTGGAGGGTCTCCAAAAGAAGGGACAAGGCAGGGTTTCTGGGGATCAAAAAATGTTTCTGGCAGTAAATTTGGAGCAAATGCCAGTCCTCTCTCTCATTCTGAACTGTGAGCTGCTGGACACAAGCAGTGTTGTTGACTGCAAAAAGCATTTGCCCATCTTCTCTAGTTCTGCATTTCCACTACAATTAAAATGTCAAATATGCAAGGAATTGAGTTCACCCACCCAAGGAAAAAACATGCTGGATGTAGCTGAGACAAGAGAAATGTGCTGTGCTGGAAAATTGCACTGTAAGGCATGTGTGTGTTTTGTGTGTGTGTGTGTATGTGCGTGTGTGTACATGTAAGCTGGCTCATTTAGCACTGCAAATTCAAGGAATCACACACTTGTCATCCCACAGCCCACATGTATATTTTCCCTACATGTTAAAAATAGCGCCGTGGGGACCGGCTATTCCTGCTAAGATGAAAACACACACACCTCTGTTCCTAAAGACCGAGGCGAGCAGCTCCCCTGCCTGATGGGACAGTCCTTTCCCCCCCACCCAGGCCTTACACTGTCCTTCCCATTCTGATTCTGTGACCAGTTCCCCAAAGTGCAAGGATGATGAGAGCCAGCAACAAGTGTAATGCAGCCTTCCTTCCTTCCCCACATGCCATGTTGGCTGAGAAAAGGAGTTGGACTCAAATATCTCTCAAGAGCAACAGGAGGGACATACCTTACATCCATGCTCCTCAATGGCATGACAGTCACATGGAGGGAAGAATGAAGGTTCGGCCCAGTGCTCTTCAACATCTTCATCAATGATCTGGAAAGGAAGCACATGATATTTGCAGACAAAATCCAATTGGGGGGAATTGCTAACATATTGAGGGATAGAATCAAGATTCAGAAGGATCTTGATAGACTTGAATACTGGGCCCTATCCAATAACCTCTATCCAACCTGATTACAGATTTATAAGAGTTGGAGGGACCTTGTAGGTCATCTAGTCCAACCCTCCACCCAAGCAGGAGACCCTACACAATTTCTGACAGGTGGCAGTCCAGTTTCTTCTTGAAATCTTCCAGTGACCTCTCCAGCTGTTATCCCAGAGCTGGCCAGACAATTCCAATCAGCTCCAATACTACACTTGCATTAGCTCTTAGTTAGCCCTCTTATTCACTCCCAGAACCTCCGAGGACTCTAAGCACTTCCAACACTGTCAATCTCTTGTATCTTGCCTCAGTAGCCATCTTCCCTGATGCTGCTTGGAGAAGAGGAGGAGGGGTGGAGGGAGAAGGAGACAGAGAGGGAGAGGGAGAAGGAGGAGGAAGGGGGAAAAGGAGAGGGAGACAGAGAGGAAGGAAGAGGAGGAGGAGGAGAGGGAGAGGGAAAGAGAGAAGTAGAGGAAGAGGGAGGAAAAGGAGAGAGAGGGGGAGAAGGAGAAGACAAAGGAGCAGAATAAGAAGGAGAACGAGAAGAAAAGGAGAGGGAGAAGGAGAGGGAGAAAGAGGAGAAGGAAAAGGAGAAATACTCCATATCTCTGCAGGAGACAACTTTGCTACCCATTGGAAAATATAACAATTGGCCAGCAATATTTCATCAGACACACAAGCTGCCAGTTCCAACTGTTGCCTAAGATGCCCATTGGGGTAGATGGGGAGTGTGACATCAGGTGTGTCACGCTCAGTCAATCAGCTTTGGCCAATTTCACAGTACTGGTCAGAAACTGCCATGGCTGATTCTCCCTGCCTGTATAAACAGCATCTTCTCCTTCAACGACCAGAAGTGAAATTAATACAACCACAATCCTCAACACATTGTACTCAGAAGCACACAGAAGATGCCACAGCCCTTCCTTCCTTCCCCTGTCCTCCAAGCAAGCAATGAGGGGGGATGGACAGACATTATGGGCTACAATCTCTCATGCCCCTCACAATGTCTAAGTTTCTCTTGCATCTTGGGAAAAAAAGCCACCTGGATTTTATCAGTCCCATCTGAGATGGACAACACTGACCGAACCCAATTTGCACATAGATGCTGAGATGCCCTCTGTAAAAGTGGGGTGAAACATCACCCCAGAATTCTGACTGTGGGGCTGAAAAACAAACTGTCCAACATATAATGTGATCATACCAAAATGGAGCCTACAATGGAGATTTTTAAGCATTTCCCAGCTGTGACAAATGAAGCAAAAATTATATTTGCAATCTGGACACATGTTTATAATATTTTAGATTTTAGATTTTGCATTTTTCTTCTCTTGGTCTTTGTCAAGATGTGATGCGATGTGCCATTCTCTAATCTAGTGGGGTGCTGAGGAAGGGGTTGTATTGGGATTAGGAAGGCCCAAATTCATTGGTGACATTGGCTAGTGACAGTGGCTAGTCTTTTCTGGCCTGTCTGATGTCACAGGGATAAAATTAGTGTGACATTTAATGTCACATGTGAATGTGACATGAGAGGCATTCCTGCAGGGGGCAGCACTGGCCCAACTTTGAGCTTCCAGCAGGGGTCTCTAACCTTGGCAACTTTAAGACTTGTGGACTTCAACTCCCAGAGTTCTTTGCTGGCTGAGGAACTCTGGGAATTGAAGTCCACAAGTCTTAGAGTTGCCAAGGTTGGAGACCCCTGTTCCAAGATGAGCAATGTGTGGTAATCTTGCCTGGCAGGGGTCTCCACAGGGGAGAAGCCCACTGAATGGGGTCAGGCTTTGATCACACAGCCACAAAAGCCATCTTGATTTTTTCGACTCTCTCCTGTTAACTTCCACAACCCCAGAAGAGGCCGGGACAATTTTCTTCTGCACTGGTGCTGCCTTTAGGTTTTCAGCTGTGATTATGTTTTTTAAACGTTCTTTCGTCTTGCCAGCCTTTGTGACTTTATATGAATCACAAGGGCAAAACATTTTTAAATCCCACTGAAATGAAATTTTAGAAATTATTAAGGGCTGCCTGGCAATCTCATTTGAACAGTGATCCAAGTTTATTTTTACTTAAGAAGCTCCTGGAGGCTGAAATATGCTTCAGTGGCTTTGCTTCCCCTCCTAAAGATCAGCAAAGGTTGTCTTGGATGGTGGGAAAAGCCATGTGCTCTCCATATCGTGCAGCATTCCAGATGACCCCTGGAATACTGCATCTAGTTTTGGTCACCACATTACAAAAAAGATGTTGAAAATTTGGAAAAAGTGCAGAAAAGAGCAACTAGGATTATTAAAGGTCTGGAGACTACAACATACAAAGAACGGTTGCAGGATTTGGGTATGGCCAGTCTAAAGAAGAGAAGGACTCGAGGTAACATGATAGCAGCATTCCAATATTTGAAGTGCTGCCACAGAGAAGAGGCGGTCAAATTATTCTCCAAAGCCCCAGAAGGCAGGACAAGAAACAATGAAGGAGAGAAGCAATGAAGGAGAGAAGCAACCTGGAATTGAGGAAAAACTTCCTAACAATGAGGACAATTAAACCATAGAACAGCTTATTTCCAGAAGTTGTGGTTGCTCCATCACTGGACATCTTTAAGTAGACACTGGACAGCCACATGTCTGAAATGGTATGGGGTCTCTTGCTTGAGCAGGGGCTGGACTAGAAGGCCTCCAAAGGTCCCTTCTAGCTCTATTTTGACCGATATTGATATAGTAGTGCTTGGCTTACAACTGCAACAGAGCCTCGAACAGGGGTGTCACACTCAATTTCATTGAGGGACGTATCAGGGCTGTGTTTGACCTTGGGGGGAGGCTGGAGGGGGTGTGGCCAGAGGGGCCATGGCCAGCTCAATGTCACTCGTATCAGGGGCGCTTGTGGTGGCCCGAGCACTCTGTCAATGGAAATAGGCTCCTGAGCTCCGTTTCCGGCTGTGACGGCCTCCTGCAACCCCCAGCCAGTGAAAACGGAGCTCTGTTTTCACTGGCAGAGGGTTGCAGGAGGCCTTAGCAGCTGGAAACGGAGCTCAGGAGCCCATTTTTGCTGGCAGAGGCACCGTGGGCTGGTCCTTCACTGTTTCCAGGGTGGCTCTGCGGGCCAGAATTAACCACCCTGTAGTCCAGATCTGGTCCCTGGCCCTTGAGTTTGATACCCCTAGCCTAACATTACAGTTTTATATCATGACAGTTGTTAAGCAAGTCATAGGTGACTGGACTCAATTTTACAATCTTTTTTGCAGAGGTTGTTAAGAGTCATTAAATAAACCCATTGTCTGCAATGGGTGCTTTTTGCTCGAAACTGGAATTAAATAGAGGTTTCTGGCAAAAAAATACCCGTTGTGAATCATAATAACATGATTGCAGGAGGCTGCAAATGGCCATAAATAAGGGCTGGTTGCAGAGCACTCAAAATGTGATAACATGGCCATGGGGGGGGGGAGCTACTGAATCCACATCATAAATAGCCCCGAGGAGACCTGCCGTTTCTTCAAATGCTCACTAAGCAACCAGTTATAAGTCAAGGACTTCGTGTATCCTCAGGACATGTTGTCTAAATAGGCCAGAGCCATAAAAAGCCGTATAAACACTTCTTCTGCTACCAGCCAGCTGCTGTTCCCAGGTGATTATTTTTACATCTTAAACAGTAAAATAAAATAATAATCTGCTATATTTCAGAGCAAGATTTCTGATTGATCTGTTTGATTGGTCTCTTCATAGGGGTTTTAAAATCAGAAGAGAAAAAATTGGCCAACATATTTCAAATTGGGTAGGAAAGGAAACGTATTAAAAAGCATTCAGAAACTAAGCAATTCTGCACATTGTAGGAAAGCTGTGTTAGTCTATGATAGCCAAAAATCAGAGGGAATTTGGCATCACCTTTTCTTTTTAGATTTTAGAATTAGTTTATTGGAAAGCTCCAGATTTCAAGGACATTGTGCTAAGCCAAAATATTTTGAGTTTGCTTTGGCCTTACTTTATTGTGCAGGATGCCATGGTTGTTAAAGCATAATGTGCAACTCCACTGTGGTGGATCATCTTATCCAACAAACCATGTTAAAATGAACTGTGGCTTGTGCAATGTATGAATCAGAGCATGTTGTCTGAAAATGGGCAATGTAATCCTTCTTTCGACCATGAGATGGTGGGGTTGAGATGCAAATCTGAAAACAAAACCTGGAAATATCCACCTTCCTGCTCAGAACAATGGCTAGCTTTGATGCTAAAAAGCTCTTTGAAAGAATATTTTCCTCCTCCAGGTATCCACAAAGACCTCTGCGCCAGGAGCCTCCAACCTTGGCCACTTTAAGACTTGTGGACTTCAACTCCCAGAATTCCCCAGCCAGCATGGGATTCTGCAAATTAAAGTCCACAAGTCTTAAAGTGGCCAAGGTTGGAGATCCTGCTCTTCACCATTAAGAGGTGGTCAGATGAAAAAAAAAAATAGCATTAAAGTTGCCCTGCGGGCTGCAGAAGGAGAAATGTCTTACAACACAAACTCCCAAATCCTTGAGGTGCACCTGAAATACGGATTATTCTCTGTGGCCATGATGGCAAATTTATGACAGCGAAGCTGGCTGGGGAATTCTGGGAGTTGAAGTCCGCCAGGCTTAAAGTGGCCAAGGTTGGAGACTCCTGCGTTTAGCGCAGCACTGGAAGATCTGAAGGACAGGATCATCACGGAGAAATTCGTTCCATGCGGCCACTAAGAGTTGACACTGACTTGATGGCAAGTAATCATCATTAATCAGCCCAAATCACCCGAAGGAATCAAGGCACAGATTGAAACCTTCGCTGAAATGGGATTAGGATCCAGGCCAGCTGTAAGAGCTGTCTAGCTAATTAACTTGCTTAGTGGAAGCATGGCCGGTAAATTTATGACTTTCGCATAATAATATGCAACCTGAGCTCCTGGGAGAGTGAACATCTCTGAACCTTGAAAAATACTGTTAATGCCACATCGCAATCTGAACAAAGGCCTTGTTAATAGATGGAGGTTCTGCTTAAGGCAACAACCCAGGTTTATTTTTATTATTTTTGTTGCTGTGGCTGGCTGTTTTTTTTTTCCATATTCTTGTTTTTCCTCTGTGCTTTAGCAGTTTCCTTAGCTTAATCTGCTTGATTATATTATCATTCATTATTGCAGTTAGCTGTTGTTTTTTCTGTGTTGCAAAAAATTTAAAGCAATACAAAATTGCAGGCTAACACAACTAGTCTGTACACATTACATGCATGAGCATTCCCATTGTGATGTGCATGGTTTTGAATTAACATAATTTGTGCGTGTGGGGGGAACACAATGATCAACTCACAAGTAATAGGTGATGGAACCTCCACGATCCCCATATGATAAGGAAACAGTTATACATGGACAGAAGTCAAAAAAGTCAAAATGGTGGCTGTGATCAAAGCCGTTTTCCTTTTCTGGATGTGTTGCATGCACTACCCAGGCAAAGAAAAAGCCCCCATCTTGCTGACAAATTTGGGTGTCATGGTCTTAGTGGAAAAGCAACAAGAAAAAGAAAAAAAGGGAATCCTGGGAAGTCCACACATCTTAAAGTTGCCATGGTTGAAAAAACCACCGCTATAGTAGTTCTTACTGTTCTTACTTCATCTGTATGAGGGTAAGTTCACAACACTGACCCTTGTCAATCATTTTCTGGATCATCCTTACAGTCAGCACTAGAGCTGTGGGGGCTCAGTGGTGAGAATGCAGCATTGCAGGCTTATTCTGCCAGCTATCAGCAGTTCGATCCTGACTGGCTCAAGGTTGACACTGCTTTCCATCCTTTCAAGGTTGCTAAAATGAGGACCTGGATTGTTGGGGGAGAGAGGCTGACTCGCAAACTGCTTAGAGAGGGCCGCAAAGGACTATGAAGCAGTATATAAATCCAAGCGCTGTTGCTGTTGCTACCTCCTGAAGTGCAAGGCATGGTTCGAGCAGGAATCCATGCAGGGCTAAAGTGGTTGGGAATACCAGTACAGGACAGCAAGTTATGGCCCCAAAAGGCCTCCTGCTGAGACATTAATATGTTTAAATGCTTATTTTCTTTGATGTTTGTGTCCCTGCAGTTGGTCTCAGACAGATACGCCTTTTACTTACAATAAGTTTATTTAGTGACCGTTCAAAGTTACCGCAGCACTGGAAAAAAGAGACCTATAACTATTTTTCACATTTCCGACAGTTACAGCATTCCCCATGGTCATGTGATCAAAATTCAAATGCTTGGAAACTGACCCATATTTCTGACAGTTGCAGGTCCTGGGATCATATGATCACCTTTTGTGAGTCAAGTCAACGGGAAAGCCAGGTTCACTAAGACCCATTATTAATTTAACAAGTGCCGTGATTCACTTAACTGAGCCCAGAAAGGTCATAAAATAGGGCAAAACTGACTGAGCAACATAAATGTTGGGCTCAATTGTGGTCGTAAATCAAGGATTAACTGTACTGCTTAATCTAGGAGCCAAACTGAATGTGCTTTATGCAAAATGCCTCTATACCTTAGCTCTAAACCTGAAAGAGCCCATTCCTTATTGGCAACTCCCGGTAACTCTGGGGAAAAAACTAAGAGACTTGAACTGGTGACCTCCAGAAAAGGTGGTCATGTTAATCAGACTTGGATGGGAGACCTCCAGGAGATGCCAAAGTTGTAGCCTAAACTGGGAATTTGGAGAAAGGTAATAACCAACCACATTATATGCTGCCCCCCAAAATGCCATGGACCTATCACTTAGTTTATTAGGAATTCACTTCAGTGTGAGACTTTGCTTTGAACTGGCACAGACCTCTCATATTATCCACTCTGAACCTTACCTTGCATGAGACCTCTGGGGGGGTGGGGGGGAAACATGTACCCAAGCCAGCATTGCGCATGTGTGTACACATATACACACACTCAGACACACCATCAGTTTTGGATAAAAGTCATCTTTGAACTAAGAGGCGACACCCACTTGGAGACACTTAAATCGATCAGTGCAAACAAGCTTGCCTTGATGTGCTGACCCATCGGCCTTTCTTCTGCTTGTTTACTTACTGTGTGTAAGAAGATCAGCCTTCTCAGGTGAGCTTGCATGGGAATTCCCAGATTTCAAAGCCTATTTAGATGTACTGTGGAACTTTGGTGGATATTTGTGGTGACTTATTGTGACGTTTTGGAGTTGGAGTGGTGTCTTTCTTCCAATGGTGACCAGCATTTGTTCTGGCTGCTGTGAGCCTGTATTCATTAAATTATGATGTTTGTTATTAATCATCCTCCTCTTCTAATGACCCCATAATCCTCTGTGGGGTGGAGTCTGGGCAACTGAATAGAGCTGAGTTTTTACTGGCCGGATGCCCTTCCTGTCACCAATGCAGAGTTTTGTTCAGCAGATATAGTCTCATTGTGCCCAGAGAGAAATATCTGCCTCCACCCAGGATTGAACTTACAACCTCTTGATTGTGAGGCAAGAGCTCTACCTTTAGGCCACTGTACCACTCATGTTTGTTTTTAATGCTTCATGAAAATATCAGCTCGTGCTTCGCTATGAAATGATGTGGTCGGGCTTAGTTTTTGGGAAGGAAAATAAGGAAAAAAAATTCTGCCTCTGCCTACCAGCATCCATTGGTATTCATCTGGCTAGCATCCTGTCAGTGTGTGAGATAGTTGAGGGTTGTTTGGAAACTGAAACAGTATTTTCTGTGTGAGCAAGGAGACAGCAAGGAGCCTGGGTGCGGCTTAGCTCAACTGTTCTGTTCTAAACCTGCTTGGTGCTCTGAAACTGACACTGAAACAGAAACTCCTCACCTCTGTTTGTGTTTTGCATTTGGAAGAGATTCCTTTTCAGGTGGGGAGGGGGAGTAGAAATCCTTAGCATCAGAGTGTAATAATAATAATAATAGCAATAACAGTAATAATAATAATAATAATAATAATAATAATAATAATAATAATAATAATACATACTCTAAATGCTTCGATGGTCATTTTGAAAAATCCTTTCCTAGTGATTCCCTAGAAGGCAAAGAGGAACATATGTGCCAAATGTTAAGTTTGTAGGCTTTACGGTTCTGGAAATTTTATGATGATTCCTAGCAGTTGTGGCTGCATTTCGTATTTAAATTGCAAATTTTTCTGCCCTGTCCTTTGTCCGTTTTCAGGGTTTTTTAATATTCCCACCATATGTGATGAAACATTCCTTCTTTTTCATGACATTGCACGCATTGTGTGACTGCAGGGTTTGTGTCTCTTTTGATACTACTGATGGGGTTGTGCAACATCCATAAAACACTTTGTAACCGTTTCCCTTTGTGAGATACAGGAGCCCTCCACTTCCAACCATTTGGATTTAGGACCTAGCTGAAAAAGGGGACTTTTAACCGAAGTTCTGATGGTTGGTGGCCCCCGTTATGGTCATGTGGCTGCACTTCGGGTGCTCAGCAACAGGACATCACATGGCTGCATTTTATGATGGTTTTGCCAAAAACCGGTTCTTCTGTGTACAGCAAAACCACACCACAGCAAACAACGGGTTTGTTTAACCACAAACCTTTGTTTAACAGCTGGAGCGTTTCCACTTACGACACGGACACATTCGCTGAAAAAAAAAAAAAACCCGCAGTAAAATCAGTCTTGCAAACATTATACAGTGAGTCCTCAACTTACAACTGTTCATTTAGTGACCAAAGTTACAGCAATTTAAGAGGAGATGGCAGACATACTGCATGAAGAAAGATTATTGAAGCTTATAAGTACGATGTGCAGGTTAAGGTCAGAAGTTGGAAGGCTAGGATTATGTAGACCTAATTGTGTTATTATTGCTAGCATTTGTGTAAAAAATATATATTGAACCAGTCAATACACCGTCTCCAAAATATATATGGACCAGAGGTGGGTATTCAGCCAGTTCTGTCTGGTTCTGCAGAACCGGTAGCAGAAATTTGGAGTAGTTCAGAGAACCAGTCAATCCCCCCTCTGACTGTCCCCACCCCCATCTCTTCTCTGCCTCCCATCGAGTCCCAGATGATCGGCTGAGTCTTCTTGGGTTGCCCTGCACAGGAGAACGGAGCTGGAAAGCAGGTTAGTGGGGTGGGGTGGGAAGGGAGGGGGGATTTTGCAGTATCCTTCCCCTGCCACACCCACCAAGCCACACCCACCAAGCCACACCCACAGCAGCGGTAGTAAAAAAGTTTGAATCCCACCACTGGTATGGATGTTAAAGGAAAATTACAAATAAAACATATATGTTTTTTAAAAAGTTACAATGGTACCGAAAAAAGGGACTTAGGATTGTTTTTCACTGTCACGACCTCTGCAGCATCCCCATGATCCTGTGATCAGAATCCAGATGCTTGGCAACTGATTCATACTTATGATCATTCCCTTTTCCCAAGATCACATGATCCCCTTTTGCGACCTTCTGACAAGAAAAATCATGGGGGAAGCCAGATTCACTTAGCACCTAAGTTACTAACTTAACAACAGCAGTGATTCACTTAGCAAATGTGGCAAGAAAAGTCATAAAATGGGACAACACTCATTAAACAAATGTTCCACTTAGCAACATCAATTCTGGGCTCAATTGTAGTTGTAAGTTTATTGATTTATTCATTTATTTATTTGATTTGTCAATTACTTACAAGATAATAGGTATAAGTATAAAGATGGTTATATGAATATACATATATGAATACATGAAATGGATATGAATAAGAAAAAAAGAAACTATCGGACAGGGATGGTAGGCATGATTGGTGCGCTTATGCATACCCCCTACAGGCCTCTTAGGAAAGGGGTGAGGTCAATAGTAGACAGTCTAAGGTTAAAGTTTCTAGAGTTTGGGGAAAAAAACCACAGAATCAGGTAGAGAACTCCAGACATTGACCACTCTGTTGCTGAAGTCGTATTTCCGACAATCAAGTTTGATGCGGTTAACCTTGAGTTTGTATCTATTGTTTGCTCTTGTGTTGTTATGGTTGAAGCTGAGGTACTCATTGACAGGTAGGACATTGCAATGTATGACTGAGGTCTACCTGTAACTTATGACCATAACGGGCAGGCTCCATTACAGCCGTAACTGGAAGACTACCTGTAACCGGCTATAATTTTGGTAGATTTAATAAATCGTTCCTCCCATTGTACAGTTGATTCTTTCTTTGAAATTTTGCATCCATTGGTCTGGATGACACCGTTGTGATGTTTTTGATTCACCTGATGCAGGAACAATGAAGTCGTGGTCCTCAGAGTCCAAACACACCCCAAAAGTTTGCAAAGGTGAAATCGGAGCTCTGGGAGATGCCTCGTAGGATGGTGGTACGGCCTCATAGTATGGCCTTGTAGTACGGTGGTTCTTCCGTCAGAATCATCTTGGCCTCGATCCATGTAAACATCCCGTGTAAACATCTCCTCAGCCCAGAGGTCCAGCTCTCCTCTTGGGAACTTCCATGCTGTGCTCTTGGCTGAAGCACAAAACCCCTTTTTCCTGGATGAAACCGCTCCTTTCGATACCCAGTTTAGCCTATTGTCATCACACTTCCTGCTAGACTCCTCTCTGAGGACTAACCAGGACTTGGCCTTGTTTAGTTCTGAGCAGGAGCGACAAAAAAAAAAAAAAAAAGAGCGGATTTGGGTGTGTCATCTCTTGTGTGCTTGCTCACTTGGGAATGTTTGTGTTGGTTTAAGTCACAGAGTAAAAATTTCAAAGAGTTCGAGGCCTGTGGACTTCAACTCCCAGAATTCCCTAGCCAGCCACAAATCTGAGATTGAGAAACCCAGTTTAAGTTTAAACCATGCCAAGGAAGAGTGGGAATTGGGCTTCAAACACCAAAGGACCATCTGGAGAAATAGCCACAGAACCAGATGATTAAATGATCCATGTGAAAAAAATCTTCTTTGCCTTCTTTGATAAAAATGAGGAAACCTGGGAGTGGAAAAAGTCCTTATCTTACAACTTCAATTGAGACCGGAACTCCCGTTATTAAGCAATGCAGTCATTAAGCAACTCATGCTGTTTTACAACATTTGGTCACGGCTCTTTAAACAAATCCAGCTTTCTCCATTGACCCAAAGGTGACAATTGGCAACTGGACATTCTTGTTTTTTTTTCTTTGAAGACATTTCACTTCTCATCCAAGAAGCTTCTTCAGCTCTGACTGCATGGTGGGGAATGGAAGGATTGATAGTCCTTGCAGATTGCTGGTCATTTGCATCCTTTCTAAAGAGTCGTTGAGGCCACTTGGAGGTTTATCTGTGTTTTAATCATGTGACCAGGGGATGCTGCAGTGGTCGTAAGTGTGAAAAACGGTCGTAAGTCACTTTTTCAATGCCGTTGTAACCTTGAATGGTTACTCAATGAATGGCTGTAAGTTGAGGATTACCTGCATTCAACAACGGCTGAAATCAAGTGTGAATGAATACCACCTGATTTTGTTACGTCCCAAAGATAGATTTTGAAAGGCAGTTTGATCTCTGCTTGCCTTCCATTGAGCCCGGAGTTCCCCAACTTCTGTCAACTTATCTGAGCATGCTCCAACCACAGCAGGTATTGTTAGGCTCCGCCCTTACCCTAAAGGCTCCACCCCTGTTATGACAGTCCCTGCTGTTTGCACCTCTTGAAACCTGTGTGGTAAAAGAAAATTGACATTTCATCATTCCAACCCCACCTATTTAGATTCCAATCAAATGTCCAGCCATGGCTGAAATGCTGGCTGGAGACGCTTATTTTTCCTTGCTGAAAAATGTAGGAAGGAAGATCTTTGAAATAAAGGCTTAGAGCAGGGGTCTCCAACCTTGGTCACTTTTAAGCCTGGCGGACTTCAACTCCCAGAATCCCCCAGCCAGGCTGAAAGTGGCCAAAGTTTGGAGAGCTCTGACTTAGACAGCCATGTTTTCCCAGACTGCTGATGAACTGCAACTCCCAGCATTCCCACTCTTCGACAATGCTTTTTGGGGCTGCTGGGGATGGTAGTCCAGTAAGCTCTGGAGCCACAAAGATTGCCCAGCTGGGAAAACGGCCCAGGCGTCGGCTTTGGCGTGGCTTTCCTTGGATGCCTCCGAAACATCCCATTTAAAAACGCTTCCCTTGCTCGGGCAAGAGCAACAGGCCAAAAAACAAGCTCAACGGTCATTATTCCCAGGATAGAGGAAAGGAAAGACGGCAGCAACGGGGAGAGGAGCGGGAGGAAGGGTTGGGCCAAGCAGCTCGGCGCAATTCCCCGCGGGAAAGCGAACCCGAGCCGCACCTCGCGCGGTTCGAGGCCAGGCGCCCGCGGCGGCCTCGGAAGCTGCGCGGAGGAGGCGCGCCGCTTGGGAGCCGGGCTGTCCCTGCGTCTGGCCGGAGCCGCCAGCCGGCCTCTGGCGTGGCCCGCGCCCCTGCCCCGCCGGCCCGGAGGAGCCCCTCGTCCCCCGGCTTGGCAACCAAAAGAGCCTCGGCTTCGCGCAAACGGCCTCTCTGTCTCTCCCTCAGCCGCGGCTCCCCTCGGCTCCTCAGGCGCCATGAGGCGGCGAACCTTGACTGAAGAGCCCCCAGAATGAGGGGCTTCGGGGGGCTCCGCTGCCGTTGCGCAACTCGAGAGGCGAAAAGCGGAAGGGGCAGAGAAAGGGGGGCTGCTTCTGCCAGCCCCTCACTCCCCGGGCGCGCGTGGGAGATGCCTTCCCGCTCACTCCCCGCCTGTGGAGGATCCCGCTCCCAGCGAGGCTCCCTCAAAACGCGCGGCAGACTCCGCCTTCGTCTGGCGACCGAGGGGTTTTGGTTTTTGTTTTCCCGTCTCGCTCGCTTCAGCCACTCCTTGTCGCGGCGGCAGCGGCCACGGGACCCCGTTCCCGCCGGCGACCCTCCCCGCCCCTTCCCCGCATCGCCGAGCGCGACAGGGCGGCAGCCGGAGCCCCGCCAGCCGAGGTGTCGCCGCGGAAGGCGTCGCTTCTCGGCGGACACGTGCGGACATCGCCGCTGTCTCACCGTTTCCGAGGCCGGGAGTCCGGCGCGCCGGGAGGGAGCCGCTCCTGCCCGCCAACCCCAGGGCCGCGCCGGGCGCCAGAGGGCCGAGGCGGCCTCCGGCGGCGAGGCCGGACTCGGGAGGCGGGCCGGGTGGCGCGGGGGAGGCTCCGGCGCGGCGCGGAGGGCGGCCGGGGGCGGAGCGCAGCCGGGCGGCCAGGAGGCGTGGGGACCGGCTCGGCCGCCGCAGCTCAGCTCAGCCAGCAGCGGCGGAGCAGCCCAACGGCAGCCCCAGCAGCGGCCCAGACCCGGCTCGGCTCGGCCCGCCCGCCCGCGCAGCTCAGCCGGCCCGGGACGATGGCGCTGCGGCGGCAGGAGCAGGCGCTGTCAGAGGAGCAGGGCGCCCTGGAGGCGGAGGAGTCGGCCGAGGAGGAGGAGGGCGAGGGCGGCGGCGGCCGGGCAGCTTCGGGGGCCCGCGAGAGGCGGCCGGGGCCGGCGGCGATGTCCGACTTCACGCCCCCCGACGGCGGCTTCGGCTGGGTGGTGGTGCTGGCGGCCACCTGGTGCCACGGCTCCATCTTCGGCATCCACAACAACTTCGGGATTCTCTACGTCCTGCTGCTGCGTGAGGTCGGCGGCACCGAGCAGGACCAAACGCTGGAGTTCCGCACAGGTGAGGCGCTTTCCACCGCCCCGTCGGGCTGGGACCCTCCGGCCTCTCCTTGCCCGCCCGCCCGGCCGGGGATCCCCTCCCTCCTTGGAAGCCCCCGGGCACCGCAGCCCGGGGGAGCCTGCTGCCCCGAAGCCGCGCTTCGCCCGCCCCTTCGCGGCCCCGGGTCAGCGAGCGCCCCGCGAGGAGGAGGCCCGGGGCGGCTCTGCCGGCCGTGCGCCCCCTCGGGCCGGGCAGCCCCTTCCCGGCGCCTTCAGACGGGCAGCGCCGAGCCGAGGCGCGGCTGGTTTCCTGCCCGGTTGGCGCCCCGCGGATGGCGCTCGATCCCGGCCGGGTGGAAAGGCGGTCCCGCCGGACTTCAACCCGAGCAGCGTCTCCTGGTCCTGAAAGGACTTCGCGTCTCTCTCCCGGCCCAGGCGAGACAAGGCGACAGTGGGGCGAATTCTGCAAGGTGGCCTCCCGGAAAAGCCGCCTTGCTCCGTCCCGACTGCGCCGGTGCCCAGCCCGATCCAGCGCGGCTGCTTTGCGCCTGCCGAGCTCCATCCTTTCTTTCCGCACATCGCGTGGGCTACAGCCTCAGTTCAGAGGGTGGCGGAGATCCCGTGGGATTGACCGGGAGCGACTGTCAAGAAACAAGAATTCCCCGAGTCTCCGTCTCCAATCTGGTCCCTGCTCAATTCCTTCCACCACAACTCCCATCATCCTGTGAGCTGGTCTTGACTTGGGGAGGTGGTTCTGCCTGCCTCCAAGATTCCCTCTTGGCTTCTCACAGGGCCCCAAACTGTGCGGAATAGTTTTGGTCAAGCATTTTGAAACAGACTGGTGCGGGATATACCTATATACATATCACGTCCACCCTAGTGTGGATGGAGAACCTGTCTTAAAAAATAGGTAACATTAAAAAAAAACCCAGCAACTCCTTTAATTGTTCTCTAGATTAGATTGTAGAAAATGGCCCGCTGGAAACCAGCTTCTAATCCAAGCAGTGAATTATGAGAAATCCTTGATGCTCTCGAGCTTGGTTGTTTTCTTGCAAATGTTTCATTACCCAAACTAGATAATATCGGTGCTAGTTGACTAACACTGATGATGTTACTTAGTTTGAGTAATCTGGGAAAAATAATCAAGTTTAGAGAGCACCAAGGACTCCTCATTTCAAACGTGAGCTATAAATATTCTCCTTTATTGGTGAATTACGAATTAGAAGCCCACCATGTTGGGCCTTGAGACTTAAATTTATTTATTTATTTATGTATTTGATTTATAATGCCGTCTATTCTCCCATGGTGACTCAAATTGCTCTGGTTTCTTGTGATTTTATTCCATGGACCGAATCGGGAATCTGTTGGTTAGCTGATATAATATAATAGAAATATCATCAGCAACAGAGTAGTTGCCTTTGTGACACAGCTTCTTGTGAAAACATCAAAATAATTTGCTTGTTTGAGCAAAGCCAGTTCAGACTAACAGGTGAAAGCAAATTCTGCATACGGGCCTTGATATTGTCTTAAAATGCCTCTAAAAACAGGCATTCTGCATTCCTAGTATGCGACAACGATGAAATCATATGCAACCTTGATCTGAAAGAAAATGCTGTTGAGAGACATGCCATATGTATGTTGTTATAGAATGGCTGGAATCAGCGTACAATTTGAGCTACAGGGGCAGGGAGGAGGATAAGGCTTGTAGCTACTATTGTTATATTAAACACATCCACCCAAAAGCATAGCATTGATCCAACATTTCTAGTAAACATAACAAAACTACAACAAGTGTGGCCGTTCCAAGATATATATTTTTAAATTGAGTTCTGAGGATACTGCAGTAAATAGTTGTGTTTTACCTTCAAGGTTGCATCCTGGTATGTTTTGCCTTGTAGTGTGGTGGAACAGACTGTCTGAAACTTCGAGTTTTTGAGCCATTTGGAGCGAATGGGAATAGTAATCTAGCTGTGTGGAGTCAAAGCTGGGAGTTGGAGAAGCCAAAATATTTTAGTTTCTGCTCCTCTTTTAAAGGGAAATTGCAAGTAAAGACTTTGAATGGCACCAATATTTTGAAAGCTATCCAAATGGGACCGGCGGAGATAGATTTGGAGTGACTTGCTGTTGGATCTCTTCCTGTAAAATTGCTGGAAGACAATTTCATTGTCTTGTTGTAGGACCACCAGATACGTCTTGCTTAGGCCATAAATTCGGCAGGCAGCTTTATTGTTGATATGAAAAACATTTCATTTCACGGTATTTTCTTCCCTGAACAGGGAAATCCCCCTGCACATATTGATTGAGTGTCCTATAAACATTTGAAGCCAAGGGAATTCCCTCTGCCAGACTTCAAATTTTCAAGTAAAGCCCCAAATTATTTTCTTCTCTTGGAAGCTATTTCTTCCTTTCCAATAGGCACACCTGTGATTTAATACAGGTCGTCTTTGACTTAAAGCAGTTCATTTAGTGAACATTCAAAGTTACAACATTGCAATCTTTCTTGCCACGATTGTCAAGTGAATCACTGCAACTGTTAGTAACAAGGAGGTTGAGTGAACCTGGCTTCCCCTTTAACTTTGCTTGTCAGAAAGTTACAAAAGTTGATCACATGAGCCCCCTAGGAGACTTCAACCATCATAAATATGAGTCAGTTGCCAAGGGTCTGGATTTTAATCATGTGACCAAGGGATGCTGCAACCTTTGTAGCTCTGAAAGACAATCATAGGTCACTTTTTTTGGAGCCATTGTAACTTTGAAAGGTCACTAAACCAACTGTTGTAAGTCAGGGATTACCTGTACTGATGTTTCTAGTATTGTGGGAGCCAGTTTTTGACTGCTTGTGGTTGGTTGCAGATTGCCCCGTTCCTACGTCTGGTGGGGTCTCTGTTCTTTCCTGGACAAAATTGCCCTAAACCCTGCAGACTGAGAGCAGGACAATTGCAGCAATAGGGTTTGGTTCATCCCCGTCTTCTTCCCTCCACCTTGTCTCTATAATGGGCGATGGGAGACTTTTGGGGTCAAGTACAAAGCAAGAGATGACCTCCTTGGCCAGTGAAGCCCTTTCACGCATTCCTTGGTGCCCTTTCTTTGTCTCCAACGGGCCTCTTAGTCCAATCAAAACCCAGGTTCTGTTTCCAGGCTGCCTTATTCTTGTTTCCCCAACAATAAATGCTTTGTTTGCCACCTTGGGGGCTGGCTGGAGGAGGAGGCTGCCTGCGAAGGAAGCAGTGGAAACCCTTACGCTCATATTGACAGGTTTCTCCCTTTGGCCTTAGAGGTAGGGCTGGAAGCTAAAACATACGAAGAACAGTTGCAGGAACTGGGCATGTCTAGTCCAGTAGAAAGAAGAAATAGGGGTGACATGATATCAGTCTTCCAATATCTCAAGGACTTTTCCACAAAGAAGAGGGAATCAAGCTATTCTTCAAAGCACCTGAGGGCAAGACAAGAAGCAACAGATGGAAAGGAGAGAAGCAATCTAGAGCTAAGGAGAAATTTCCTGACAGTCAGGACAATGAACAAGTGGAACAGCTTCCCTCCGGAAGTCGTGGGAGTTCCAACACTGGAGGCTTTAAAGAAGAGATTGGACAACCATTTGTGTGGAATGGTGTAAGGTCTCCTGCGTGACCAGTGGTTAAAATAACTCCATTATTTTGTTACAATTGGGACTGGAATTTCCCCTGCTAAGCAGTACATTTATTAAATGACTTATGCCCAATTTTATGCCCTTTTTGTTGCAGTTCTTAAGCCGGTTGTTAAGTGAATCTGGCTTTCTCCAGTGACTTTGCTTGTTGGAAGCTGACTGGGAAGGCTGCAGGTGGCGATCCTGTGACCCTGGGATGCTGCAGCCATCATAAATATAGTACATGCTGGTAGCCGAGGGCCCAAAATTGATCACATGACTGTGAGACCCTGTGATGGTCTTAAGTGGAAGGGCCAGTCCTAAATCACCTTTTTTCAGGGCTTTCGTAATTTTGGATGGTTCTTAAAGTGAAGGGTTGTAAATCGAGCTCTATCTGAATATGCTTGAAAATGCTTTTCTTTTTTTCATTTGCCGCAAGGATGATACTTTTATTACCTGGTCAATAATGCAACCCACAAGAGCTGTGGTGGCACATTGGTTAGAATACAGTATTGAAGACTAACTCTGCCCACTGCCAGGAGTTTGATCCTGACTGGATCAAGGTTGACTCAGTCTTTCATCCTTCCAAGGTTGGTAAAATGAGGACCCAGATTGTTGGGGGCAAAAGGCTGAAAAGTGTAAACTGCTTAGGGAGGGCTGTGAAGCACTGTGAAGCGGTATATAAGTCTAAGGGCTTTTGCTCCTGCTATTACGTTTGGGGCCCCAAACCCTTCTCCTCTACACCATGTGGTTTGGATCAAAAATATAGGCTCTATTTTAGATTGGGGGTGTTATAGAGCAAAATAGGTAGCATAAATCTTTCAGATATTTAAAACATGTAATTTTATCATTTTTAATGACCGGTTCAGTGAACCGGCAAATCCCATCCCTGGCTGGCCCCGCTCTGCCCTTCCCAGGAGTCTCTGTGTGGCCCGTTTTGGATGCCAGGTAAGCGCAAGGCCCCCACAGAGGTTCGGGGAGGGCGAAAAACGGGCTTCCCGGAGGTTTGGGAAGAACAGCCATGGTGCAGGAGGCCAACTAGGCCCACCGAGCAACTGGGCAGAGAACCAGTTGGTAAAATTTTTGAAGCCGAATCCCGGTTGCCTCCAAATACTATTTGTCAATCATGGACTTTTCACCCCTGTTGTTCTAGTGGTAGAGCTTGCATTTCTCCACTAAGTTCATCTTTGCTTACTTTCTCTAATTTTTCCTAAAAAAATTAAAATATTTCCAAATATCAGCCCTTCAGGGTAGACAGGTAAGAAAAAGATGAGATCCCAGTGTATTGTTGTGGAGTAAAGCCTTCTAAATTTCTCTCTGCCTCATCTTATGCCAATGAAATCAAAGATCCTTATTTTGAGTTTCTTTTTCATTCTTCCTTCAGTCTGTGACTGCATAAAACCTTCCCCCATTTTTTCTTTCTCCAAGCTCAGCCCTAATTTCTTTTACAATACATTACCTCATCTTTGGTGTTTTCCATAGATGAAATTATGTTTAAGAGGCCATGATTTCTGTTAAATCCCATTTAAACTGACCTGCTAAATCACATTTTCAATTAAAAAATAATCACCAACCACCAGAATATTATTTTTTAGAATTTCTTTTTTTGGATTGAAGGGGAAATATGTAGATTTTGATAGGAGTTCTTCTCACAATGGATTCTTTGCAAAGATTTTTTGGGATACCAGTTTGTACACACAGCTAGGAGAGCCATTGTTGCCTTTAGATAGGTTGAGGCCAGAATTGTCAGCTGCCTGAGTGTATTTAATGTTGTTTGTTTGTTTTAACCCTTTAGTCATGTCTGATTCTTGGTACGTTTATTAGCCAAGTGCTTGTCCATACTACCCTGTCAAGCACAGCTCCTTTGTTGGTTGTTCATCTTTGCATCAGCTTTGATGGTATGAAGCCAATGAGTTCTTCACTTGCTCTTTCTCCTTGTTCCAGTAACCATTCTAGTGTCATTGACTTCTCCAATGAATTTGCACGCATGACATGGGCAAAGTACAATCAGAAGTAGTCTTGTGATTTTGGCTTCTAGTGATGTATCTGGTTTTATTGTGATGTATAGTTGCAGAATAATGTAGCACCGGTAAACTCTGGCTATTTATCGAAACCAACAATGAATTGAACAACAGAAGTACCTTGGAGGTCTTCTAGTCCAACCCCCTGCTCTGGCAGGAGACTCTATACCATTTCAGACAAAAGATTGTCCAATCTCTTCTTGAAAACTTCCAGGGGTGGAGCATCCACAACTTCTGGAGGTCATTGTGGGAGCAGAATTGAGGATGCAAAGTCATTCAGGCAATTCACTCTGAAAAACTGCCTGCCCTAAAACAGCTCAAAGAGATCCTACAGTTTAAATTATGCCAAACGTCCATGACACAAGGAAATGGACAGAGCAGCTGGAATGAAGAGACATATGTTTGTTATCAAGTGAAGGTCATAAGTGATGCCTTTCAGGGCTAGATTGTAATCCGTTATGGAACAAAGTGTGTGGTTACAACCCTTCTATTGAGAATGTCCTTCGACTACATCCAAGTGCATCCTTGGTAAATGAAGATCTGTGGGATCCTTGGGGCTCTCTGAGCTTGATTGTTTGCTTTCAGACATTTCATTGCGCAGCTTGGTAACCTCATCAGTGCCAATGGGTGTGAGGTTTGCTCTCTATTTATGTACAGTAACTTGCCTTGTTCTGTGTTGGTGGGATGCGGTTTTTCTCCATATTGTTTTCTGCTTGATTGTTTGTGGGAATTGATAGTTCTTTGATTGGGATGTTGACCTCTTCAAATGGCATTTGCCAATGAAAAAGAAATGCTGAAGCACATGCAGTTGCTTCTTGTTGGGTTATATTTTTATTAGGAATATAAGCAAACAATGAATACATTGCAATGTAGTGGAATGTGCTTGTGCACATGTCTAAATCAGAAATAAATTGATAGATAAGAAAACAAAAACAAAAATTGGGCTGTACTTCAGTTGAACTATGGCAGCCACCATCTTGACTTTTTTTAATCGTGCTCTGCAGTCCCACCCCCCACCCCCACCCCCAGTGTCTTCACTTGAGATGAATCAGGATGAGGAGCTGGAATTGACTCTGGAGTTCAGAAGTGGGTTGCAGAGATTTTACTCCATGAGTTGGGGATGCTCCATCACTAGTAGGTTTCATAAATAGACTGGTCATCCGATTGTCAGGGATAGTATAAGGTCTCCTGCTTGAGCAGGGGGGTGGACTAGAGGACCTCTGAGATCCCTTCCAACTGTGTTATTTTCTTTTATTCAGCTTAGCTTGAATGCCGGTTGCAGGGAAGTGGACAGGCAGAAAGGGCGATGGGTCTGTCTCCTGCTTCTGCTTCCAAGTGTGCCTCTTGTCTCTCAGCCTTCCCCTCCACCCCGGGAACAAAATGCTGGACAAGCATTTGTGATGTTCTTATGTGCAACGCACACTTCTTCCTAAAGTGCTCTGTCCAAAGCAACAGCCGTTCAAAGCCAACGAAGCAGAAACAGCAAAAGGGCCAGAAGAGCTTTTGCTAACACTACAGGTCCTCTGTGGTTCTCTGTGTAAGTTTTTGGGTTGTTGTTTTTTTTTTGCTTTTAATGAATATTTTTGCTTGTCCAAAGAAGATTAAAATACAAACCATCAAAAAAATGGTGAACAGTAATAGCCTTATAGAACACTAAAAGCCTTATAGAAAATTTACTGATCCCCAATCCATCCCCAATCATCCCAAATATTGACCCTAATAATTGGTCCTAAGTCAGTGGTGGGATTCAAAATTTTTTTACTACCGGTTCTGTGGATGTGGCTTGATGGGTGTGGCAGGGGAAGGAGACTGCAAAATCTCCAGTCAGGGATGGTATTTGCCAGTTCTCTGAGCTATTCAAAATTTCTGCTACCGGTTCTCCAGAACTGGTTAGAACCTGCTGAATGCCACCACTGGTCCCAGAGATCAAATATCCAGCTTTGTTTCTTTATCGTAGCATCTTTTATCATTTGCTGATTGATTACTTATGGTAAAAGTCCAGTCTCCAAAGCCAAAAAAAACAAAACAAAAAAAAACATATAAAATGATTTCTCAATTAGTTGTTCGCAATCTCTACCGAAACCCTCCAGAAAAACATTGGATACTTGTCCACCCAGAAAGTTCTCTGCTATTAGATCTGTGCCTGATACTGAAAGTGGAAAGAGATTGCCTGAGATTTTGTGCTGTTTGCTTGGCTCTTGATTGACACACAGAGACACAGGCATATGCTTACGCATGAACGTGCACGCGCGCGCGCGCACACAAACACACACACACGCTCTGACTCACATTGCTCTGGGTGTGTTTTTAAAGAGCAGAGAGCCCGTCTCAGGAAAAGCTGGGTATTTGGAGAAAGGATGTCAAACACATGCAGAGCTCCATTTCTTTTTTCTAGATTTTCTACTGGTTTGGGGGTGCAGAAAAGCCCCGCTCCCCAAGAGTTGGTGGTGGAAGGACCAGGGCAGCGGGAGGGGGATGAGGCAAATCAATTTGTGTGTGTGTGTGTGAGAGAGAGACAGAGACAGAGACAGAGAGTTAGTACAGTTGGAACATGGTCGAATGAGGGAGGAGGTGGGACGATTAGGAGACTGGAGTTTTTCCAAAATGACCTCAGCGTTTTTGCACTTGCTTTGCTGAATGAAAATGTTCTTTTAATTGGGTTTGTTTATGTATGTGCATCGATTTACTCTAGCTCTCACGTATTTAATGGGCATCTTTTCAGCTAGCCAGAGGTTTGTCACTTTGTAAGAAGAGGCAGGGGGGAAAAAAAGAGTTTTTCTCAGCTTGGGTGAGAATTGCTAAGCCAATCTGGACTGCTAAGGCTCCGTGCACAGCCCTTTGTGACTCACAAATACACACAGATGCACACACACACACAAATGTAAGCACGGTGCATCTGTGCCAAATAAATTACAATGGGCTGCGTTCACACAAACCTACTAAGCCATTGCCCAGGGCTTTAATGCCACAATAATATGCACAAAAAAGTGGTTGCTTTTTTCCCCAGTTGACACTGGGGAACATGTGGTGGGCGCAGTCTCAAAATGGCTGCCATAATTACTTACAAAACCCATTTATCCAAAGGTGAACTAGATGGGCCACCTACAGTGGAGTTTGGGGGGAAATTAAAAACTGCTACAAATAAATATTGGTTCATAGCAAATCAAATTTCCCATTTATGTCTTTAATGAAAATAATTCTTAAGGAAAGGTCAGGGGTGCAACATGGAATCTGGTGGGCACCGGAGGCAAACTGACATGCATGGGCATCACTTTGCTCTGAGATTAACACAGTTTTGTAACAGGGTTTAAGCAAGTCACCACCTATTGCCACTAGGAGCAAATGACTGACCTGTTGTTTGGAATTGCAGATTATCTTATGTGATCCTGGCAAGATTTCTGTTTGCTTGAAGCAGGACAGACAAGATTTCAAAGAAGAAGGCACAAGATGGCTGCCCTCCCAGTCCTTTCTAAATCTTTACTTTGGCATCACACCATCACAAAAAGGTGATGCATTGGCATTTAGAAAGGCTGCTGACCTGTGGATTGAAAGGAGTGAGAACAAAGACGAGAGAAGCCTAGAAAACAAACTTAGTCACTTTGCTGTGAAGGTCATTAGATAGTCTACTTCGTCAGGCCGAGGATCAAAAAATGGTGACTCAGAAAGTCATCTGGGCTGCCCTGAGAGGAAAAATCAGATTAAAATGTCAGAAATTTACATTCATGATGTCGGAAGTGGATATTGTAGTACTCTTGTTTGTTTGAAACCAATTGGTGTGTAGGTTTTAGTTTGTTCAGTTAGTCCTCGACTTACGACCACAATTGAACAAACTTATTAAGTGAGACAGTTGTTAAATGAATTTTGCCCCATTTTACGACCTTTCTTGTGACAGTTGTTACATGAATCAATTAGCAGCAGAGGTGTTCAGTGAATGTGGCTTCCCCATTGACTCGGCTTGTCTGACGGTCACTGAAGGAGATCACGTGACCTTGGGATATTGCAACGGTTATAAATATGAGTCAGTTATCAGGCATCCTAATTTTGATCATGGGGATGCCGCAACGGTCGTAAGTGTGAAAAATGGTCATGTCACTTTTTCCAGTGCCATTGTAACTTCCGAATGGTCACTAAATGAACTGTTGTAAGCCAAGGACTACCTGTAATGCCTCCCTTCTTGGATAATCCTAAAGGGGAGGTGGCTAGGGGCTAAAGGTGGGTTAGTTGGCCACCATCAATGAGGTGTGTTGAGTCAATGGGTGGGAACATCCTTGGGTAGCAGGAGCTGGGCAGGAAGAGGGAGGAGGGTTGGCATCCCCTCCCTCCATCACAGGTTCTTATTGGGCTCCAAAATCCCACAAAGTCAACACAACCCCACCTGGTCTCTAGGCAATGCACCCACAAGTACTCAAAGGTTGGGACTCACTGTTTACTGTATCACAGGCATAGGTTTCTCTGTCCAGTGGTGTCCAACTCGAGGGAATGGTGCTCATCCCCATTTCTTGGCCAAGGGAGACAGAGTTGTCTGAAGATATTTCTCTGGTCATGTAGCCAACATGGCTATATGCCAAAGACCTCCCAACCAAAGTGGTACCTGTTTATCTACTTGCATGTACATGCTTTTGAACTACTAGGAACTGGAACAAGGTACAGGAAGTCACCCTGTTGCATCGTCCTTGGGTCTTGAATCTTTTTAGCTGACAAGCTTAGCATCTTTAACCACGAAGCAATCATGCCGCTAGAGTTTACTACTTGCTCGATATCCGTGCTTTGCTACGAAACTATGTGGTTGGGCTTAGTTTTTGGAGAGGAAAATAAGGGGGGAAAATCTGCCTCTGCCTATCGGCATCCATCGGTCTTCATCTGGCTAGCATCCTGTCAGTGTGTAAAAACAGTTGAGGGCTGTTTGGAAAGTGAAGCAGTATTTGTTGTGTGAGCAAGAAGGAGACAGCAAGGAGCCTGGGCGTGGCTTAGCTCAACTGTTCTGTAGTAAAGCTGCTTGGTGCTGTTTCACTAAAAGTGAAACTGAAACTCCTCTCCTCTGCTTGTGTTTTGCGTTTGGAAGAGATTTCTTTTCAGGTGGGGAGGTGGAGTAGAACTCCTTAGCATCAGAGCGTGTTAATAATAATTAATAATAATAATATAAGAAATGCTCTAAATGCTCTGATGGTAATTTCAAAAAATCCTTTCTTAGAGAGCCTCTAGAAGCCAAGAGGAACATATGTGCCAAATTTCAAGTTTGTAGGCTTTACGGTTCTGGAGATTTTGTGATGATGTGTGAAGGGCATATATATATATATGGTATTCATCTTCCTTCGGGTATTATCCCACGTCATTATAGTTGTGCTTTTAAAGTTGTAGCAACGTTTCAGCAGAATCTCATCTGCCCTCATCAGGCTTCTGTATTGAGTTTGTATGTGGGTCAGGGTCTCACAGCAGTTGGTTTTAAATTTGAGGCTAGCCTATTATTGTGGCAGAATGTTTTTTTCTACATCCTGATTGGTTGGGAGTCTTGGTCTGTGTTTATTGGACTTGGAGTTTGTTTGATTGGTATTTCTGGTTTCTTCTGTCTCTTTTGTGGCTTTGATTGGCTGGCAACACTCTGTTCTTGTGTTGGAGGCTTTCAGTGCAGCTTGGCTTCATGTGAAAGGACGGCTGTTATCTATTAGGAAGCCAGGTTTCATCTGGGTGCTTGGTGGGGGGGTGTTTGATATTTATAGATAGATAGACAGACAGACAGACATATACAGATATATAGATGTGTGCTGTTTCGCTTCCTTCAGGTATTATCCCACGTCATTGTAGTGCTGTTAAAGTTGTAGCAACGTTTCAGCAGAATCTCATCTGCCATCCTCAGGCTTCTGTATTGACCCACATCCGAACTCAGTACAGAAGCCTGAGGATGGCAGATGAGATTCTGCTGAAACGTTGCTACAACTTTAACAGCACTATAATGACGTGGGATAACACCCGAAGGAAGCTAAACAGCACACATGTAAGTACCCGCGAAAGCTT
>BLBF01000058.1:19454384-19512609 GCA_015471245.1 Laticauda colubrina
GAATAATCAGAGAAGCCATAGAGATAGAGAAACGCCCACACAGCATGAATAGACGAGATGATACCTCCCACCTACCAACCATTTGGAAACCTGCCCTCATTAATAAACGACTAACTAACATGAAGAGTGACACCAGACCCACACCTGCAAGTGCCACACAAGATGCTACCACCACACTTCTACACAGAAAAAAGACTCACACCCACACAGAAGAGGAGATACGACCACGAACCAGAAACCATCCTGCAGCTGCACCACTACCCGCTTCAAACCCCTCTGACCCATACAAGAAGCAAACTGACACCCACCATGAAGATGTGGCACGACCACGAACACGAAGCCAAACAACAAGACCACAGCTCACCAGCTCAAATCCCCCAGTAACTAAGACTAACCTGAGCACAACCAAGCCCCCACCTAAGCAGAACACACCCCCAGCCAATCAGAACACAGCCAACCCCCCTACCAATCAGAACACAGCCAAACCCCCACCCAATCAAGTCACACCCCCACTAGCAGTTAAAAGGAAGAAGCAGCTGCAAGCTCACATTACTCTGAGAAGCACAGAGCTGAAGAAACAAGCCTGAAGATGATGAATGAGACTTCATCGAAACGTTGCCTAGATACTTCCAATTCTATGTGGGAGAAAACCCGAATAACCAAAGATCCACATATATATATATACATACATATATACAAAATACATACATATACAAAATATAATATACATACATATATACAAAATACATACATATACAAAATATAATAAAAACTATTATATAATAATTATATAATAAAATACATATGGTATATATTTTATTATATAATTATTATATAATAGCTTTTATTATATTTTTTCCATTAGGCTAAGCATACCCAATTCCTGCCACTGTTCATGACCAGTGAACAGTGGCAAGGGGGCCATGTCCAGCCCCCTTAAGTCATTTCTCTCCCCATGAACAGATGTGGATGATAGAGAATGTCTCACACAAAGATGAAACACTCTGGAGGAAGTACAAAACAATCAATAAGCATGAATTTGAAGCAAGCCTTTGTCTCCTACCTGCAAATATATCTTCTTCAACCCAGGGATGAGATCACTGATGGGTCCAGAGACTAGCCGCCCAACTCCTGACATGGCTCCTATGCAAGCGAGCACAATCCAGGATTTTTCCTTTTCATTAAATTTCTCTTCTACGAACTTCACCTAGGAAAACGGAAAAAAGGCATCAGTCTTGCTTTTCTTCTCACTGGCTTCAGTGAGAAATTGGTAGATCCAATTTGTAAAAAGAGACATCAGCACACTGTTCTGGTTCAGGGTCATTTGACAAAAAGTTGGAAATGCATAAAAAGGGGACAATAATCCACGATTGGTGGTCTCCCCTTTGTATATTTTGGAGGGGGTATGGAGTGGGAATTTTAGGCCCGTGTTGCACTCCTAAGGTAGCTCAGATTTCCATGGGGATAGTTGAGGTGGTGATGGATGAAAGGGGTGGTTTCAACTTCTGTGAAGTCTAAGGCAGAGGTCTTCAAACTTGACAGCTTTAAGACTTGTGGACTTCAACTCCCAGAATTCCTCCTCCAGTCATGTTAGCTCAGGAGTCCTGGGAGTTGAAGTCCACAAGTCTTAAAGCAGTCAAGTTTGAAGACCCTTGGTCTAAGGCAATCTTTCCCCAGGTCTGCAACTTTAAGACATGTGGACTTCAACTCCCAGATTTCTCCAGCCAGCATGATTACTGTCATTTGGTAGGGCTCAGGAATAGAGTGTGGTTTTTTTGGGGGGTGGATGGGAGTCCCAATCCTTGGAACTTTCCTGGACATCCTTCCTCCAAACATCAGATTGTGCACCTTGCTGGTCTTTTGTAAGGCCTTTGAAGACCAGCTTTGAATGTGTAAATAAATCTGTATCATGGCTGGGTTAACTGTTGTGTGGTTTTTCTCAGCAATATATGGTATTTCTGGTTTTCTTTTGTTGCTTTTATCTACACTTTTAAGGATTGCATTGCAGATGGGCAGCCATATAAACTGAATGAACAAGTACAGGTAGTCCTCGACTTACAACCACAATTGAGTCCAACATTTTTGTTGCTAAGCAAGACATTGGTTAAGTTAATTTTGTCCTGTTTTATGACCTTTCTTGCCACAGTTGTTCAGTGACTCACTGCAATTGTTAAGTTAGTGACATGGTTGCTAATGGAATCTGACTTTGCTTGTCTGAAAACTGCAAAACGTGATCACATGATCCTGGGACAATGAAAGTGTCATAAATAAGAGTCAGTCACAAAACATCTGAATTTTGATCACATGACCATTAGGCTTGCTGCAATGATCATTAAGTGTGAAAACAGTCATAAGTCACTTTTTTCAGTGCCGTAACTCTGAACGGTCATTAAATAAACTGTTTTAGAGTTGAAGACCAGCTGTAAATATTGGAAGACAACTTCAGACAAGGCCTCCTCCCACTTGGACCATTTGAAATGAAGGCCTGTTATTCCATAAGGGCAGAGAGTGCTGGGCCCTCCATACACTTTCATAAGTGTCCTATGGCTGTCACTAAGTCTTGCATCTTATGATTCTTGGTGAATGTATTTTTTATGTACACCAAGAGTTTCTGCACCAGAGACAAATTCTTTGTGGGTATAACCACACTTGGCCAATAAATAATTCTATTCTGTTCTGTTCTGTTCTATTCTATTCTATTCTAATATATTCTGTTCTATATTCTATTCTACTATATTCTGTTCTATATTCTATTCTGCATTCTATTCTATTTTGCATTCTATTTGATTGTGCATTCTGTTCTGCATTTTATTCTATTCTATTCTACAATCTATTCTATTCTGCATTCTATTCTATTCCCTGATCCTTCATGATGGCCACATGGACTTCCTAAGCAGAAGGCCATCAGCCATGGGACTGGCTTCAGCAGAAGGGGCAGCTTGCTCCCACAGAGAGCACACCTGTGCTGCTGCTTCAGTGAGGACCAGCCCCATCACTTTGGGACCCAGGGGACTACCTGCAGTTTTGACCTATATGGCCCTGGATCCTTAGTCTGTTCTCCCTTCTGACAGCGCCTCCTTCTCTCCCATATGACGAGGAGCAAGCCCCCATCTCCCTCCCCCTCCCCATCTCACCAGGTGCAGGTAAGGGACAAAGTATCCCAGGATGGCCGTCGCTATGCCAAAGACCCACACTCGGTACGTCTTTCTCCTGAAGACTCGCAAGTTGAAATATTTCCCCATCTGTGCCATGCATTGCTGCATCCAGCTCCGGGTGTCCAGTTTGATCTCCCTCTCTTGAGGACTTGAGATCGAGGGCAACATCGGGCGGAAAGTCAGGGAAAAGAAGATCTGGACCAGCAGGAAGGCGCTCAGCATCTGGAAAGCGCGAGCAAGCTCAAAGGTTTCTCCCATGACTTTCAGGAGGAACGAGATGCCCACAGAGAAGAGGCAGCTGCCAGTGGTCACCAGTCCGTTGGCCAGACCGAGGCGTCGCTTGAAGTAGTGGCCCAGAATGACCAGGGTGGGGTGGAAGGCGAAGGAGCTGCCACAACCAAAGAGGATCCCATAGGTGAAGTAGCGGACCTCCAGGGACCTGTGGAAAAGAGAGGGCCATAACAGGGTTTGGAAAGAAATTCCACAGTGTCTCTTCAAGCGCAGAGGCCTTCAAACTTGGCCCCTTTAAGACTTGTGGACTTCAACTCCCAGAACTCTAGGAGTTGAAGTCCACAAGTCTTAAAGGGGCCAAGTTTGGAGGCCTCTGCTTTAGTGTTTTACCTTTCTACCCTAGTAAAAGAAGGATTAAAAGAAAGGGGTGACATGATGGCAGCGTTCCAATACTTGACGGGCTGCCCCAAAGAAGAGCGGGGGTCAATGTATTCTACAAAGCACCTGAAGGCAGGACAAGAGACAATGGATGGAAAATAAACAAGGAGAGATCCAACCTAGAAATAAAGAGAAATTTCTTGTCAGAACAATTAATCGGTGGAATGGCTGACCTTCAGAAGTTGTAGGTGCTCCATCACGAGAGGTTTTTAAGAAGAGATTGGACAGTCAATTATCTGGAATGGTCTAGGGTTTCCTACATGGACAGGAGCTTGGACTAGAAGACCTCCAAGGTACCTTCAGGTTCTGTTATTATTCTGTTATTTTATTATATTTGTCTTTTGCTCTGTTGTCCCAGCTGTCTGTCTTTCCACCTTGTAGGAAATTGTCCAAGTGGACATGTGTAATTGTAAGACCGTCATCTTATCATCCTCCAACTCTGTTTACTCTACTCTACTCTACTCCACCCTATCTTACCCTACCCTACCCTACTCTATTCTGCAGGTTGGTTGCTGGCTGTAAACTGTGCCATAGAAACGCAGGAAAAGAAGAAGAGATCCCTTATTAGATGGTGATTAGAAGTGTGGAATTAGCTGGGACCATGATGGGAAAGGGTATTGTTTATTTATTTATTAGAGGTTTTTAAATCCCACCTTTATAAGTATCTCAAGGTGGAGAACAAACCTATGTTTCCCCACAAAACTACCCTATGAGATGGGTTGGGCTGAGAGAGAGTGACTGGCCCAAGGTCACCCCACTGGCTTTTGTGCCTTAAACTCAGTTGTCTCCTGGTTACTAAGCCAGCGCTTTCACTATTATAGAAAACTGGCTCTTTGCTTTTGGTTGTTTTGTCTTTTGTGCTTTTCTACAAATGTAAATAAATAGCAGTGACTTTCCAAAGCTAGGAGACATATTTGTTAATTTTAAATGCTCTGTGATTTAAATCATTTGATTTTATTAAGCAATGTTATTCATCATCCCTGAGAGCTATGGAGAGTGAGAAGGGGAGAGCAAGAGGAAGAAATGTAACTCCATTCAGATGGACAGAGTGATTTGTAGTTCGATCTCTGTAAAAAAAAATAACTCGTGTTACTACGTTGTGTGAACATGATATTAGGTTATGTTGCAATATTATTTACTTTGGTACACCATCTCACATGAATAGAGTTGCTGTGGTCTGTTAACCTGGATTGATTGAGGGTATGGTGGAAAAAATGATGTAATGTTCTTTTTTATAAGTTCAGCAAAGGAAGGAATTACAGGTAGTTCTTGCTTATTGACGAGGAGGTTGTCAGGTTGGGAAAGAGGATGTTCAAAATTCACAAGAGGAAAACCACTGAGTGTGTAATTCTTGAAGTCAGAAACTTGTAGGATTCTCTCCATGCTATTGAAAGTCTCTTCTGGAGAAGCTGTCTCTGATTTTCTTATGCCAGCGGCCTGTCTTAAATCTCCTCAAATTTGATGGGACAATTGCCACCACCACTGAACAAGTCTGTGGTACATGGGTTTTAAATAGAATCTGAAATTAATACCAAACAACTGCTATGTTTCCACAATCCCTCAACTGCAAATAATTTGAACTGAGTTATTGGCTCGAAAAATTAGTCCAACTAGGGAGGATTGCACAAATGTTGCACCATTTTTAAAATAGAATCACAGGATTATTAATATTTATCTTCATATTTTTCCAGGAAATTATTCAGTTGAGTAACTAATTTATTTTAAGTCTGAATAATTTTAACTGTGCTTGAAGAAAGCTGTGGAAAGTCCAAAGAACAGCCAAAGACAAAACTAGAGATATTTCAAAGGGATAATAAGGAGCAGGAAAGGAACCAAGTGTTTTGACCAGAGCCGCATAGAAGAATATAATGAGAGATAAATGTATTCTTCTCCAAAAAAAACCCTTTGCTTTACATCCTGATATTTGGAGCACACAGCCAAATCAAGTCAACAGAGATAATCTGTCTTCATTCCAGCTTATAAGAAAACACAAATCTCTTTCTTTAAAAATAAAGCATTTTATTCATGGTGCCAATTTGGAATAGCATTGATTTTAAAAGCTAAACAATCTGGATGAAAACATTTTGGACAGGCCAGTGACTTGCAATAAGCCAGAGAAAGACAAGCAGGAAAATTCAGAAAAGAATAAGTTGGCTTGAGCCAAATGTGTTGATAGTCCAATTACCTCCCCAGTTTTCAAATTGGCAAACATCCTTTTCAAGGGATAAAGATTCCTAGCCAGACATTCTGTTCCTTGGCCAGACAGATATGTGGGTCTGACATTCCTGCCATCTAGGACTGCCTTAAGTGGGCTACAAAGTGCAGGTGCCCACTTGAGAAGGCATGTGGACCTGGGTGTTGGGAAGGGAATGGCATGAGGAGCGGGGTAAGGACTCCGATGTCGCAGCGAGAAAATATGCAGGATTCTGTTATTCCACCCTGCAGTGAGAAGAGGAATCCTCTTGTCCCCTCTTTCTTGACCTGGCTGGCCTCCAAGGGCTGGTATCAGGAAAGGGCAGCCAAGGGAACCTCCTGGGGATTTCAGTAGGCCAGCCATGGTCCCCTGATCCCCCTGCCCAGCCAGCGCAGGCTGGCTGGAGGCCAGAGGGAGCACCTGACCTTTTAGTGGCGTGGCAGGAGCAAGGAAGGGAGAGTGTGAGTGAGGAGGAGGATGCCCCTCGAATGGCAGGGCAGGAGCCACGGAGAAAGAAAAAAAAAAAAAAAGGAAGAAATAAGGAGGGAGGGAGGGAGGAAAAAGAAAATGAGGACAGGGAACGTAGGAAGAAAGAGGGGAAGGGAGGGAGTAAAGAAGCATAAGGGAAATGGGAAAGACAGGGAGGGAAGGGAAGGAAGGAAGGGCAAAAAAGACAGGAAGGAGGGAAGAGGGGAAGCCATGGTTTTGGAGCTGAGCTGGTCCTGGGGGGAAGAATGCTCCCTTCCAGAGATCCCAGGGGTTGTTGTCATTCCATCAGGCCATTGCACTGACATTTTATAGAGCTCCTCTGCTTCTCCGCAGTGAGGTCCTTCTGGAGCACCAAGCCTGGGAGACGCCTAAGATTTGGGTGCCTGGAGATTCCTCAAGATTTGGGTGCTTGGAGTTTTTTTTGTGGGGGTGGAGATGGGGCTTGCTTTGGTTGGAGGGCAAAGGGTTCAGAGATGGGAAGAGCCCCTCAGGCCAGGCCTTTGCTGGTGAGCCTTGTGCCCCCCCCCCCTCCATTTCAGAGCCTTACTTGGTGAAGGAACTGGAGAGGAGGCCAATGAAAGCAATGGCGGCTCCCGAGGCAGCCGTGGTCCGGCATCCGATCCGATCGGTGAAGATGCTGACGATGGGAGAGCAGAAGAAAACCATCCCCATGCCGATGGATCCAACCAAGGCTGCAGAAAGGGAAAAGAGAGGAAAGGGGTGGTGGTGTCAGCCCGTGCAACATGTCAGGAAGTGAGGGAGAAGCCCAGGATGGCTGGTGGCTTGGAGAAGAAACCCCCCCCTGGATCTGGGAGCAGAAGGAAGAGGCTTCTATTAGGGTCCCCTCCTTGGAAGCTCAACCTGTGAGGTAGTCTAGGTTGAGAAAGTGGCCCCAAGGCGGCTCTCCTAGACCTTTTCTGTAGCCGGGATCAGACTCAAACCCGAGTCCCACTTGCCAATCCAAAACCTTCACTGCTTTGCCACTTCAGTAGCCCAAGACTTATTTACTTATTTATTTGAACCATAATTTGCTCATGAAAAAAGTTTAGTTTTAGTTTAGTTTAGCTTACTTCATTGTCATTGCACCTCATGCAACAAAATTAAATGCCATCTTCAGTGTACAATTTATGACCATGAAAATAAACACAAACACACATCCTTCACATCCTATACATTGAATGGAAAACCCCTGATACTGCATTCATATTGCACGAGAGACAGTGGAATTCCATAGGGTTGCTGCCCTGGGAGAGAAGCTGTTTTTCAGCCTATTTGTCCTTGTTTTTGTTAATATCCTGTACCGTCTCCCAGATGGTAATAGTTCAAAAAAAAAAGGGGGGGGGGTGTCCAGGATGAGATGGATCTTTGAGAATGTTTTGAACTTTCTGAAGGCAGCGGGAGCTATAAAGCTCTTCCAAAGAGGGGAGAGGGCGACCCAGGATCCCCTGGGCAATGACATTCACCCTCTGGAGTACATTCCTATCTGCCACTGTGCAATTGGCAAACCATACACAGGTGTTGAGTAAGATAAGATACTCTCTATGGTGCAGCGGGAGAAGGTCACCAGCAGTTTTCCATTCAGGTGTTGTTTCCTGGGAAGCCTCAAGTGGTATGATCTCTGCTGGGACCCTTTGACCAGGGCTGCAATGTGGGCATCCCAATGTGAGCAAAAAGGCTTTTCAGCTTTGGCTTTAAAAGAAGAGGCCGCTGGCTGTAAATCTGGATTACTTTCCTACAATACCCGGATTGCTTCACTGCAAGGTGAATTCCCGGGTTGGTAGATCCAACCCAGTATCTGGGCTTGACCCAGATCTCCACGGGCCATCAGTTCACGTCCAGGCAATATTGGATCAGAAGGGAGAAGAAGCCTTGCCTGATGCTGGGTTTTCCCCTTTCTTTCCACATTCATAGGAACCCTGACCAACCCCTCCTTTCTCTGCAGGGACAGCCAAAGCGCTTAACATGTCTCTGCAGCCCCTCCTTCCTCCACTGGCCGGGGAGGGGGCTCTCACTCCCACTGCCCTTGACTCTCCACATGGCTGAAATGGTCATTGTGCAAGTTTTATAGATGCGTGCATATCTATGAACATATTCCCTGTCTTTCTTTTCTTTCTTTTAATATATTCTGGTTTTCTGTTCTTTCTTTTCTTTCTTTCTTTCTGCACTCTCATTGTCCTCTCTCCCTCTCTCCCTTTCACTGCTGGCAATTTAAAAAGTGCCAAACCTGCTTCATGTATTGATTTCACCTTTTGCTTTTTGGATGGGTTCACTACTGAGTGTTGGGTTGACTGGTTTTTCACTGTAACCCTATGGATGGGTGGGGAGGATGTCATTCTTTTAAAAAAATACATTTTCTTCCAGAATTAAAGCACTTTTCAGAGGGCTCCTCCTTGGTCTGATTTTAAACACAGGTGAAGACAGTAAACCAGCTTGGTTGTCCCTCCCCTCAAAAAAAGTATAGGTAGTCCTCAACTTTATAACCATTTGTTTAGTGGCAGCATTGAAAAAGTGACTGATGCTCACAGGAGCATCCCTACATTCACCTGATCCAAATTTGGACAGGTGACAACATGGCAAATGTCCCAGAATCATTTGATCTCCATTCGTCACCTTCTCAGCCAGATCTTTTAACAACTGCAGTGATTCACTGAACAACCAAGGTTGTAAAACCGGATGCAACTCACTTAATAAGTTCTTTGCTTAGCAAGAGAAATTCAAATCCTAACTGTGGTCTTGGTTAAGGACTACCTGTATGGATCTGATCATCACTGCATCCCAAAGTTTTGTGCCCCAATGATGATGCGAAGGCCCAGGAGAAGTATTCACACAAAACACAAAGTCAAGTTAGTGTTAATCCGGGTTAAAATGTTTGCAGTTGAATGGATTATGTAGATCTACTGTATCCCCTTTTGGATAGTTTATGACTCAAGATAGTACACAGATCCCCCCAAAATGGACTATCTGAAAGGCTTATGAAAATACCAAGCTGGTAGGAACCAACCTGTTTCCAAGCCATGAGGCAACCAGACTTCTGATATTTTTTTTGAATTAAAAAACCTTTATTGGTTTGTTTTTCCAGAAGGAGAAAAGGAAAAAGGAAGTTATGTTTTATGCTTATCGTTCCCCCCTCCCCCCTCTTCAATCCACTGAAGTCATGACAAAAATATCCCCTTGAAATAACCACCCATTACATCACCGCGAGGGAACTTCAAGCATGATCGTGAGAAAGCGTCTACTCCGGGGATTTGGCGTTTCCCCTTCCCCCCCTCCCCAGGACAGGAAGGGGGCACAATAGCTCAACCGCCAGCCTGCTGGTCCAAAGGCTGCCGCACATCCTCGGCCCCGGTTGGAAACAGCATCGGCCTCCCCTTGGGGGGGCTTCAGCTGGACAAAGCAACACGCCAACAGAGGAAGGGACGCTTTTCTCGCTCGCTGTTGCAAAGCATGACTTAGAAATGTTCCTTTGAGAAAACATGATAATTTGGGCCAAAAACTTCAGTTATGGTATTGATTTGGAACAGCGGGAAAAACTACGGCAGGTAAATGATAAATTAACATCAGTTGTATATAAGGAGAGCCTTTACAAAATATTCTATCACTGGTACCTCCTTCCATGGAGGTTAGCTAAAATGTTTCCCAATATGTCAGCAAAGTGTTGGAAATGCAATTATAGCCAAGGAACGTATTTTCATATGTAGTGGACTTGTCCCCAAGCCCGGAAGTACTGGCTTAAAATTAAAACATGGTTGGAAGAAATAACGAGACAAAGGACTGAATTAATTGATTGACAAAGGATTGAATGTTTTTATTAGGTATATTAGGATCTAATTACAAGAGAAACCTTGAATATATCACACTCCATATAGTAACCGCTGCCAGAATCACATTTGCTCAAAACCACGAATGTGCTGAAATGGACAGGCTAATGATGGTATTGAAGACAAAGAAGAAACTATAATATATGGAATGTTTGGTATAAGTGGTTAGAGAGAAGACACAAAGGCATCAATTGATAGCAAATAAAGTGTTATTTAATGTTTTACACACACACACACACACACACACACACACACACACACACACACACAGAGGAATCAGTTAAAATGAAGGGAGGTACTTCTACTACTCTATAAAGCCTTAGTAAGACCACACCTAGAGTACTGCATCCAGTTTTATTCACCACATTATAAAAAAGATGTTGAGACTCCAGAAAAAGTACAGAGAAGAGCAACCAGGATGATGAGGGGACTGGAGGCTAAAACATACAACAAACAGTTGCAGGAACTTGGCCTGGCTAGTCTAGGGAAGAGAAGGACCAGGGGAGGCAGGATAGAGGTCTTCCAATATCTATGGGGCTGTTACAGAGAGGAGGAAAGGGTCAAGCTATTCTCCAAGGCACCCAAAAGCCAGACAAGGAATAATGGATGGAAACTGATCAAGGAGAGATTCAACCTGGAAATAGGGAGAAACTTTCTGACAGTGGGAACCATCAACCAATGGAACAGAAGTTGCCCTCAGAAGTTGTGGGAGCTTCATCACTTGAGACTTTCAAGAAGAGACTGGACTGCCATTGGTCAGAAATGGTGTAGGGTCTCCCACTTTGGCGGGGTGGTGGTGGACTAGATGACCTACAAGATCCCTTCCACTGATTATCTGTTAATATGACATCTGAGTAACAGAGAATATATACATATATATATTTGTTTTCTGAGGTTTTCGTGTGTATTTGTAAGTGGATCTTTGGTTATTCAGGTTTTCTCCCACGTAAAATTGGAAGTATTTTGGCGACGTTTCGACGAAATCTCATTCGTCATCTTCAGTCTTGTGTCTTCGGCTTTGTGCTTCTCGGAGTAATGTGAGCTTGCAGCTGTTTTTTCTTTTTAACTGCCAGTGGGGGTGTGACTTGACTGGGTGGGGGCTTGATCCTGATCAGGATGAAGAAAAAACCATCCTGGGGCAACAGCCTCAAATTTAAAACTGAAACACCTGTGATAGCCTGACCCACATACAAACTCCATACAGAAGCCTGATGATGGCAGATGAGATTCTGCTGAAACATTGCTACAACTTTAAAAGCACTACAGTGACGTGGGATAATACCTGAAGGAAGCTGAACAGCACACATGTAAGTACCCACGAAAACTTTAAAAAATAAAAAAAACATATTATATATATATATATATATACACACACACACACTCACACTCACACACACACACACATATATATTAATAGTGATATAAGTTAAGCTGAGAAATAAGAGTACAAGAGAACAGAATGGAGAAGTAATCGATATAGTTACAGACTCTGTTAATTAGTGTGAACACTGTTACAGAATCGTTGTAAAGAGTGGAAATTGGTTTTAAATGTTGGAATGTTGAATAAATAAATTATTTTTTAAAAAATGATCCTTTTACTGGTGGTCTGTCACTGAGCCCAAAATTTCTGTGGCTAAACTGGTAAATGAGCTTTGCCCGCATTTTACGTCCCCTCTTGCCACCGTTGCGAAGTGAATCAGTTGTTTAGCAGCATGGTTGTGAAGTGAATCTGGCTTCCCCATGGGCTTCACTTGCCAGAAGGTTCCAAAAATGAGATCACATGACCCCAGGACCTTGCAACCGCCATAAGTATGAGTCAGTTGCCAATTATCCAGAAGTTGATCATGTGACCATAGCGGGGATGCTGCAACGGTGTTAATGGTCATAAGTCAAATGGTCTTCGGTCACTAAATGAACTGCTGTAAGTTGAGGACTACCTCAGGGGTGGGATTCAATTTTTTTAACAACCGGTTCTGTGGGCGTGGCTAAGGGGTGTGGCTAGATGGATCTGGCCATGTGACTAGGTGGGTGGGGCTTCTTTTTTTTGCAGCACCCCTCCAATTTTCTTTTGCCTCCTGTGCTCCTGCACAGCACCCCCAATGCGCTCCACTCTGGGGCCTTCTGGGCCTCCGGGAAGCCTCCTGGGTGAAGCAGTAGGACAGCGAGGGGGATCCCGGCAGAGCTGATCATCAGAACAGCCGATTGTCAGGAAGGGGAAAAAAGAGAAATACCTTAAGGAGTGACTGGGAGGGGGAAAACGCAGTCAGCAATGTCACACATGTGTGATAAGGACTGACTGGGAGGGCAGGGGTGGTCAGAGAGGGGCAGGGCCAGCCAGGGACACGATTTGCCAGTTCTCCAAACTGCGCAGAATCTTAACAACCAGTTCTATAGAACCGGTGCGAACCGGTAGAATCCCACCCTTGAACTACCTGTAATCTCAAAATCCCCCTCTGATGGACTTAGCCAGAGGTCTCCAACCTTGGCAACTTTAAGACTTGTGGACTTCAACTCCCAGAATTCCTCCTCCGGTCATGTTAGCTCAGCAAAGTTGGCTGAGGAATTCTAGGAGTTGAAGTCCACAAGTCTTAAAGTTGCTAAGTTTGGAGACCCTTGGACTAAGCCATCTTGACTGGAAAAAGCAAGCACTGAGCTACCTATCTTGGAAAGTTATGATGGGATGCCTTCTGAAATGTTCCTGATTTTAGGAGGGATTTGGAGAATTGATTTGCCATCCGGCCAGAAGGAAAAACAACAGCAAAAATAACATATTTCTTCTTAAGGCATATAATCTGGAGTGGAAATTTGATTGTTCAGTTATGACCATCTTGATTTTCTTTTATCCCCTCTACGGCCACCTCCGCACGTGGTATTACCCTGCCTGCTTTATGATAATGTTATTATGGGCTTGCAGAAAAGGGAAAACTGTCCACCCAGGGGGTCTGCAGAGTATGGGGAGGGGTGAAATCAAGATGGGTATGATAGTGAGATCAAAGCAATACCCAAAAGAAGGATACTTGTACTTTAATGATGATTTTTGTAGCTGCCATCTTGACCCTATATTCTGCTGTGTCTCATTGAAGGTTGACGTGATTAGAGGTGATATTCAGCACCTTCTGACCGGTTCTATAGAACCGGTAGCAGAAATTTGGAGTAATTCAGAGAACCGGCAAATCCCACCTCTGACTGGCCCTGCCCCATCTCTTCTCTGCCTCCCATCGAGTCCCAGCTGATCAGCTGGGTCTCCTTTGGTTGCTCTGCACAGGAGAACGGAGCTGGAAAGCAGGTTAGTGGGGTGGAGAGGGAAGGGGGATTTTGTAGTATCCTTCCCCTGCCATGCCCACCAAGCCACACCTACAGAACTGAGAGTAAAAAAAAATTAATCCCACCACCGCTTGCAATATACTAACAAAAGGAATTTCTACTTTCAATAATTCATTGCCCCAGTTGTAATCCAGCTCATCTCTAAAGCATGACCTGGAAATATGATTATTCTTCAGAATTATGACTTTAAAATTCTTGCTCTGCTATGAGTCAGCTTGAGTCCAAAGAAGATCCTGCAAAATTACACCCGGTGTCTCATTCTTGAGGGGTGTTCTAAACAGATTAATGCGAAGGATATCAAAGTCTATTGCAGGATTTCCCAACCGCATGGCTGGCTGGGGAATTCTGAGAGTTGAAGTCCACATGCCTGACAGTTACGGAGACATTGATCTACAGTTTATACAAAAGTGTTCTGGTCATCATCAAAATATTTGCTCAGGATGGGGGTTACTGCCTTCTACTTGGTCACTTTCTATTCATCTAAAATCCTAATTTTCACTGTTCTTTAATGCAGGGGTCTCCAACCTTGGCCACTTTAAGCCTGGAGGACTTCAACTCCCAGAATTCCCCAGCCAGCAAAGCTTCAATTTTAAGCCTGGAGGATTCCAACTCAGAATTCTGGGAGTTGAAGTCCTCCGGGCTTAAAGTGGCCAAGGTTGGAGACCCCTGCTTTGATGGGCTGTAGCCTGGTAGTGGCCCGTGGTCTGAGGGCTGGGTGCCTCGATTCTAACCAACCAGTACTTCCCACAGTCAGATGTTTCCCAACTGAACGAAGCTAAAAACTTGTGTCTTTGGCAGAAGAAGTTCTGAAATCAGCAAGAATTCTTCCAAACTCTACCAATGTCCCAACTTCTTGTGCTTCGAATGAGTTGGCTAGTGAGTTCCGTTGTCCAGTCAAAGTGGCACCTACCTCTTTTCAAATTTGGGGGGAGCATCATTCAAATGGGAAACAAAGACCCTCTTCCAGATGTGCTGTGTGTGTCCATCTACAGCTCATCTCTTTGGAAGTCTCGCGAGAAATACTTGGATAAGTTTAGATTGAGCAAAGGAAAAACTGTGAGCTGAAAGTTGAAAACAAGGGGTGGGATTCTACCAGTTTGGACCGGTTTGGGAGAACTGGATGTTAAATTTGCATCTGGCTCGCTGAATAGGTATTTGAACTGACCTGCTCCAACCCACATCATTAGATACTGGTACATTAGAGTGCTGGTACTTGGAGTCAAACTTCTTTGGAGGGCAGAAAGTTTCGCTTTGGAGCAAGCATCGACTTGGGTGGTCTCCTGTCCGAGAATGATTTTGAAGCCGCAGCATTAGGCAGGTAGAATTTTAGTTACAGGAGCCCCTTTTTTCATGTCTCTGGAAGAGAAAGAATGCCCCTTGCTTCTCTGCTCCAAACAAGCCAGGTATTTGACTTGGCAAAGTCAACATTTTCTGGGTTTCCTTTCCCACATCGCTGAAAGACAAATCTGAGGAAACTCAACTTTCCCTAGAGAGACAAACTAAAAATGAAGCTGAGTTGGATTACGGTTTCTGTTTTGTTTTTGTTTTTTTAAATAGGCTGACGAGCTGAAATCTGGGATGAGCAATAAAAAGGTTTGTCGTTTTGTCGAGCTATTGGAATTGCCAGGTGTAACTGAGCAAAATTGCCAAATCAGACTGCAGATAAATGGCCTTTTTTCAGTGTTATGAAATCCTATCAACTCAATGCTTGTAGTAAATTTCAGACTCAGATTGTTCTGTTCCAGGCACTCTTTGCTTTTAAAACCCTTTTCCATATATTACCAGGGCAGCCAAATAGCCACAACTCCTCTGCAACATAAACATTCTCATTTTGTGTAAATTTCCAACCCTCAGTCTAGACTGATCTATAGAAATTCATGATCCCACCTGATTGAATTTATTAATCATGAAGGTGCATTAACTTGATTTGCTTGCAACAAACTAACATGGCTTTTCTTGCTTCAATTGCAACAAACTGACATGGTTTTCTTTGTGTTGACTGCCACAGACTAACATGGTTTCTTTTGCTTTGGTTGAAATATACTAACATGATTTCTGTTTGTTTACTTGTAAAAGACTAACATGGTTTTTTTCTGGTTGCAACAGACAAAAATGGTTTCTCCTGCTTTTGCTGCAACAGAGTAACACGGTATTTCTTGCTTTGGTTGCAACGGACTAACATGGTTTCCTGGACATCAAGTGAGCAGTTTCCTTGAGCGTATATACCCAGATCAATTACATATTAAGTTGTACAGACCAGTGGAATTTTCCTTCCATTATTTGAAAACAGACACTGTCAAATAAAGATGTGAAGACTCTGGAAAGAGCTCAGTGAAGAGCAACAAGGATGACGAATTGCTCTTCTCTGGGGAAGAAGGGTTGCAGGAACTGGGCCTGGCTAGTCTAGGGAAGAGAAGGCCTAGAGGAGATAGGAGAGCAGACTTCCGATATTTGAGGGGCTGCCACAGAGAGGAGGAAGGGGGTCAAGCTATTCTCCAAGGCACCCGAAGGTCAGACAAGGAATAATGGATAGAAACTGATCCAGGAGAAATTCAACCTAGAAATAAGAAGGAATTTTCTGACAGGGAGAACAATCAACCAATGGAACAGAAGTTGCCCTCAGAAGTTGTGGGAGCTTTATCGCTGGAGGCTTTCAAGAAGAGACTGGACAGCTACTTGTCTGGAATGGCATAAGGGTCTCTTGCTTGAAGGCCTCCAAGATTCTGCTATTCTGTTAAATGCTAGAAAATGGTGTACAATCCAAGGGCATCTTCACAGAGATGGTTGTCAAAAAAAGTTGAGACGGCAGCTCCACCTTCCCCATCTGAACCTTCCCCCGTCACATGCTTGAAGCCCATTGACAAGGGCTCCAGTTGGATGGATGGTCACCATTTTGAGGCAGCAAAAAAACAAAACAAAATGGAAGCTGCAGACCTAAAACACCTTAAGGGAAAGAACAGGAGAAATCCTGTTCTTGGCAGCCCTCGACATGGTTTTCCCTGGACATACAAGTGTTATGCAAGCAGAAGAAATCATCCCTGTCCTGTTGCTGGCTTGGAAAACGTCAAACCTGGTGGTTGTTGTGATATCCTTTCCTTAGGGAGAAGGATGCTGCCTTCCTCCCACAGGGAAGTTCAGGGAAGTTGCTTGTTCACGGATGTCCCCCTCCTGTGGCTGAAGCTTTCTGGGCCAGGTGGAGACTGACATGGCCAAAGTCCCAAATCCTGGAAATGTCAACACTAGGACGGCTGTGAACATTCATCTGTCGAGAACATTCCAGGCTGTAGTGTTGACATTTCCAATGATTTCTCTCTCTCCCCCACCCTCATATATTCTCTCTCTCTTTCTCTCTCTCTCTCTCTCTTCTCTCTCTCTCTCTCTCCCCCCCCCCCCCCCCCCCAGATCAACTGGATGCTGACTTGTTCCCAGCTGTGGCTTCAGGAGGGCCAGAACTCTTAAAATACTGGCTACACCTATGGGACTGAAGTTCACTCTTTGTGGAGCATGAGACAATCGTGGTGACCATCTTGGCTGTTTTAACAACCCTTCACAGATGTTCCTGCAAGCACCTTGGTGATGGTTAAGCCCGACTCACAATACTTCCCAATGTTTCAATTATCTGATTGGATGTTATCCTTGAAAGGCCCTAAATCTCTATGTAGAACAGACTTGCTTGAATGCTCAAACAAGCCCAGACAAATTGTCCCTTTGTTCATACAATGTCCTCATTTCTGTTCATTTCTCCCCTGGTTAGTGAATCAAAAACAGCAGCACTGCCAAAGAACCAAAGGAGAAGGGTCCAATTGTGCACCCTTGATCTGAACCAAGATTTTCTTTTCCTCCAGGTATACCTGTGAGTTTCCAGGCACCTGAGGGACCAAGACCTCATCCAACAATTCTGAAGGACATCAACCAGACCTCTTGGGTGATTTGATCACTTGGGTTGATGTCCTCCTGCATTTTGCACAAGGAGAGACTCTCTTCCTTGGCCAGTTAAAGCCATGAATCCACATTGATTTTGTTAAACCAACAAGCCCTTTCTTTTAACAAACCTCAACACACACACACAATCAGTTTTCAGAATGTTAAGCTGCTGGTTTAGAAAGACAAGGCTTTGGTGAGATGAAGGCCAATTTATGCTATTCACAACTATTTCCCATAACCCTCCCACTGTTTCCTGCTCCTTCATCAATCAAGAGAAGAAGCTCAACAGGAATGTCATCCGAGTGGTCAGAAAAGTCAAAATAGGAGCCAAACAGGGGTCATTGAAGCGACACTCACTTTTATGGGCATCACAGAGGTTGAATTGTTCCATCATGACTTGGTGGACCAAACCTTACACCAGGGGTCTCCAACTATGTCAACTTTAAGACTTGTAGACTTCAACTCCCAGAATTCCTGGGAGCTTTGCTGGGAGTTGAAGTTCACAAGTCTTAAAGTTGACATGGTTGGATATCCCTGCCTTACGCCGTTAAACTGAAGATCAGCCTTCTCCAGTCCTGCTTTCTAGCTTAAAGGTAAAGGTTTGCCCAGTCCAGTCGTGTCCAACTTTAGAAGATGGTATTCATCTCCATTTCTTAGCCGAGGGAACCAGTGCTGTCCAAAAGACATTTCCATGGTCATGTGGCTATTTGCTGAGGCGCATGGAACACGGTTACTTTCCCACTGAAGTGGTACCTATTTATCTACTCATATTTGCATGCTTTTGAATCACTAGGTGGGCAGGAGCTGAGACAAGTAATAGGAGCTCACCCTGTCAGGTGGCACTTGGGTCTCGAACCCCGGCTGTCAGCCTTCCAGATGACAAGCTCAGCATCTTTAACTGCTGAGTTATCATGCCCCTTTTGCCTTCTGGCTGCCTGTCCAAGCAACCGTTCAACCCAGGGGCTGGACACTGGCTAAGTCCACCCCTGGAATACTGCACCCAGTTTTGGTTACCACATTATGAAAAAAGATGATGAGAGTTTGGAAAAAGTGCAGAGAAGAGCAACTAAGATTATTAAAGGCCTGGGTGGGGTTCAAATATATGAAGAACGGTTGTGGGAATTGGGTATGGCCAGTCTGGAGAAAAGAAGGGCCAGGGGTGACATAACAGCATTGTTCCAGTATTTGAGGGGCTGCCCCAAAGAAGAGGAGGTCAACCTATTCTCCAAAGCACTTGGAGGCAAGTCAAGAAACAATGGATGGAAACTAACCAAGGAGAGAAGCAATCTGGAATTAAGAAGAAACTTCCTAACAGTGCGAACAATAAGCCAGTGGAACTGCTTGCCACCAGAAGTTGTGGGGGCACCAACACTGGGGGTTTTAAGAAGAGACTGGACAGCTATTTGTCTGGAAAGGTCTAGGGTCTCCTGCTTGAGCTTCATTCTGATTGACTTCTGGAAGGCCCCAGGCTGGGATAAACTTAAATATTGAACCCAGTAAATGGATTTTCACAGCGGGCTTGTTCCTTGATTTCTGGCTCGGAAACGCTGCCATAAATCGTCTTGCTCCCTCTTAATTCTAATTGCTCTCTAATGCTTTCAGAAGATACCGACTGGTGAAGAAATACTACCAAAGGGAAGAAATAGGGAACAGAACATGGGAGGGAATTATTTGTCTTGGCATGATATTAAACGCTTCTTCACATAACGTGAGCCATTTTTATCATCTGCAGGCAATAACAAGGAAATAATGGAACAAAGCATTAGCGGCCACTGCAACCTTTGTGGGGTTGGCTGCCTAATGGGTTCTAATGGACCCAGCCAATAAAAATAAGACGCCATTGGACAAAGGAGATGTATTATTTTTGACTTTTGGTTACTCAGGGCTAGTTTTTTAACCGTGAACATCAAAATACATTGCATATGCAGGAGGAAGAATCAAAACCAGTAGCCCTTGACATGCAATACTTCGTTTACTGACTGTCCAAAGTTACAGCAGCACTGAAAAACTAATCCAGGAGAAAAGCAACCTAGCACTAAGAGGAAATTTCTTGAGAGTTCAAACAATTAATCAGTGGAAGAATTTGCCTCCAGAAGTTGTAGGTGCTTCATCACTGGAGGTTTTGAAAGGAGCTTGGACAACCATTTGTCTGGAATGGTTTACAGACTACTTCTTGAGTGATTGGACCTCAACCAATCTGTTGTTCTGTTTTCTTCCCCCACCCCATTTTGCTTTTTAATCAATCAGGGTTTAAAACCCACCAGTCTGATTTTCGACCAGAGTGAATATTGGACATACTGTAAATGAAACCATGCCTAAGGCTCATTTCTCAGTGGGCTGCCTTGAGCTCTCCACTTTCTGCTTGGCCCAGTTCTGGTTTGTTCGACAGAGCGAGGCCTTCCAAAAATCCAAGACAATCCTACCTTGTTAGAGTTCTTATAATGAGCCAAGAAAAGTAGGTCATCACAGTCATCCACTAAGGCTAAGCTGGAAAACAGCCCTCTTGCCTAACTACTCAGCATGCGCCTGCTTATTTATTTATTGGGTTTATGAGGCTGTACAATTCAAGAATAACACAGGGTGCTGCAGAACTTATGAAAAATAGATAAAAACAACCAGCAAAAGGGAACGAGGGACCTAGAAGAGCCCAAAGCCAAGGGGCAGAAGGGATCTTTGAAGCCGTGCTCTGCAATTCAGACGTGCCCAATGAGGAAGCTGATCTCAAATCTTGGTGATTTCAGTCCTTCAAAAATTGAATGTGCTCAAAGACTGGAATTGCACATGTAGATATTAGGAAATGACAGTTTAGAGCAGGGGTATCAAACTCAAGGCCCTCAGGGGTCTTTTTCAGAATAAGAAGACAACCGATGGCTTGTTGTTTTTCCTGGTTTCCCTGTCTAGCTGGCAAACCTGACACTTCATGGTGGTGTCCCATCAAAGGATCAATCAGGCCAAACCCTGCTTAGCATCACACAAGGCCGGCTTGCTGCTGTCACCTGCTGGCCACCCAGAAACGTAGAAGAGCTACTGCTTGGACATTTGTGATGGAGAGAAGTTTCTGTACTCCAGTGGGCAACTTTCCTCCTTCCGAACAGAATGAGCATTGGAAGGGACCTTGGAGGTCTTCTCGTCCAAACCCCTGCTCAAGCAAAAGACCCTACACCACTTCAGAGAAATGGATGGCCAATCTTTTCTTAAAAGCCTCCAGTGTTGGAGCATTTACAACTTCTGGAAGCAAGTTGTTCCACTGGTTAATTTTTCTTACTGCTGGGAAATTTCTCCTTAGCTCTAAGTTGATTCTCTCCTTGATTAGTTTTCATCCATGTTTCTTGTCCTGCCTCCTGCTGCTTTGGAAAGTAGGTTGACCCCCTCTTCTTTGTGGCAACCCCTCAAATATTGGAACACTGCTATCATGCCACCCTTAGTCCCTTCTTTTCTCTAGACTAGGCATACCCAATTCCTGCAACAATCACACTTCCAACAGAAGCACTGAGAAGAAGCAGCTGCTATCATTTGCAAGAGTCTTATCTGTTATTTATTGTTATAAAAATAGGGATAAACATGGGGATGGGAGTCTGATGGATACCCCTATCTAGGGAGTTAGCTAGAAATAACTCAACGTAGAGTCATTTTGATGCAAGATGGGTGACAAAAAAATTTCATACATAGATTTATGTACATACATACATGCATGGTGGGAAACTGTTAGACTGAGGATATGTATGCATAAGAGAGAGAAAGGGAGAGGGAGGGAGGGAGGGAGGGAAAGAATGAGTGTTCTTTTCAATAAATTATGTCCCACCTCGTCTTGCCAAATAAGCTAAAAGCAATGATGTCAAATTAATGTTTTCTTCCTCCTGGGAAGGATGAACAATCACAAGGATCATTTGATATTTTAATGGCTTTGGAACCGGACAAATTGCACTCAGGAGTTCCATCGTGCTGGATCAACAGTCCACATTCCTCTCTAAGCAGCATCCCTTTGGCCAAAGGCAGGAGGGGCGGAGAGTTGGCCAAGCACCTAAACATTAACTCTCTTGACTGACCATCCCCTCTGCAAAAACACTTGCTGTCTGCAGCACATTCCGGAGAGAGTCTCCCATTTCCTCCCCTGAAAGAAGCAGGGATGGGGCAGACGAGGGGGGGCCTTGCGGGTATGATTAACCGGCCACCTATTGACGGGCAAACTTTGTCAGAGACCAGGAAGAATCACGTATTATTTGCCTTTCTCGGTCCCTGTTCAGTACTGGCTGAAAGTTCAAGGCCTCCAAACTTTGATCCCTGGGTCTTCACTAAAAGGTTCACTGTTCAGCATAGATTCAAATTCAGATGAACAGAGTTGGAAGGGTCTGACCTTGTAGGCCATCTGGTCCAACCCCTCGCCCAAGCAGGAGGCCCTACCACATTTCTGAGAGTTGGCAGCCCAGTTGGGTCCTGTTGACTGACTCAGGATGGAGCTGAGTTCCAGCCTTCTCAAAGGAGACTGGCCACCTGACCATTGAAATTAGTCTTGCAGGTGCTGAAGAATTATGTTAGTGGAACACACTAACTTGACTCCAGAAGCTGTGGGTGGTTTTCAGGAAAGGATTGGAAAAACATTTGCCTGCAATTGTGTGAGGTCTCCTGCTTGAGCAGGGCGATGGACTAGAAGACCCCAAAGGTTCCTTCCAACCCTGTTATTCTATGTTCTGTGTGATGGATTTTTCACATGCTAAATTCTGGGTCTCCCTTATTGGACTGAGAAACTTCATCAAAGAAAAGAAACAGGCAACTTTTGGGGCCAAGGAGTAAGGGAAAAGCTGTCCCCTCAATTGTCAACCTTTATTTACATGTGTTAATGTGGTTTGTGCAAGAACAAAATCCAAATGCACCTGCCAACTCATCCTTATGAATCTTTTAATTTTTACACAGCTCACTCAACTTGGGCTGATGTTGTTATTACTGTTGTTGTTGTTGTTGTTGCTGCTGCTGCTGTTGTTGTTATTATTCAGTTGAGATTTTGTTAAACGGGAAACAGCAAACTAAAGGAGAGATGCTGTTAAGATTGGAAAGAAGAAAACAAGCCAAAGCAGAACAAAGGCAACAGCCAATTGAAAATGCTACATGAGTGCATCCCATGAAAAAACAGCAGCTGTTTTCTTTATTTTTCCTTCATTTCCATTGTATTTATTTTTGGTTCTCAATCTGGGTGGAACAAGGTACTGATTATAAATGCACATGTTGCATGTGCCCAGAGGAAAAAACCTCTGTCTGTTCACTACAATTGCTAATGCATTTAAATCCATATCTTATTTTTCATTCCAAACTTTAAAATCTGCAACAAAATCTGATCTGGAACAGCTGGATCAAATAAATGCTTGCTGCAAAAAGGAAGGAAGGAAGGAAGGAGGAACAGAAGATGGGAGAGAGGGAAGGAGGAGGGAGAGAAGACAGAAAAGAAAGGAAGGAAGGAAAGAAGGAAGGAAGGGGGAACAGAAGATGGGAGGGAGGGAAGGAGGAGGGAGAGAAGAAAGAAAAGTAAGGAAGGAAGGAAGGAAGGAAGGGGGAACAGAAGATGGAGGGAGGGAGGAGGGAGAAAAAAAACAAAAGGAAGGAAGGAAGATAAGAAGGGAGACCAGGCAAACTAGATATTCTAAAAGATACTTTTCATCAGGAACTAAAATTTGACCTCATCTCATATTTGTGCCTCTACCAAGGGCTTTTCAAACATGATGCACAAGATTTTACAGCAAAATTAGCTCTTCTTCTCCAAAGAAAAAGACTTGGTTTGCACTTTGTGGGGACTGTGCCCACTTTGTAGGCCAAGCAGCTGCAGGGAGAGGGGGGCATTAGCTGCATTTACCCCAAGGTGGCATGGAACTTTGGGAGGGCCAGGGCCCAAGCAGAGTCCCATCCCGTCACAATTAATACCTGCTCTCTCCAATGCCAAACGCTCCTTCCTGTTTTTGGAGCAGGCCAGGGGTGGGATTCTACCAGTTCACACCTATTTGCTAGAACCGGTTGTTAACAGTCCAAGCAGTTCGGAGAACCGGCTGTTAGAAGAAATTACTGGCCTAATCCTATAAGGAAGGCAGGAAGGAAACATTCTGGTGTTGCTTATAGAAACTGACTCTCCATTAATCCTTATTACATTCTTGGCAGGTCTAGACTTCCTGTCTCTGGAACGTCTCTGGAGTTATTTTTCCCTCCTTTGCTGGTACTTTGCTTGTGTGGAGTGATCATTCAAAGTTACAGTGGCACTGAAAAAAGTGACTTATGACCATTTTTCACACTTGCGACTGTTGCAGCATCCCCACAGTCATGAGAGGCCAGGCGAGCAGATGCGTGCCACGATGGGAGTGATGTTGAGTTGGCCACACCCAGCCAATAACATGACCACCAAGCCACACCCACCAAGTAAGCCACGCCCACAAAACCGGTTGTTAAAAAATTCGAATCCCACTCCTGGAGTAGGCTCTTGGCCAACATGCCAACTTCCCCTCTTGCATCTTGTTTCTTGCAGGATAGAAAATGACGGGGCACCTTCCCCTCTTTAGGGCACCAGGCTTGATATTAAGGGTGGGACGGATGTGGTGACCTCACCAGGAGTCACTTGGGGGATGCAGTGCTGGGAAGACCCTAAGTACGCTGGAAACGGGGAGGGCTGTGCGTGGAGGCTGCAGGTGCCAGAATAATGGGATCTGCAAATGCCAGGACTGGAAAAGGCCCCTTAAGGAGAGCAGCAGGAAAGGCCAGGCAGCCAATGGCAGAGAGGACCTTCCTGAAGACAGTGAAGGAGAAAAAGAAACCCCTGGTTTTCTGCCCACATGAAGCTGAAGGAGAAAGCTTCTCGAGGAAGACATCCTAGACTGTGGTGGGGTGGGGGGAGTCTTTTTACCACCTGTGAATCATTTTCTTTTTCCCTCAACAGGGAAATGTGCCAGCCAAAGGAGGTGTGATGACCCTGGGCGTGGCACAAAAATAACAAAGTCACCAAAGTAGATAAATTCCCCTTAATGCCTCCAATTTGGCCCCCAGTGTCCACTTATCCTCAGCTGGAGATCAAACTCTTCCAAAAAACAGTCTACGAAGGGCAGAAATGCAGTCCGAACCCAAAGTAAAGATAATTAGAAATAATAAAAAAAAAACCCAACACAAACCACACTGAAGTAATTAACATGACAGGCCAGGATGATAAATTGCAGACTTCCAAAAGGTAACACAGCACCCACAGTTGGGAGAATGCCAAAACCCAGATAAGCCTTGACAAAGATAATGCACACTTTACATCCAGCAACTTTGCCATGCACAGTTTGTCCTTTTAAACAGTCTTCCCAGCTGCAGCCCATGAAGGGGATCAGGACCCTTTCCTCCCCCGTAACTCATGTAACTCATGTTGCTCCCTTCTCCATTCCTCCCTGCATGCCCTAGGATGAAGAGGGGTTGGGTCTGGGCCTTCCTCTGAATGCCCAGCCTGAATGTGCCCTTCCCCCGTTTCCTCCACAGCCACCGGAGCCACATTCCCACTCCCCTGTCAGTTGCTCAATCTCCCCCTCGGAATCAGACTCCAACAAGGGCATGACACGGGGTTATCCTTGCAGATCACTAGTTGGTGAGTCTGTTGAGGCACCAGACATGGTTTTGTGAATGGCAACAGTAACCAAATAAAAAATAAGCCCGATATATTACAGCTTGGGATAAGGAAGCGAGAAAGAGAAAAAAGGGGAAAAAAAACAAGAAATTAGAAGATATGGATTTGATGAATGGAGTGGTTAAATTAAGAATATTTATTAAAATAGGAAATGAATAGTAGTAAAATTGTTTCCAATAAAAAATCACATTTAGTTGTTTAGAAACATGTTATGTTTATCTATTATGTATTTGTATATACAGATTTTTTTTTATGTTTATTATGTATTTGTATATAGATTTTGTCTGCAACATAGTTGTTTTCTATGTATTGTGCATAGTGTTCTTCTTAATCTTTAATAAAGTTTTTTTTTAATTTTTTTTTTTTTAAATAAGCCCATTCTCTTCTTGTAGTGATGATATTACCTAGTTGGGTTATGAAACGTCTACAAGAAAACCACCAGGTTCAGAGAGCAGCCAGGAACTGATAGTTTTTCTTCTCCTCCACTCTGCAAACCCCACTCCCTTCTAGCACTGACAAGGCTAGAGAGAGCACCAGAGACCCCCCCCAGATAAAAATAAAACAACTGGGACGATTATGCAAGATTTAGCAGTCCCATCCATGCTTCCCCACCCACTCTTCTGTGGTTGGCTGAGGCAGGATACAGGGGTCTGAAGCCCGTTGGCCACATCCTATGGAGCTGGGAGCTCTTCTGTGCTTTAGAGGAAACCTCTGGAAAACAGTTTAAGCTGGTTGTTGGTTGCAATTCTCCATCTGCAGCCGTAAGCAATGGCTCCTCGATGCCAACAGCCCACTCCAAAGATTCTTCTTTTCCACAGCCAAGTAATGTTTCATTAATGCTTATCTATGATGTAATGCCTTTCATCTTTCAGCTTTGCTTGTACCTGTGGATTGGGTTGCCATGGTGCTGCATCCCTGTCTTTTTCCAATGTGGGTTTGGAGAGAGGAAAGAGGGCTGCTTAGCACCCTTTGCCATCGCCCTTCAAATAATTGTGGGAACATTGATGTCCCTCAGGGTACGCAGGGTAACGTAAGATTTCGGTCACGCTGTTGTTACTGCCAATTTTGATTTTTTGTTTTGATCACTCTGGGTGTGGCAAATAAAGGCACAAATGCAGAAATGTGGGAAAAAGGAACTCCTGTCGACAGCTGGAGCTGAGAACATCAGGACAAAAGCAGGAATGGTGTATCTCTCAAGAGTTATTTCTCAATGTTGGCAGGGTTAAGAGGTGTGGGAGTTGAAGTGCACACCTCTTAACCTTGCCAAGGTTGAGACACTCTGATCTATCATAATGACTTGAGTGGGCACCATTAACCAGCCTCCTGACCAGAGGTGGCATTCAGCACCTTCTGACCGGTTGGTTCTGGAGAACCGGTAACTTTGAGTTGTTTGGGAGAACCAGGAAATCCCACCTCTGACTGGCCCCACCAACCCCATCTTTTCTCTGCCTCCCATCGAGTCCCAGCTGATTGGCTGGGTCTCCTTTAATTGCCCTGCACAGGAGAATGGAGCTGGAAAGCAGGTTAGTGGGGTGGGGAGGGAAGGGGGATCTTGCAGGATATCCTTTCCTTGCTATGCCCACCAAGCCATGCCTACCAAGCCATGCCTACAGAACCAGTAGTAAAAAAATTTGAATCCCACCATTGCTCCTGACCCTGCAAAGTAACAAGTAGAGAAAAGCCTCTTTTCAAGACCAAAACGGTTCATGGAGGGCTTTAAGAGATTTAAAGGTGTCAGCATTTTCTTTCCTTTTTTCTTTTTCCTTTTTGGTGGATAGGGCAGGATGACCCTTTATTAGTTAAGCTGCCCTTTATTCCAGTGTTCTTCACAGGACAGTTAAATCATTGTCATCATTACAGGAAGCCGGTGAACTTCACTCAAAGTCATTGGCAATGCGGCATCCCTGTCCCCAAATCACCCGCCTTATACAGCCGAAAACATCGTGTCTGGGGGCTGGGCGGGTGGCCAGAGAAGGTGCCCAAGGGATGGGCTTGCACGATGGCATCTGCTGAGCAGCTTTTGCAAATCTTGCAAGCTGGGCTTGCTCTGTCATGTTTTCAGAGCTGCACTTCAGAGCAGAACCATTTCCTCTTACCCGAAATCTCCCTTAAGCTTAAATGGTCTTGAGTTGCTTTGCTCCAGCATGTCCCTGGCTCAAACAAGTCACTCACCTATTTTAAAAACTTCGCCATTTTTAAACAGTTGATGGGCATCTCCGCTCTGTTCTGACCTAGGCTTCCCAAAAGCATGAAGCCAGTTCTTCATCCCGATAAAACCCCTTTGATTTACCGTGTTTCTCATATAATAAGGCCGGGTCTTTTTTTTTTTTTTTTTGGAGCCCCCCAAAAATGACTAGGTCATCTTTTTGGGGGTGACTTAATCCCCCCCCTTGCATCTTCGGGCGGGTGGGTGACGACGGCTTGGATGTTGACCTCGGCGTTGGTGGGGCACTTCTTATCGGGGTCAACGCAGGCAGCACCATATCTGGGTGTGCAACAAAAGTACTTTCTACCGGCAAGCCCCCCCCACCATTCCCTCCCATTTTGCATGTTTTAATATAGGCCTTAATTTGGGGGGAGGGGCTTAATTTCATTTCATGCCTATAAAACATGCTGGGACTTCCTGTTGGGGGAGGCTGTATTGTTGGAGAAACAGGGTAGTTTACAGTGAATTCCTCTCTGGCAAAGTCCTGGTCAACAGTCTTCAAAAAGAGATTTTACAACTACAGACTTTTATCAGGCTTGGAGAGTTGCCAGGCTGACAGCTTCTAAATGCCACTCTGTAGCAGACAATACTTGTCAAGAAGTCAGGAACAGATCTTCACCCTAATCAATTGAACTAATTATCTCCTGGAAACCCCTCTCTTCTTTATTCCCTATGGGAGGGGCCATTCACCATCCACCTGTGGCTTTACTCTCAAGTTGACCCTTGTTCCTTAGCTGTTCCCTTCTCCTGGCAGCTCTGTGCATGCAGACACTGGGAACAGGCTCCAGCTGTTCTTTTTCCTCACTGATATCCTACTCCGAAGGCAGCTGATAATTGTCAGACGGCCCTGGCCCCATCTCTGCCTCTGATGCAGAGCACTTGTCAGAGCCATTCCCAGACTCCAGGACTGGCCCATGCTCCTTCCCAAACCCCTTAATGTCCAAATCTGCTGCCAGCTCCACTGGCTGCTGGCAGGCCACAACACACTCATTTGAAACCTTCCTCTCAATTCCCAGTGGGATAATGTCAAGCGAGTAGGGAATGTTGGATATCACAAGCATAACATGTCTGAAAAGCATCAAAGACTTGCACTCCGAGCCTGCTCCAAACTTTACCCCTCAATTTTTACTGTGACAGAAGAGAGAAAGCACTACATGGTTGGGAAGTAATATGAGCATAATTAATACAATAATGGGTACAATCCAACAGTACAACAACCCCAGCCCTAGAAGTGATGAGGAAGATATGCAAGCGGTGGGTAGCTCAGGTCCACCGTCATCAATGTAAGATCAAACAGGTCAGAAACAAGCAGCATACTAGCCTGTAGTATGTAGAGTAGTAGAGTAGAGTAGTTAGTAGAGTAGCCATGAAGTTATTCAGAAACTGTAATGTGTCCACATTTACAAATATCAGAATAATACAAGTCATGGTGCTCTGACATTCTATGGAAGTTAAAGAGCCGTAGGCGTGCATTAATTAGAATACAGCATTGTAGGCTAACCCTGCTCACTGCCAGGAGTTCGATTCTAACTGGCTCAAGGTTGACTCAGCCTTCCATCCTTCTGAGATTAGTAAAATGAGGACCCAGATTGTTGGGGGCAAGAGGCTGACCCTGTAAACCTCTTAGAGAGGGGTCTAAAGCAAAGTCTAAGTGCTATTACTATCTTTCTGTCCAACACCAGCTAGACAATAACATCAATACTTCCCATGTGGCCTATACACACAACACATGTTCTTCTCACCAGGAACGACTCTACTCCCTCGAGAATGACAAACCCCAGGCAATAACTCTGAAAGAAAGTGGGTCACTGTGCTTAGTTGCTTAGCACCCCTTGCAGAGGATTGGTGCCGTGGGAGTAACAGCTATGGTGTTTCATGAGAGCATTACGTCTGCCTTCTCCACTGCTACTCGGAGGTGTATTTAACAGAATGAGTTGGAAGAGACCTTGGAAATCTTCTAGTCCAACTCCTGCACAGGCAGGAGACTCGATAACCATTCCAGACAAGTGGCTGTCCAGTTCTTCTAAAAAGCCTCTGGTGTTGGAGCATCCACAACTTCTGAAGGCAAATTGTCTCACTGGATAATCGCTCTCACTGTCAGGAAATTTCTCCCCTTGGTTAGTTTCCATCCACTGCTTCTTGTCTTGCCTAATGGCGCTTTGGAAAATAGGTTGACCCCCTATTTCTTTGAAGCTCCTTCTTGCCCTCTCCCGCCTCTAGATCTAAGGATCTAGCTCAACCTTAATAACTTAAAATGTGTGGACTTCAATTCCCAGAATTCCCTAGCCCAGCCATCCCCCAGAAATCTGGGAATTGAAGTCCACAATTCTTAAAAAGCCCTGAGATTTAGAAGCATTGAGCTAGCTGGTGTTGAGACTCTAGAAAAGAGAAGAGCAACAAAGATTATTAGGGGACTGGAGGCTAAAGCATATAAAGAACAGTTGCTGGAATTGGATACGTCTACTTTAATGAAAAGAAGGACTAGGGATGACATGATAACAGTGTTCCAATATCTAAGGGGTTGCCACAAAGAAGAGGGGGGTCAACCTATTAAGGACCTGAAGGTAGAAAAAGAAGCAATGGATGGAAACTATACAAAGGGAGAACTAACCTTGAACTAAGGAGAAATTTTCCTGACAGTAGAATAATTAATCTGTGGAACGACTTGCCTCCAGAAATTATTAATGCTCCAACACTGGATGTTTTTAAGAAGAGACTGGACAACCATTTGTCTGAAACAGTACCGTCTAGGATTTCTTGCCTGAGCAGGAGACAGGAGTAGGAAACCTCCAAGGTACCTTCCAACTCTGTTAGTCTGTTCAGTTCTCCTTGATCATCAGTCTCTCCAAATGCTCAGGTCCAGAGAGTGATGTGTACATGTGTAAGGTATTTGCTTTGAACTGAATGCAGAGTGCCTTGGGTAAACAGTTGCACTGACAACTCTCGACTCCTAGGATTCAGGGGTGGGATTCAAATTTTTTTAACAACTGGTTCTGTGGGCATGGCTTAGGTGGTGGGTGTGGTTTGGTGGTCATGTGACTGGGTGGACATGGCTTGGTGGTCATGTTATTGGCTGGGTGTAGCCAACTCAATATCACTCACACCGAGGCATGCATCTGCTCGCCTGCCCTTTCCTGACTGTGGGAATGCTGCAACAGTCATAAGTGTGAAAAATGGTCAAAAGTCACTTTTTTCAGTGCCATTGTAACTTTGAATGGTCACTCCATTCAAAGGTAAAAAAAACTCCTGAGAAGTTCCAGAGACAGGAAGTCTCGTCCTGCCAAGAATGTAATACGGGTTAACGGAGAGGCAGTTTCTGTCAGCAACACCAGAATGTTTCCTTTCTGCCTTCTCCTTACAGGATTAGGCCAGTAATTTCTTCTAACAACCAGTTCTCCAAACTGCTTAGAATATTAACAACCGGTTCCAGAGAATAGGTGCGAACTGGCAGAATCCCACCCCTGCTATGATCGGACAATCACTATTTGTCTGTCAAACTGCAACTAATGCTTGCTTACGATACCTGTTCTTGATCCTTGGGATGAAAGTCAGAATCCGATTTGTAAGCCTGGCTGGTAAACAAAATTGATTCATTACCGAAGCAGCATGGTTGATGTCATCCTCACTCTGCTTTTTTTTTTTTTAACTTCTCATCTCAAAGGGCAAGCAAGGGTGCTGTCAATTTTTACCACTCACAGTCAGAGTGGATTTTCAAGATTTCAGAAGGAAAGGAAGGGAGTTACGCTTTGAGAAAATAAAAGAACAAGCAGTTTACTCAGGAGTAAATAGCTATGTGGCCCTCCAGATATCTCTGAATGTCTCTCAAGCAGCATGATGGGATCTGGAGTACAGCAACATCTGCAAGACCATAGTTCACTTATTAAACAGATGTGTGGAGCTCTCTGAGTATTGATTGTATATAAATAGAAATGTGGTGTACACCTTTAAAAGGAAAATAAAAGATAGAACTCAGGCACCACAAATGTCATTATGTGAATATACTATCTGAAAACTGGGGTTCTGAAAGTAGAAACCATTTCAGTTTTCTTTCTTTCTTTTTTTTTGGGGGGGGGGGGGTTAGAAGTCTCTCTTCTGTGATAGAAAAGAAGGATGCAAGACACCAAAGAGGAGCTTCATCCAGGGGGAAAGATTTCCTATAAAAACGGAGGAAGAGATGTGGATAGGATGTGAGTGCAGAAGAGCAAATTTGGGAGGGTAAGATGTTATAAACCCAGAACTAGGCAAGAAACAATGGTTGGAAACTCATATTACTTCATTAAGAAATTACCATTTCTTTGATGGATCTGTTCCAGGCTTTTCAATGCTTTTCACATTTTTGAAGCAAGACCTGCTCGCCAAAACTGATTAATAACTGCGAACATGCACAGTTTTGCCTTTCAAATTTGCTTGAAGTTAAGGTACTTAAATTAATAGCAAATAAAAAAGAACATGATATTCCAAGTAAGTACCGTTTTGCATTTTAACTCACACATGGCTCCAGGAGAGGAGAGTGCTTGCCAAGACTGATTTCAAATGCATAAAGGAGGTGGGTACTCTGAGCACTGCAATTTCTAACCTGCTTAAATCTAAGCTGGATGGTGAGGGGAGGACTGTGAATGTTTGCCAAATTTGAGGTCAAAACCCTACAGCATTTTTGTATTTAAGGAAAATGATGGTCAAATGTAGTTTTAAAACAAAGAAAGTACTCTTGAGAGCATCTAGAGTTTTGCATGTTAACCTTCCTGAAATCAGAGCAGCCTCATGTCTGCAAGAAAACACGATACATTTTTTCTTGTGTAAAAAAAGGACAATGTTTTTAAAGCTTCTAAAGTTTAAAGCTTTTAAAGTTCTCAAATGTTTAGCCCTCAGGACCCCTTTACATTCTTAAACATAACTGAGAATTCCAAAGAGCTTTGGTTGCTTTATCTATCATCCAACCACCCACCCACCCATCATCTATCAGAACTACAGTGAATATTTATCAACGTTTATTGTGTTAGAAATAAAAACTAAGAAATGTTAAAATATCTATTTAGTTGGCTTTGCAGACCTCACAAGAGGTTTTTGGGGGAGCCCAGGGGTCCCCAGGACAATCTTTGAGGAGCACTGTTTTAAAGTATGGCTCATAAAATGAGAATCAGCTATTGACAAGAAAATAACTGTGGCAGCAGCTGCTAGACGTGGCATTGCAGATATTGTGCCAGTTGCCTTATTATTATATACACGTAAATGCAAAATCACAGCTGGCAGTTGTTTACCTGTGTTGCAAATGGCATGGTATATGTGTGGATCCAGGCTTTTGCAACTGAAAGATGGAAATGTTGTCAAGGCACAGATTTTCTAAGTGCCATGCAAGATTTTTTGGTCTGACACTCTGGGTGCCAATAACCACTGGGACCACCACGACTGGTTGATGCTACAATCTTTTAGTTTTTGTTTTTAGATCTTGGTACTTTGTGGTATTAGAACATAGAATAATAAGAGTTGGAGGGGACCTTGGAGGTCTTCTAGTCCAACCCCCTGATCAAGCAGGAGACTCTATACCAAGGGTGTAAATTAAGACCAAATATTGTGAACTCAAGTCCCAGAATTCCCCAACCAGTTGTATTGGAATTCAGGGAGTTGAAGTCCACAAGACTTAAAGTTCCCAAGGTTGGACATCTTTACCCCAGACCATTCCAGACTAATGGCTGTCCAGTCTCTCTTTCAAAACCTCCAGTGATAAGAGCACCCACAACGTCTGCAGGCTTAGTCATTCCACTGATTGATTCTTCTCGCTGCCAGGAAATTTTTATTTAGTTCTAGGTTGGATCGTCTCCAATTCTTTGTCTTCTGTTCTACTATCTCCTGTATTGCCACATCAATTATCCACATGTTCTTCTTTTGAACTGGTCTATTGAGAGCCAACATTTTATTTGTTTGCATTTGGAAATCCTGCAGTATTTTAACCCAGACCATTTTAACCCAGACCATTAACCCAGACTATTAGTATTTTGTATGAGATTTATTGTATCATTTGTATTAGATATATTTAGTTTGCAATGGATTTTTATGTGAGATCTATATGCATATGCATATGTATATTTTATGTTTTTAAATTTCTTGTTCCCCATTCTCCTTACGGTGGTCTTTTATAATAAAGATTGATTTGATTTGACCTGCTCATTTTTAACTACTTTTTCAACTCTTATGTTCCCATCAGTTTTTCATGATTGATACAAGATGATGTTATCAGTCAGGTTGCGTCAGACTCTTGGCGAGTCTATGGGTCAGGTCTTGCCAAGTCTTCTGATCTTGTACTACTGCTTTGAGTTGTTCTATGCTCTGGCTGGTGTCAGCTTTCAATCAGAATAGAGTTGGAAGGGACCTTGGAGGTCTTCTAGTCCAACCCCCTGCTCAATCAGGAGACCCTATATTGTTTTAGACAAATTGTTGTCCAATCTCTTCTTCAAAACCTCCAGTGATGGTGCACCTACAACTTCTGATGGCAAACTGTGCCAGTGGTTAATTGTCCTCACTGTTAGGAAGTTTATCCTTAATTCCAGATTGCTTCTCTCCTTGATTAGTTTCCATCCATGGTTTCTTGTCCTGCCTGGTGTCCAACCACTGTGTTCTTTGATGGCCTGGTTTCTTTTACTGCTAACTCTTTCCAACAATTGCTTTCTCCAGTGAATGCCCCTGCATAACATGGCTAAAATAAGTGAGAAGCAGTTTTGTGATTTTTTTTTCCCTTCCAGTGACCTGTCTGGTGTTGGGCATACCAAAACTGGCTCGCTGGTCACCTCTGCTATCCAAGGCTACCGGAGGAGCCTTCTCCAGAACCACAGCTCAAGCAAGTCTATTGATACAGGATAATGTTTACAGTATTCCAGTGAATCGTGTTGGCCACTGTATCATTGTTTATAATCAGTTTGTGTGATCTTGTTGCACAAGCTGAGTACACAAAACTACTGTTTCTTCTGCTTCTTTGCACAATCTGCACTTTATATCTTTTAACGATTTTTCAATTCTGGTCTTGATTGCATCAGTTTGAATAGCTTTCTCTTTAATATTATTATTGCCATACGCTTCAGCTGAACATTTGATATTTCTGAACAATGATTAGGAACCCTTTCCCCTTTACTTAAGTGATTCTTTGTCCTCATTATCTGATGTTCATTGACATCTCTTGGAACATGTTTCCTGTTTTTGCATGTGTAGTTACTAACTGTGGTTTGTAAACCATATTTATCATGCCAGTTAGATTCTGGTTAAGCAAACAATGGCCTTAGGGCAAAGTTGGATCAGGTCATGTTTACAGAGGTTATCCTTTCTCCCCTTTATTTCAACATTAAAGAAAAATCAAGGTCATGTGCTGGCAAAAAGAAGAAAGGAGAAGAAAAAAAGAACTAAGAAGAAAGAAAATGGAATGAAGAAGAAGAAGAAGAAAAAAAAATAAGAAAAAAAATGCAACTTTTTTTTTTTTAATTCTTGCAACTGTTGTCATGTTGCCTCCCAAAGTATGGAGCTGGATCCAAAGGCTGAGAAAGTTAAGGATCTTTTTGGGGAGGCTCAGCAATGGAGGGATGGACAAAAACATGAAGAAGAAGAAAAGGCAAATGGATGGGAAATTATTGGCGAGAGAAACAAAGGCCAGACTTGGCTCCCAAAGGAGCAGCAGGCAGAGTCATTTCACTGACTGTCAGCTTGTTAGTCACCTTTGCTGTCCGCTCTGCCAAAGATGGTTGTGTACCTGCATTGTGCACAGTAACAATCACCTTCCAGGAGTTGCATAAAGAGGGAGGCACAGACCTGTTTAAAACAATAGATACATGTGCTCCTGGGGAGAGATAAAAAAAAGTCAGGTTTGGTCAAATGGCTATCCAGCATTTCAAATCCAGGGGCCATTTTTGTAGAAAACAAGCAGAGTTAGGGTTAGGGTGACCATAACTTCTCCATTGCACCCTTTGGGTTTCATCTCTTTAATTTCTATTTCATAGTATTTTCATAAAATCTTCCCCTTTATTATCTCTATGCCTGGCTGTAGAAAGGACAGGAACACCAGATTGTATCCAGTTTTATTACATTTCCAGAAAAGTTTCCGTGGAGATTCTCAGTCATTCAGGTCACAGTTATCTCAAATATGCTTTTTCAAAAGAAAAATGGATTGGTTTTTTTTTTCCTTGAGGAAGAAGACAATTTGCTTCTCATCCAAGAAGCTTCAACAATTCAGGCAGGAACCCACCATCCTTCCAGAACTGAGGAAGCTTCTTGGATGAGAGGCAAAATGTTTTCTTCTTCCTCCTCAAAGAAAAAACAGTCCAGTTACCTTTTTGAAAAAGAACCTTTGAGATTTCCAGGAAAGGTTTCAATGCAGGCTCCTTACGATGGACTTTTGCAAAATTGCATTTCAGCAGGTTCTATAATTCAGAAAAAGGAACACTTCCTACTGTGGCTAGACCCCAAGAACCAAAAGTATGTATTTTGCAATAAAGTAAAACAAAGTCTGCAAACACCCAAGCCAAACATGTCCGCGGCTATGGCACCGTCTCCCACGAATTGGCGCAAGGAGTCAGGCGCCACTGATGAATCAGGAGAGCATTTTTCCAGAGAGCTGGCAGTGGAAGAAAAGGAAAGGAAAGGCCTCAGATGAGAAGCTGCTGTTGAGATGTGGAAAAATCCTGGAAGCAACTATTGAAGGGTAAAAGAAGAACAGCAGCATCCCCCACATCCTGTCACTGAGGGTGCAGGCAGGAGAAAAGGCTCAACACCTCTTGGGTGAAGAAGTTCGTTTTTCTCAGAGTGATAAATCGAACCCAAAGTTTGTGCTAATAGAGCGCTCTTCTCATTTGGGCCTGAAAAGGTCTGTTTTGTGTTTTCGTTTCTCGCTGTCATGTGTTTTGAAAACCGGGAAAGAATAATCTGGCTGCCAGCACCATGCTGAATAAGATTCGCACACATTACATGGCGTCTGCCGGGACCCTCTGTGTAAATGGGGCACAGCATCCTTCCCTCCATGTGACTGTGGGGTCCCACCTCAAATGGTAGATCACCGGCTGAGGGCATATATTGGGCCCCGGATCTGTTTTTTTTATTATTATTATTATTATTATTATTATTATTATTATTATTATTATTATTATTATTATTATTATATTATTTGATGCAGCACTTCAAAGGTTAGATGACCTAGACATTGATATTTGAACCTAGATCTTTTTAATATTTATACTGTACTTTATTGGCTTCTACTAATCTAGTTGAAATGTTAATATACATTACTAGTCCATGTATGATACACCTTACGCTAAATAAATATGTGTATAAATAGATATGCTTAAGCTCATCACTAGATGTTGCAAAAGGCTTGGCTTTAACCCAGCCTTAATCAAAACCTTTTCAATCAGCAACCCTGGGATAAAACTCCCCTGGGATAAAGCCCTTTCACACTGCATGTTCTGTCCATGAGCCACCAAGAGTCACGTTCAGACACTATTTACTTATCTTAATCTCTTTCCTATCTATTTCACCAATCCGCATAGGGAACCTGCAACTTTTAAATCATTTAAAATAGTTTTCATTGCCAAGATATGTCATCAGAGCTGAAAATCTAGCAAAGAGCCATTCTTATCCTCAAAACATTGACTAGCGCACCTAGGGAGAAACCCTTGATTGGAAGATAGCAAACCACGGGCAGGTAGGCCTCGACTTACGACCATAATTGAGCCTGAAATTATGGCTATAAGTTGTGCTGGCTGTTAAGTCAGTTATCACGTGACCAACCTGATTTTGTGGGTTTTTTTTTTCTGGCCTTCATAAAGCCAATTACCATGGTCATTAAGTAAACACATTGTCCACAATGGGTGTTTTTTGATGGAAAGCAGAAGTACACACTGATTTTCTCCAAAACTCTCCTGAATCTCAGTCACGTGACCACAGGGTGCTGCAAACAGCTATAAATGCCGGCCAGACACCCACAATACAATCGCAAGAACTCCCAGTTTCTTCCCAACCCCTGCATTTTGGGGAGAGGGAAAAGCAACTCTCAGAAATCCAGCGTAGTCTATGGCTACAAACACCCAGGTGATCCTGTGGTTAATGGAAGATTTGCTAAGCAATTTAACACTGAAGAAGAATTGGCTCACTTCTGTTACCGTCATTTAGAAACTATTGAATCTTTGTGGGCAGGGAATTAACAAGGCCATTGGAAGCTTCTTCAAGTAAATGTGCAAACAGATCGCTCCCACTGAATGGCGAGGGAATGTATTCCCCAAGCCATCCAACGGCACCTTGGAGGTTTTTTCACACACCCTTTGCTTTTAAGGTTTTTTTTAAAAAGGGATTTTTTTGCTTCTTTTCCAGTAAAAAGAAAGGGGAGGAGCCAGATTTGCTTAAGGACTATGAGACTAACAACTGTAGTGATTTGCTTTACAAAGGTGGCAAAAACAATGATGGAATTGAGCATGACTCACTTACCGAAGGCCCTGCTTAGCAATGAAAATTCTGGTCTCAATTGTGACCATCATCCAAGGGCTACCTAGGCTACTTTTTCTTCTTCAATATTCCTCGCTTTTAAAAATGTGGTTTTTCTTTTTTCTTTTTCTTTTGCTCAGCTGCATAGTTTCTTTCAACTTTCCAGGTACCAGAAAGGAGATTTTTAACTTCTGGGTTATGAAACAAAGCCCAGGAATTCTACCAACAGGCAGAGAAAGCATGCAAAGGAAAAAAACTACAGTAGGGATAATCAAGCTGGTCTTTTTGCAACCCCCCCCCCCAACAATCCTCCTCTCCCACCCTCATCAAAATGCCCCACTTGTATAAAACAGGCTCTTTTGTCTTTGGTGGGAACATTTGCTCCAAGAAGGTTTAGACCTCATTATTCAGCAAGAAATTAAATCTCTCCCAGCCTTTTGCATGCCAACTTCTCTTCAATGAAAATTCTCTACCCTTTAAAAAGTAAGCCAACAACTGGACGTTCTAGGAAACAGCAGCAGGCAAGAATTCTGGTATATATTAAATTTGGGGGCAGGAGTGGAAAACAGGCCCCTCTAATCTGCTTGGTGCAATTCAAGCTGATTAGGTCTGATGCTAATGATTAAAAAGAGGGAAAAACAGGAGGTGCAGTTTAGGAAGGCAGGAACAGAGGTTTAGAAAACTGCATGAAACTGAGTTCCAAAATGGGGTCAATTCTGGAGAAAAGCCCACAAAAATTTTATTAGAGGATCCAATATAAATTGACTTTACCTGTAAATTAATGAAATGTTACTGGTTTCCCCCTCAAATGCAATCCCAAGTGTATTTATTCAGCGGTATTCCTTATTTTTGAAGGCTAAAATTTGCAAACATCACCTCTCTCTAAAAATATGCTGGAAACTAAAAATTGCTTTGTGGGGACAAGTCTGCTCTCATGTGGAACCTTGTAACTGTGGGACCCTGCTTGAAGAAGCAGAATGAGTTAGGGTTATGTTAGGATCTTCCCATGCCAAGAAGGGTCTGGATCAGTGGTGGGATTCAAAAAAAATGTACTACCGGTTCTGTGGGCGTGACTTGGTGGGCTTAGTAGAGGAAGGATACTGCAAAATCTTCAGTCAGAGGTGGGATTTGCTGGTTCTCCGAACTGCTCAAAATTTCCACTACCGGTTCTCCAGAACTGGTCAGAACTTATTGAATGCCACCTCTGGTCTGGATCAGTTCAGCTGTTCTAGTACTATCCATGCCCTGTGCCAAGTGGGACTCTAGGAGGTGTTTTCATCTTTAAGGCTGTAATGGCCAGAAGGAATAACCTTGAGGACCACAAAGAAGAGAAGTGACCAAGATCAAAGCATATAAAAGACATCTGAGTCTGGAGCAGAATGGTAATCTGAGAAAGCATGTGAAATAAAACCCTCCCTCATACTCACAAACACAAAGGGAAAACTCATTCAGACTTGCAAAGATTCCATTTTCCTAACCTTATAATAAAAATAATATGAGCCTGCATGACTTTGCTTTCCTAATTTGGTCTTCCTTGAAGAACTGACAGGCAGGCAGATTTGCATTGTTTCGATACCAATCTCAGAAACCTGAAAACTCATCTCCTCAACCAGAAAGGAAGCCAGGTTCAGGTGATGGGAGGGGGTGTGTCACCTGGACTCACTGAATCATGGGGGGGACCTCCTGCAGGAGGACTGGTTTTCCCAGATTCTGTGAGTCCAGGCCTTGGTGTATCCGAGGAGCAAAACCCCCTTCCATTTCAAGTTAAGGGCAAGAAGAGTTACTCTCAAGCAGGGAAAGTATCTAGAAAATAGAGCAGAGGTCTCCAAACTTGGTCACTTTAAGTCTTGTGGACTTCAACTCCCAGAATTCTCCAGCCAGCTATGTCTTCAGCCAGTCAGCTTTGGGATTCTGGGAGTTGAAGTCCACAAGTCTTAAAGTGGCCAAGTTAGGGGACCCCTGAAATTGATAAATTCAGTAACCGAGTTAAATGTACAGGTAGTCCTCGCCTTACAATAATTCTTTTAGTGACCGTTCAAAGTTACAAGAACACTGAAAAAAGGGATTATGACTGTTTTCCAGTTAGGACCTTTGCAGAATCCCCATTGGTCACGTGATCAAAATCCAGGCGTTTGGCAACTGACTCATATTTATGACGGTTGCAGTGCCCTGAGGTCCCTTCTAACAAGCCAAATCAATGGGGAAGCTGGATTTGCTTAAGAACCGTGCTACTAACTTAACAACTGCGGTGGCTCACTTAACAATGGTGGCGAGGAAGGTCGTAGAATGGGGCAAAACTCATTTAGCAGCAGACTGCCTGTACTGTGTAAATCCAGCTCCCAGGTTGAACGGTCGGCCACTGCCTTTTTTCCCACAATAGCAAGCAGGGATGCCATTGCCCAGAATTCTGGGCTACAGTCTAGAAATCCACTCCTGTCCCACATCTAGGCGGCTTCCAGGGACTTCCCCTCAGCCAGGCCATTGTCCAGGTGCATCCGGGCCAATGTTCCCTCTGGGCCACCTGTCCTGGGCACATCAAAGCCACCACCTGGCCTGACTTGTCAACAAGGGAGGTGAGGAGCAGAGGGGCCTCTTCCACCTCCCAGGCAGGACGGACATGGGGTGGGTGGGAGTAAACAGCAGGAGCTCAAATGTCACCCGACAGGACGAGGAGGATCTTCCCCCGACATGCGACTCGCTCCACACTCCAAACAGGCCGGTTAAACGAAGTGGGGAAAACATCAACTGTGACTTCATGTCCAAGAGGGAAGGAAGGAAGCCAAACGACAATACCACCACCAGGATGGGGGGAAAAAACCCAAGACACAAGAAGGCATCTGGGATGCAGGTAGTTCTTGACCTATGACCACAGTTGACCCCCAAATTTCTGTTGCTAAGCGAGATAATTGTTAAGTGAGTTTTGCCTTGGAGGACTCCAAGTCAAACTTCTGTACCAGCAAGGGAGAACCTTTTTATTGTGGTGTGCTGAAAGTGTGCGTGCATGTGGCGGCACCCACAATGCAATGCATGCCTCCCTGCACATGAATGTGTAATGCCCCTCCGCTCCCTTACCTGCACTGCACATGCACGTGCCTCACAGCTGATTTTTGGCCCTTTGAGACCATTTTTGCCCTCCTAGAGGCTCAAAGGAATTCTCTGCAGCCTTGGAAGACTGAAAAATGGCCCTTCTGGAAATACCAGAAATGCTGAAACGGGCCCGTTTTTCGGCCTCCCAAGGCTGCAGAGGCTTCCCTTGAGCCTCTGGGAGGGCAAAAATGGCTCAAACAGGCAGAAAATCAGTTGGGAAGTGCATGCATGTGCAGTGCAGGTAAGTTTGGCTGGGGCTCGCATGCCCGCACAAATGGCTCTGTGTGCCACCTGTGGCACGCATGTTATAGGTTCGCCATCACAGCTCTTTACCCTTCCATACAAGTGGCTGTCCAATCTCTTCTTAAAATCTTCCAGTTGTGAACCAGCCACAACTTCTGAAGGCAAAGCTGTTTCCACAGGTTAATTGTCCTCCCTGTTAGGAAGTTTCTGCTTAGTTCCAGGTTGCTTCTGTCCTTGAGTAGTTTACATCCATTGCTCCTGATTTTGCCTTCAGGTGCTTTGGAAAATAAGTTACCTACCTCTCCTTTGTGGCAGCCCCTCATATACTGAAATTGCTATCCTGTCCCCCCTTGGTCTTACTTTTCATTAAAATAGACAAACCCAATTCCTGCAACTTTTGCTGCAAATTCCTACATCCTTCTCATGCTCCTTCTCCTAACCCAGAGGTTTCAAACTGGATTTCTTTGAGGTCCGGATCAGCACTGTAGTTCTCCTCCACGAGCCTGGGAGGGGGGGGGTAACAGGGGATGGGCACCTCCTGCAGCACTTTGCTAGCCAAAATGGGGGACTGGGGGCGCATGCTGCCCCCCTGCGCTGCATTTTCAGACTCCATGACCTGCTGCAACACTCTCCAGCCGAAAATGGGCCACGTGGACCGGTCCTTTGATATTTCCAGGCCAGCCCCACAGGCACTGAGTTTGACACCCCTGTCCTAACCCCTTTTCATACGAAACTGAATAAAATCTGAATAAAACAATCGGTCAGCCTCAAAAGCAGGACTTCTAGGATTTCTCTTTCCTTTCTTTTCTTTTCTCTTCTTTTATAAAGGCAACACATCCTAACTTTCAGGCTCCACTCTGTTCTATGCAAAAGGCTGTGAGAAGGATGCACGATCCTGTTATCCCATCAATTTAACTTTACACAGGACCAATTTCTCAGCCTTACTACCTTTAAGCTGTCTGAACTTCAACTCTCAGAATGCCCCAGCTGGGAGGCTGAAGCATCCTGGGAGTTGAACTCCAGACATCTGAATGTTTCCAAACTTGAGAAACATTATATTACACCAGTAAGAGGTGATAGATACACGACTGGCTGAGTATTCCACATTTCTGACAGGCCACAGAGTTCAAATGTACCAGCCACATTCTGTGGAAGGTCAAAAATGCGACACTGGTTCGTCCTTTGCAGGTGGGGAGAGCATCTGTGAGTCAGTGTTGACTCCTGGCAATTGCCTGCAGTTTTCTTGGCAAGCTTTCAGAAGTGGTTTTTCCTTGCCTCCTTCCTAGGGCTGACAGAAAGTGACTGGCCCAAGGCCACCCAGCTGGCTCCATGCAAAATGCAGAACTAGAACCCAGAGCTTCCAGCTTCTGGCATTAATCACTACAGCAAACTGGCTCTCTAAAATAGAGGTTGTGGGTGCTTCATCACTGGAGGCTTTCAAGAAGAGACTGGAAAACAGTGATGAGGTTCAAAAAATTTATACTGGTTCTGTGGGCGTGGCTTGGTGGGTGTGGCAGGGGAAGGTTAACTGCAAAATCCCCTTTCCCTCCTCACCTCACTAACCTGCTTTCCAGCTCCCTTCTCCTGTGCAGGGCAACCACAGAAGAGCCAGCCAATCAGCTGGGACTTAATGGGAGGCAGAGAAGAGTTGGGGTTGGTGGGGCCAGTCAGAGGCGGGATTTGGCAGTTCTCCCAACTACTCAAAATTTCTGCTATCGGTTCTCCAGAACTGGTCAGAACCTGCTGAATAACCACCTCTGCTGGAACACCTAATTGTCTGAAAAGCTATAGATTCTCGAGCTCGAGCAGGTGGTTGGATTAGATGACCTCCAAGGCCCCTTCCAACACTGTTACTCTGGGTGTGTTTGGTCCGAACTATCGCAGGCCTGGCAAGGGAATGCCAAGGGGATCCCTGGGCTAAAACTCACAGCAAATCTGAAGGACCAACTATGGTCCTGACACGTCCAGCTCTTTGGGGAGACCACAGCAGATGAAGCTGACCAGCAGCCAGAAGGAAAGATGACCAGCATCAGCCTGGCCGCTGGTCACGGCTCCTGCCTCAGATGCAACCGGTGGCAAAGCAGAGGAGCCTCTGCCCAGCCTGCAGCTGCTGTGGGGCGTTACCAGATCAAGAGGGTAAACATGCTGTTCCTTTCGGGACGGCTAAGGACTTAACGGGATGAGACGGTCACAAGGGAGGGAAGAAGCCTCGGCGTGGCTGAGCCCTGTTTTTGAAGCAAGTGGGAAAGGCCGAACACAGGGAGTCCCAACTTACAACAGCTTGTTTAGTGACCGTTTGATGTTACCAGGGCATTGAAAAAAAGGAACTTATGACCACTTTTCACACTTATGATCATTGCAGCATCCCCCTCATCACATGATCGAAATGCAGACGCTTTGCAATTTACTCATATTTATGACGGTTGCAGTTCCCAGGGTCACGTGATCCCCTTTTGCGACATAATGACAGGCAGAGTCCCCGTGGTCCCATGATCAAAATTCAGACACTTGCAGATTGAGCAGGGGGCTGGACTAGAAGACCTTAAGGTCCTTTCCAGCTCTACTCTACTCTGTTCTATTCTCTTCTATTTTGATTCCTATTTATGACTGTCGCCGTATCCTGGGGTCAGATGATCCCTTTTTGTGACCCACCAGATAAGCAAAGTCAATGGAGAAGCCATATTCATTTAGCAACTGTGGCAAGAAAGGTCGTAAAATGGCCCCAAACTCACTTTACAACTGTCTTGCTGAGTAACAGAAATGTTGGGGCTCAACTGTAGTCGTAAGTCGAGGTCTGCCTGTCGCCAGCTCTTTGTGTTGGCCTTGCCTGTCCATGCCTTCATCCTTGAAAAGAAAGCCAATATTCCTGACCCCTGGCTGGGGTTCATCCCTTTCTCTGCGGCAGCTGAAGGTCAGATGTTGTTGCAGATGTTGTTCTCCTAAAGCCAAGGCAGGCAGGGAGCTCAGACTTTCTGGACCCCCTTTCAAAACGCTCCACTGAGAATAGCCAGCTCTTATTTGCTCAGACAGTCCTCCGTTCCACTGCAGTTGTGCTCCTTCCCTGCCTTCAGCCAAAAGGGCTCAGGCAGTCCTTGGTTGAATAAACAGAGGTGTAGGATCCAAATCACATGGAGTCTTAGGACCGCTTTATAAAACTTTGGTCAGGCCCCACCTGGAATACTCCATCCAGTTTTGGTCACCACCACAACAAAAAAAGTTGTTGAGAGTTTGGGGAAAAGTGCAGAGAAGAGCAACTAAGATGACTAAAGGCCTGGAGATTCAAACATATGAAGAACGATTGCAGGATTTGGGTTGGCTAGTCCAGAGAAAAAAAGCAGGGCTAGGAGGAATATGATAGCATTCCGGTATCTGATCGGCTGTTTTCTGTCTCTGGAAACTTGCAGGGTGAGGACAGAAAAGGTCCTTTTGGCATGGCTGTGACCAGATGTTGGTTGGTTGTTCCATGGTTGGAGAGAAACGACAATGCTGGGAAAGGGAACATGGGAGGCAGGGGGGTCTTGCCAGTCCCCCCTAAAAAAGAAACAGCCCCACCAGCTTCTTCTCACCTCAAGGAACTGAGGGCAAGATGCCAATAAAAGACAGGAATATAGATAGAGAAAGCAAGAGAGAATAGATATTTTAATGTTAAGCAATTCATCTAAAGAGCAAAACCTTTATTACATACAACCAAATGTGAATCGTCGTGGTTTCTTTTTTTTTTTTTTCCCAATAAAAAAGCCAAACAACTTTATGCTTGTAATATTGACATCCTAAAATTATAATTAATGCCAATAGGATTTTTTCCTCTTCTCTCTGCTCAGTACTCTAAGCTCTATCTAAATAATAAAAAGTTAATATTCTTTAATCGTATTATATGCGCATCATTCTACTGAAATAATACAATGTATTGAGATGTGTAATACTGCAACAAAAAGAATTCACTAGGTAGCTTTAATAGGATTGACAGCACAGCCATCTACATTTAGGGAGGGTGTCACAAAGACTCCAGGCAGGGAATTATCTCCGGGAACCCCACATCATTCCAGAGCTTTGGCCACTGGCTGGTTTAGAGGGGAGGGGGCTGCTGCCGAGGAAGGGTATCTTTAAGGCCCCTAATTTTAGATGCCCTGGAAGAGGAGCAAGGAAAGCAGAGTCAGCCAACGTGAAGAATAGTTTCATGAACTGGGTACGTCTAGTTTAATAAAAAGAAGGACCAGGTATTAACAGTGGCAAGAATTGCTTATGCCCAAAGCTGGAAAATAGATGATGTACCTTCAGAAAACATGGTAATAAATAAAATACTTGATTCTGCTGAGATGGACAGACTTAATGAGAAAACGTAAAACTAACCAAGAGTCTGAGTTTTATGAGGTTTGGGAAATGTTTTATATATCTGGTTAGATAAAGAGAAATAAGGTTTGATATGGAGAAGAATTGTAAATATTGTACTTAAGTAACACTTGACACAGAACTGTTCAAATGTAAATTTTATATGTATTTTGAAAATAAATAAATAAAAATTAAAAAAGAAATGAAAATAAGGACTAGGGGTGGCATGTTAGCAATCTCCCAATATTTGAGGGGCTCCCACAAAGAAGAGGGGAGCGAACCTATTTTCCAAAGCCCCAGAAGGCAGGGCGAGAAGCAACGGATGGAAACTAATCAAGGAGAGAAGCAACCTGGAACTGAGGAGAAATTGCTTGACAGTGAGAACAATTAACCAGTGGAGAATCAATTGCCTTCAGATGTTGTGGGCTTTTAAGAAGAGACTCCCAGTTGCAACATATGGCTGTGAATGGCTGAGTGCCAAAGAATGGAAGCCTTTGAACTCTGGGGCTGGAGGAGACTCCTGCGAGTCCCTTGGACTGCAAGGCGACCCAACTGGTCAATCCTAGAGGAGATCGACCCTGGCTGCTCTTTAGAAGGCCAGACCCTCAAAAGACTTTGGCCACCTCATGAGAAGGAAGGAGACGGTAGAGAAGGAGGGGGCTGGATAGAGTCCCTGAAGTAGTCGGCGTGAGTTTAAATGGACTCCAGGGGATGATGGAGGACAGGAAGGCCTGGAGGAACGTTGTCCATGGGGTCATGATGGGTCAGGCATGACTTTGCAACTAATAACCACAAAGAAGAGACTGGACAGCCACTTATCTGAAATCATATAGGCTCTCCTGCCTGAGCAGTGAGTTGGACTAGAAAACCTCCAAGGTCCCTTTCACCTATGTTTTTCTATTAATCTGTTTATCCACACAACATTCAGGCAAGCAACACGTATTTCCTGTTGGGAATTAGCTCCTTCACAGCATGGCGACAAAGCTCCAGTTTGCTAAATAAAAAGCTAGAAGACAAATGCCAGAGAGAACAACAAAAAGTGTGCCACCTTTTGCCCAAGGCAAGAAACCACAGGTGCCTCCCAGGGGGAGGTGAAGGCCAAGGTTGGTCAAAGAGAAGGCAAAACGCTGGATCTACTGATCAATTCACCATTTCTTTGTGCCTTCCAAGGTCGAAAATGGGACAATGAAGTGTTCTGTGTGTGAGTGTGTGTGTGTGTGTGTGTGTGTGTGTGTGTGTGTATTGAGCCAGTGTTGATTCCAGTGCTCTGGCCACTGGCTGGTTTCGGGGGGGGGGGGGGGGGGGGCTGCCAAAGAGGATAGCAGGAGTTTTCTTGGCAACATTTTCAAACAGCCAGTTTGGTCTAACTGCAAGGGTCCCCACACTTGGCAACTGTAAGACCTAAGATGTCAGAGGATCACAAAAGCTGATCCCACGATCCTGGGACATAGCAAAAGTCATAAATGTGAACCAGTTGTCAAGACATCTGGATTTTTGTCACATAACCATAAGGATGCAGGTGGCAAAGGTCGACATAACTGCGAAGATTGGTCATAAATCACTTTTTTCACTCCTCCTTTCACTTTGAATGGTCATTAAGTGAACTGTTGCAAGTCGAGGGCCACCTATATACGTAGTATATATCAATTCCTGGCTTTTTTGCCAGCACGCCAGCACATCCAAGAGGCAAGAAAGATTTAACTCAGTTTCTATCGGTTGCCAGGAAACAGCTGAGCTAGAGCATAAATTTCTATGGTGCCTTTAATAAAAGGTTTGTCCTGACATCATGTCACTGTGGTGGTATTTAGCATTAATTAGCTGCTGCTGAACTCGAGGCTCTGCTACCTTCTTCTTAGCAATATTTCATTAGCTTATATAACAGCTTGTTCACGCTTCGCCTTTAAGTAAAAGTGCAATTTCTTTCTGGCTCAGCACAAGATTAAAAAAAAAACCCAGCTGTTCTGTTTTGTAAGCCATAAGTTTTGGCATTCTGTTGCCTGTGAACCAGGCTGCCCTGGCTTGTAAAAACGGAGCATGAACTAATGGGTCCAGTCCAATTCCGCCCCCTCTCTTTTTTTCTTTTTTTCTTTCTTTCTTTCCTTCTTTCTTTCTCTCTTTCCCCCACCTTTCTTTTTTCCTTCCTCCCTCCATCACAGGGGGACTATATGCTAGTGCCAGTCAGAATTGTAAGAGACAGCAGTAATCTGGCAAATCTTGGACGTGTCAATATATAATGTTCATGAGTTGTAAATTGTTCAAAATGAGCAACAATTAATTTGCTCTTGAAGTTAATATGTTTAAACACAGGGGAGTGAAGGGGGAGCTTCAGAAAAAAATCAAGGCTGAAACCCCAACTCCTTTTCATGTACACACAACACACATGTAAAGAGAGAGCATGTTTTAATCCCATGACTGCAGCAACCATCTCGACTCTTTTTCCAAAATGCAACCAGGGGCTTCTCCTATAGAATAGCAATAGCCCTTAGACTTATATACTGCTTCACAATGCTTTACACCCCCTCTCTAAGCGGTTTACAGAGTCAGCCTCTTGCCCCCAACCATCTGGGTCCTCATTTTACTGACCTCAGAAGGACAGAAGGCTGAGTCAACCTTGAGCCTGGTGGGATTTGAACTGCCAAATTGCAGGCAATCAGCAGAAGTAGCTTGCAGTACTGCACTCAAACCACTGTGCCACCTGGTCCTCAATTTATGACTATAATGAAGCCTGCCTTAATTAATAACTCCCATCCCTGCTCTCCCCAATGTGGTTGTTAAGCATCATTCAGGAGAGTACAGGGGACATCAGGATGGGGTGGTCCTAAGAGGCTGGCACAGGCTTAAGCCCATCTCCCCTGGCCTCCCAAGGCTTCCCCTATGTCTTCGAGGACCCAGCAGGGCAGGATGGGGGGAGAGTGGTGGTGGTGGGGTTCTATAGCCTCCCTGTCATTGGCCATAAGGGCAAATCTGCCCAAATTTTGTTCACATTGTGACTGCAAGGATCCTATTCTCTTCACTCTCCAGCTGCAGGCTGAGGTCTCTCTTATCTGACCAGGGCCTTGACAGTGCCTCTTCGCCTTGTCTCCCAAGGTCGGTTTCACATACCATTAGGAGAATGCACATTACACATTTTACTGGTTATTATTCTGCTTCTGGGAAACTCCAAGAAGGTATCTAACACTCTACACAATTTGGTTCTAGAAAAAGTAAAATAGCATCAGCTCCCCTACGTGACCAGGTTTTTAACATCCTGGAAGAGGTTCTCTCTTCTTTTCCTTGAGAGGGAGAGAAAGGGAAAAAGGGAAAGAGAGAGGGGAGGGGGAGAGAACTGGAGAAAAAGAGGAGAGGCAGAGAGAGAGAGAGAGAGAGAGAGAGAGAGAGAGAGAGAGAGAGAGAATGTTTGGTGATGGTAATGTAGAGCCGTGGTCCCCAAACTTTTTTGTACCAGGGACCAGTTTCACGCAGAAACACTTTTTCAAGGACCGGCAAAATCAATTATTCCTCAATAGTAAAGGGCTTCTTTACTATTTCTTTACTAAAAACATATTTATATATATATATTAATCACAATTATTCATTCTTTGCGGCCCAGTACAAAATGATCCACGGACCGGTACCAGTCTGGGGCCCGGTGGTTGGGGACCCCTGATGTAAAGGGCTTTCTATTTTCTCCCAATCTCTGGTAATCCAGCTGTTTCCTTTTCCATTGTAATCAAAAATATGTTGATGCCAATAGGTTAGGGCTTCTAAACCATTTGTTGATTTGAGCTTTATTTAAAATGCCTGCATTTTGAATGGATGTTTTGATCCTTCAATTATTCTGCATTTCATTTTGATTAGCTGCCTTGGGTGAAAAAACAAATAAATATATTAAAATGAAATGTCCAGCTGTATGAATACGGTGAATAAATGAATACAGCATTAATTCAAAAAGGTTGGGAGCCAGCTTTACGATCCCAATTCTCCAAAACAGACTAATATTGTTCTTGGATATGCCCCCACCTGGAAAAGGCAATTGCTCACCCTGACCTTAAAGGGATTATCTCAGTCCTCCCCACTTACTTCTCTTTCTTCCAGTCCAAACTACAGCAGCATTTTTTTCATTCTTGAGCTGTAATTTCATGGGAAGGCAACTCTGGGTGGGCTTGGAAAGAAAGAAGATGGACAACTTCTTGCAGCTGTTGGCATTTGAAGAATCAGAACACCCTTTGGTATTTCAAGTGGAGTATGTGGTTGGAAGGCTTGTCTTAAGCAAAAGATTTAATGGGATGATTTAAAACGCATACACACACACCACACACAAAGTGAAGACACTTACAGGAATAACAGAATAAAAACAGAATTGAAAGGAACCTTGTAGCTCTTCTAGCCCAACTCTTGATTCAAGACAGGAGACCTTATATCACCTTAGGCAAATGGATGTCCAGTCTCTTCTTGAAAATCTCCAATTCCAGGAGGCAAACTATTCCACTGATCAACTGTTCTCACTGCTGAGAAATTTCTCCTTACTTCTAGGTTGGATCTCTCCTTAATGATCTTCAACCTGTTGGACAAATGGCTGTCAGTTGAGGAGTACTTGTATACCTCAACTGATCTGAGGTTGAACATCTCTCCCAAAACAATCTCAACTCATCAAAGATTACTACCAGATGTGGGTCTGGCTTCTGGTTTGGCTGGGTTCAAAAAAGCTTGGACCATTTATGTTAATTGTTGGATCAAGAGGACTTGGCTTTGATGGCAGCAGGACTGCACTGGGAAGCCACCTGCTTGGAAATTTCCTTGGTTGACCACTTGGAGAACTGACTGCTGAACTGGATGTCCAATCCAGACAGACAGACACTGCTTAAGATTGCTGGAGAGTGAAAGATTCCGTATTCTGTCTATGCTACCTTCTCCTAAAGGAACTCAACCCTGATTGTTCTTTGGAAGGAAAGGTACTCAAACTGAAACTCAGATACTTCGGCCACCTAAGAAGAGACTCTGATGTTGGGAAAGATTGAAGGCAAAAGGAGAAGGGAATGGCAGAAGATGAGGTGGTTAGGTAGTATCACTGATGCAATGAACATGAATATGGGCAAACTCTGGGAGACAGTGGAGATCGGAGGGCCTGATGTGCTGTGGTTCATGGGGTCATGAAGAGTCAGGCATGACCTAAGGATTAAACAACTAGGCTGCATCCATCTCATAATTTGGCATGTTGTCTCAGACTTTGGACAAAAAAGACTGAGGCTCAGTTCTGGGCAAATCACCATTCTCCAATAATTTTGCTGGAGGTCAAAGTTAGCTCCACATGGATTTGTGTAGTCAAGTGGCCTGCAGTTTTATTTGGTTCATTGCTATAACTACCGTGTTACCTTCAGGAAACACACGAGAAAGGAGCTCCTAGCAACTGGCACCGCAATGCCCATAATTCTCTGAACCTGGGATTGGTAGGACTTGAAGGCCAAAATATCCAGACAGCACCTAGTGCCTGACCAGCCCAAAGGTTTTGTGGATGCACTCGCAAATCCTGTTTTTTGAAGCTGAAGAAAATAAGATGATAAATATTTTTGTTGCAGATGCATTGACCCTTGCTCATCCCTCAACTCCCTGTGAACCTTCATGGGCACAGAATGTTTTTCCCTCTCTTGCTCCATAGGCACAAGTAGTCCTCAGCTTACAACATTTAGTGATCGTTCAAAGTTACAACAGCACTGAAAAAAGTGATGTATGAGCATTTTTCACACAACTATTCCAGCATCCCCATGATTATAGCAATAGCACTTAGACTGACCTACCCTTTCCAGCCCCCTCTAAGCAGTTTACAGAGTCAGCCTCTTGCCCCCAACCATCTGGGTCCTCATTTGCTCACCTTGGAAGGATGGTGTTGTGCTTTGCCGGCAGCCTGTGCAGACGGCAGTGGAATCGGATAGTGAGGAAGAAAGGGGACCAGTCCGGGAGTCTGGAGAGGACTTGGATGAGGGTCCTGTGTCTGATGCAGAGATGGGGCCAGGACCATCTGGGAGTGGGGGGCTGCCTCCGGAGCCTGGCAGCAGCGAGGCAGAGGACCCAGGGGAGCCTGTTCCCAGTGCGCATGTGCGCAGAGCTGCCAGAAGGCAAGAGCAGCTGAAGCAGAAGGGGCGACTTGGGAGTAAGGCTGGGAGGTGATTGCCCCTCCTCTAAGGTATAAAAGTCAGGCAAAGGTGACAAAACCTTTGCAGGAAATAAAGTAGTTTGATTGGTTCCGAGTCCTCCTTGAAGCTCTGTGTATTTTGGTTGGGTTTTTTTGGTACTTTGGTTAGTTTCTTTTATGGTTAATTGGATACTTCTGTTTTTGGCAGCATTCCACAGAACTGAGAAGTGGGTGCTCAACTTGGGGGATTGTTTAAGATTCGTTCTGGCTGGGAATGAAAACAATTCCCAGCGTTGCAAGAAGATAGGTTTTGCTTTTAAAACAAGTTTGTGATTAATTACATTGGATGAAGCCTGGGTCAGAACAGATGGAAGGCTGAGTCAACCTTGAGCCTGGTGGGATTCGAACTGCCAAACTGCAGGCAGCTGGCAGGCAGCAGAAATAGCCTGCAGTACTGCACTCTAACCACTGAGCCATGCTATGCGATCAACATTCAGATGCTTGGCAACTGACTCACACTTATGACAGTTGCAGTGTCCCTGGGGTCACGTGATCCCCTTTTGGGACTTTCTGACAAAGTCAATGGGGAAGCCAGATTCACTTAACAACCGTGTTACTCACTTAGCAACCACAATGATTCATTTAAGAACTGTGACCAGAAAGGTTGCAAAATGGGGAAACCTCACTGAACAACTATCTGACTTAGCAACAGAAATGTGGGGCTCAATTGTAGTCATGAGGATTACCTGTAATCTTGATGGAATCAAACTAACAAATATACTTTTCAGGAGATTAAGGATTCTGATTAAAGATATTGCTGGAATTAAACCAATTGTGGTCATTTTACCTTGGAAAAATGACAAAGAACTTCTTCAGATCTCTGCAAGAATGTTTGTTTCTCAGAGGAACTCTGGTCGATCTGGGTGTGTGTGTGTGTGTGTGAGAGAGAGAGAGAGAGACAGATCCATGGGCGTTTGCTCAGCTAGGCTTTCAAAATGGCCGTCTTCCCTCCCCACTGTGTCATTAGGGTTTTCTCCATATTGGCCACAGAGCCAACGGATCTCACACGGAAACATCCCAAGGCTGCATTTTGGTTGACCTCTGGAAAGCCAGCATATACTCTTATGAGCTGCATTCAAAGACTAAATTGCCTTATTTGGGCAACTTTTCCCATATGCCCAGCCAAAGTCCCAAGCTGTCAAATGCCAAATCCGTAAAGCAGAGGTCCCCAAACTTGGCAACTTTAAGACTTGAGGACTTCAACTCCCAGAATTCTCTAGCCAGCATAGTTGGCTGGAGAATTCTGGGCGTTGAAGTCCACAAGTCTTAAAAGTTGCCAAGTTTGGGGACCTCTGGTATAGGGTCTCTGGCTTGAACAGGGGTTGGACTAGAGGACCTCCAAGGTCACTTCCAACCCGAGGATCATGTACTCTATCAGCTATGCTGATTGGAGAATTCTGGGAGTTGAAGTCCACAAGCCTTAAAGTTGCCAAGTTTGGAGACCTCTGCTCTAAAAATACTTCGTTCAGTTCAGGGCTTCCGAACCTTTTTCCTTCTTTACCCAAAACTGCTAATTAGAAAGTCCTTCTTCAAAGGTCCCTATTCTGACTGAGTAATGAACTGGTGTCATAACAGAAACTTAAAAACAAACACTTTTACCCAATTTGGGGTGATGTAACCAGGTTTGGGAAGCACAAACTGATTTTTGAGACACCTAAAAGAATATTAGATATCGGCTTTTTTTGATCCTGAAAAAAATGCACTGCTCAAAATTCTGCTTACAGTACTATAGTGTCCTACTAGCTTAGTGACACATCTCTGTCCCACTTGATTCTGTTAATTTCATTCAAACTTTTGTTTTTTATTTTTAATTAAAGGGAGGCTAGAATATTATTGTGCATCAACCTGGAAAAGTGTTTTTTATCCTTGGCAACTTTAAGATGGGTGGACTTCAACTCCCAGAATTCCCAGATGGAAAGACAATAAAGTTTGTAACCCTTTGGCCCAAAGAAGAGGAACTTCTCCAATTTTGGTCACCCCAATACAAAAAAGATGTTGAGACTCTTAAAAAGAGTGCAGAGAAAAGCAACTAGGATGGAATCTAAAGCATATGAAGAATGGTTGCAGGGACTAGTCTAATGAAAAGAAGGACTAGGGATGACATGACAACAGTCTCCCAATATTTGAGAGCCTGTCACAAAGAGAAAGACAACTTATTCTCCACAGCACCTGAAGGCAGGTTAAGAAGTAAAAGATGGAAACATATCAACCTGGAACTAAGGAGAAATTTCCTGACAAGTCAGAATAATTAGTCAATGGTGCAGCTCGTCTCGAGAAGTTGTGGATGCTCTCCAAGAAGAGACTGGACAGCCACTTGTCTGGAATTGTACGAGGTCCTTTGCTCAAGAAGGGGTTAGGCTAAAAGACCTCGAAGATCCCTCCCAACTCTGTTATTCTGTTATTCTAAACACCTTTAACAGCAGTTTCAATGGTTTCTGCTCTTTCTTTTGCTTCCTTTATTATGGTGGTTTTTGAAAGCAAAGGGACCTAAACTGAGAACAGAAGCAGGTGCCTACAAATACAGATATTTACAATTAACTTACGGCCACAATTGAGCCCAACATTTCTGTTGTTAAGTGAAACGTTTAAGTGAGTTTTGCCCCGTTAGTTTATTACCTTTCTGGCCACAGTTGTTAAGTGAATCACTGCAGTTATTAAGTTAATAACATGATTGTTAAGTGAATCTGGCTTCCCCGTTGATTTTGTTTGTCTAAAGGTTGCAAAATGTGATCACATGGGGCATAGCAACGGTCATAAGTATGAACCAGCTGCTAAGCATCTGAATTTGGGTCACATGGTCCTGGGGATGCTACCAAGGCTGTAAGTGTGAAAAATGCTCATAAATTACTTTTTTCAATGCTGAAATAACATTGAACGGTCACTAATGAACCGTTGTAAGGCAAGGACTACCTGTATGGGTTCAGCAGAGAAGCTGCATAGCGCAGCTGCCCAGCCAGCAAAGGCCTCTGATGTAATCGCAACACCTGTGTGTCAGCCAAGTCAGGTTTCCTGGCATGCAGAACATCTGGGCTTCTATCCTGCCATCCCTGCTCTGAGTCTTTTGCTTTCTCCAGAAGTTTAGAGCTGCCTTCCATGCAGGTGTAGATAAATATCAGGGACGCCTCAACTTATAAGTGACTCTGCTAATTATGCTTGCAAGCTCACATAGCCAGTCATTATGTGACTAGACCTGATTTTGTGTCTTTTATTGTGGCGGTAGTTAAATGAAGACCATGGTCGTTCCATTGTTTGCTATTGGACATTTCACCCCCCAGAAACTGCAAGTAAACATAAACACGGACATGACTGCAAGGGTTGTATTCAGGGGTGTGTGTGTGTGTGTCCCCATCCATTGTAACTTTGATCGGTCGCAAATTGAGGATTACCTGTATATCAGGTTGAAATGAGCATCTTGGATCATGACTGGCTCAGAAATTCTGAGTTGGAAGTCCACAGGGCATAAGGAAGCCACACCTGCCCACCCCTCCTTTTGACCAAGGGTCTTCAAACTTGGCTGCTTTAAGACTTATGGACTTCAACTCCCAGAATTCTTCCTCCAGTCAGGTTAGTGCAGGAATTCTGGGAGTTGAAGTCCACAAGTCTTAAACTTGCCAAGTTTGAAGACCCTTGGTCTAGAGCAGGGGTCTCCAACCTTGGTAACTTTAAGCCTGGAGGACTTCAACCAGCTTTGCTGGCTGGGGAATTCTGGGAATTGAAGTCCTCCAGGCTTAAAGTTACCAAGGTTGGAGACCCCTGCTCCAGAGACTTTCAGAAACAGTGCCTAAACCTGCTTTTCCCAGGCTTTGCCTTCCGGGAGGGGTTGGACTACAACTCCCATCCTTGAAGGATATCCGGTGTGAGAAAGGGAGCCTAAGTCGAAGTCGAAACTAAACCTTGGTGCTTCAATCCGTAGCAGCAAGGAAGGGAGGTGTTCCTAGGACGATAAGGATTTGGGGGTGGAAACTGGCTGAACTGGCCCAGGGAGGACAGGATTCTCTGGATTCTTACAGCAGGAGCCACCTAAGCTAGATTTCAACCTCATGTTGAAATCACCCAAGCCTCCAGGCCTTTCTACGGGAGCCTCAAGTGGCCCTGCTTTACTCCTGTACGGCAGGCACTCCTCGACTTCCGACCACAACGGAGCTCCAGATTTCTGTTGCTAAGTGAGATAGCTGCTAAGTGAGTGAAGGAAGACTATCGAGACTGGGAATCTATGGAAGGGATAAGGGTGAAGTGTAGTTGTTTCATTGCTACGATGGCTAGTCCTCGACTTAGGACTGCAATTGAGCCCAAAATTTCTACTGCTAAGTGAAATGGCTGCTAAGTGACTTTTGACCTATTTTATTAGCTCTCTTGTCAAAGTTGTTAAGGAAATCATTAAGCCAGTAACACCGTTGTTAAGCGAGTCTGGTTTCCCCATTAATGTTCCTTGTCAGAAGGTCACAAAATGGGATCACGTGACTCTGGGAACTTGTGACCATCATAAATACAGGCCAATTGCCAGGCAGCTGAAGTTTGATCACGGGGAGACCACAGGGATGCAGCAATGGTCGTAAGTATGAAAAATGGCGCACAAGTTGTTGTTTTTTTTTTCAGTGCCATTTTAAATTCGAACAGTCATTAAATTAACTGTTATAAGTTACAAACTACCTGTAATTTTAGGACATTTGAAAACATTGGAAGGATGGAGAAGCTGGACAACAGAATGAGCAGGCCGAAGACCTCTGAGATGATCTGTCCAATCAGAAGAGGTAAAAAGGTATAGGATCTGGGCCCATAATATCTCGTGGTAGAAGCTTTCTGGTGCCATCTGATGGCCTCAGAGGGGAAAATCCTACTTGCCCAGCCCGTTTATTTTTATTTATTTATTTGGTTTGTCAATTGCTTACATGGTAATAGGTATAAGTAAAAACATAGTTATGAATACATGGATACATATAAGAAAAATAAAAAAACAATAGGACAGGGATGGTGCGCTTCGGTCAATAGTAGACAGTCTAAGGTTAAAGTTTTTGGGGTTTGGGGAAGAAACCAGAGTCAGGGAGAGTATTCCAGACATTGACCACTTTGTGGCTGAAGTCGTATTTCCTGCAATCAAGTTTGATGCAGTTAACCTTGAGTTTGTATCTATTGTTTGCTCTTGTGTTGTTATGGTTGAAGCTGAAGTATTCATTGACAGGTAGGACATTGCAATGTATGATTTTATATACTATACTTAGAGGTTGGTCGAACATCCAAGAGGCATCAGGAACCAAGATGGAATTTGTAAGACTCTGAATTCATGCTCTGATATATCTATCCTACCTTCCCCAAAATGTGGTGCACACCTATTTTTGACCTCCAAGGAATAAGCATCAATCCACAGGTATGAAAAGCCCTCATGCAAAGATCGCTTAGCAGCAAACCTGGAAAGACTTGAGCCTTGGGCATGGAGGCTCATTTCCAGAGATCCTGGGCTTACTTGCTCAGAGGATGTGCCAGTCTCTGGAAATCTGTTGTCCTTCAGGTAGTGCAAGACCCAATCAGAAAGAGGGGCACCGGGTGTAACAAGCTGAACTCCCATGAAGTCATAAAGTAGACACCCAATCCAACTTCTTGCTTTCTGAAGCAGTGATCAAATGGTTTTGGGGGAGGGATTCCATGATGAGGGGTTGTGAGGAGATAGGCTCAGGAGTGGGATTCTACAGGTTCGTACCTATTCACTAGAACCAGTTGTTAATATTCCAAGCAGTTTGGAGAACCGGTTCTTAGAAGAAATTACTGGGCTAATCCTGTAAGGAAAGCGGGAAGGAAACATTCTGGTGTTGCTTATAGAAACCGTCTCTCCATTAACCCTAATTACATTCTTGGCAGGACTAGACTTCCCGTCTCAGGAACATCTCTGGAGTATTTTTCCCCTCCTTTGCTGGTACTTTGCTTGTGTGGAGGGACCATTCAAAGTTACAATGGCACTGAAAAAAGTGACTTTGGACCATTTTTCACACTTACGACTGTTGCAGCATCCCCACAGTCATGAGAGGCCAGGCGAGCAGATGCGTGCCTCGATGTGAGTGATATTGAGTTGGCCATGCCCAGCCAATGACATGACCACCAAGCCATGCCCACCACCTAAGCCACGCCCACATAACCGGTTGTTAAAATTTTTGAATCCCACCTCTGGATAGGCTGCCTGAAAAATGGCCAGCATCTGGGCTGCTGGTGTCCTCATCCAAGTCATCCCAGCAACGTGTGGCTATAAAAGCTGGGCAGAAAGGCAGCTGTGGGGATGGCAATGGTGGAATTGCCACAAAGAGAAGTCGTGGAAGAACACGGGTTGTAGTAGAATTGGGAAGAGTGATATCTTATCATATATAGCTATATCTATATCTATATCTATATCTATATCTATATCTATCTATATATATATATATATATGTTTTCTTAGGTTTTCGCGGGTACTTACATGTGTGCTGTTTAGCTTCCTTCGGGTATTATCCCACGTCATTGTAGTTCTGTTAAAGTTGTAGCAACGTTTCAGCAGAATCTCATCTGCCATC